>JAECWJ010000171.1:0-101858 GCA_018150375.1 Drosophila sturtevanti | reverse complement strand
TAAGCCTTATTCTTGACCGATCGGTCCTATGGGAGCTAATGATATAGTCGTCCGATTCTGATCAAACTTGGTTGAAGTATCAAGAAGCATATTAAACTCATAAATATCAAATTTCGTGGCATTCGGTTGAAAAACAACAGTTATTGAGGATAATCCTTATTTATGACCGATCGTTCCTATGGGAGCTATATGATATAGTCGTCCGATTCTGATCAAACTTGGTTGAAGTATCAAGAAGCATATTAAACTCATAAATATCAAATTTCGTGGCATTCGGTTAAAAAACAACAGTTATTGAGGATAAAGCTTATTCCTGACCGATCGTTCCTATGGGAGCTATATGATATAGTCGTCCGATTCAGATCAAACTTATTTGAAGTATCAAGATGCATATTAAACTCATAAATATCAAATTTCGTGGCATTCGGTTGAAAAACAACAGTTATTGAGGATAATCCTTATTTATGACCGATCGTTCCTATGGGAGCTATATGATATAGTCGTCCGATTCTGATCAAACTTGGTTGAAGTATTAAGAAGCATATTAAACTCATAAATATCAAATTTCGTGGCATTCGGTTGAAAAACAACAGAGATATTGAGGATAAACCTTATTTATGACCGATCGTTCCTATGGGAGCTATATGATATAGTCGTCCGATTCTGATCAAACTTGGTTGAAGTATCAAGAAGCATATTAAACTCATAAATATCAAATTTCGTGGCATTCGGTTGAAAAACAACAGAGTTATTGAGGATAAGCCTTATTCTTGACCGATCGGTCCTATGGGAGCTAATGATATAGTCGTCCGATTCTGATCAAACTTGGTTGAAGTATCAAGAAGCATATTAAACTCATAAATATCAAATTTCGTGGCATTCGGTTGAAAAACAACAGTTATTGAGGATAATCCTTATTTATGACCGATCGTTCCTATGGGAGCTATATGATATAGTCGTCCGATTCTGATCAAACTTGGTTGAAGTATCAAGAAGCATATTAAACTCATAAATATCAAATTTCGTGGCATTCGGTTGAAAAACAACAGTTATTGAGGATAATCCTTATTTATGACCGATCGTTCCTATGGGAGCTATATGATATAGTCGTCCGATTCAGATCAAACTTGGTTGAAGTATCAAGAAGCATATTAAACTCATAAATATCAAATTTCGTGGCATTCGGTTGAAAAAAAAGTTATTAGAATCTAACTAATTCCAACTGTTGAAGTATTAAAACATATTAAACTCATAAATATCAAATTTCGTGGCATTGAAAAACAACAGAGATATTGAGGATAAACCTTATTTATGACCGATCGTTCCTATGGGAGCTATATGATATAGTCGTCCGATTCTGATCAAACTTGGTTGAAGTATTAAGAAGCATATTAAACTCATAAATATCAAATTTCGTGGCATTCGGTTGAAAAACAACAGAGATATTGAGGATAAACCTTATTCATGACCGATCGTTCCTATGGGAGCTATATGATATAATCGTCCGATTCTGATCAAACTTTGTTAAAGTATCAAGAATCGTATTAAACTCATAAATATAAAATTTCGTGGCATTCGGTTAAAAAACAACGGAGTTATTGAGGATAAAGCTTATTCCTGGCCGATCGTTCCTATGGGAGCTATATGATATAGTCGTCCGATCGGGATGATTCCGAGATATACAATGCCTGCAGCAAAAAGGAGCCTATGCTGAAAATTTCAGCTCTGTAGCTCTTATGGTCTCGGAGGAGAAGCTGTTGATTCAGACAGACGGACAGCCGGACAGACGGACATGGTCATATCGACTCGGCTATTCATGCTAATCAAGAATATATATACTTTATATAGTCGGAGATGCTTCCTTCTGTGCGTTGCAAACTTCTGACCAAAATTAATATACCCTCTGCAAGGGTATAAAAACATTAAATTTAATTAAATCTATACAATTTGAAAAAAAACATTAAATTTAATTAAATCTATACAATTTGAAAAAAAAAACATTAAATTTAATTAAATCTATACAATTTGAAAAAAAAACATTAAACATTTAAATAAATAATTCCATTAAAAAAAAAAATTAAAAAAAAAAAAATGTATATATAAATTTAATTAAATAACTACATATAAATACTACGTTATTCTTAAAAAGAGGGAGGTGTAGTATGTTTAATAATACAATAATAATACCCGACGCAATGTAGAGTATTCTACATATAAAAGCGTCATATACATAAACATATATAAACTAAGTAATGTGATCGGCCACTTATGTGTGGCTGACCACCAGCGTGGGATCTGTCTCGTCAGCAGATTCCCCGAGCCTTATGTACTACATACATACTACGCTCCCTCGTTCTGCTGCCTTCAGCGGCAGAACTTATATACTTAAATTCTTAGGCTAAGCAGGAGAATTTTTGAGAAAATAAATCAATTCGGTTTTAACCGACAAACTGAAAACAACCGTTTTATTATTTTAAATCAAAATCATTTTCTATTTTATTAAAAGCAATTCTATTTGTACATGGCGACCGTGATAAAGTCACGAGTGTAGCTAAATGCCAATAAAATAAAAAAAAAATTTTTTTTTATTAAATTAAAAAAAAAAACACTCCAACAACCACCACAAGATGTGGAAACCAATAATCCATTAATCTGGGCAATGACAAAGTTACTGGCTCCAGTCTCTATAAAAGTGAATACATAACACACTCCAACAACCAACACAAGATGTGGAAACCAATCATCCATTAATCTGTGCAATGACAAAGTTACTGGCTCCAGTCTCTATAAAAGTTATACATGACACATTCCAACAACCACCACAAGATGTGGAAACCAATCATCCATTAATCTGTGCAATGACAAAGTTACTGGCTCCAGTCTCTATAAAAGTTATACATGACACATTCCAACAACCACCACAAGACGTGGAAACCAATCATCCATTAGTCTGGGCAATGAACCAGTAGATAATCTAAAAACAGAGGGTGAATTTGTGACTCCAGAGAAGCAAGTTTACAAACCAGCTAAGAAACTGGAAAAAAATAATAAGGAAGGATAATCTGCGTACTGAAGTGTTCATGGTCATACCGTCTAACTACCACTACCTGTGCCGCCGGCACCGGTGTCTCATCACAGCAGACAGCAACATTTGGACCGACAGCGCTATAGAGAGCGCCCCACAAGGTATTTAACAAACTATGCGCTGCGTCGCACATTTTTTTTTTTTGATTGCACTGCGATGCATATTTTTTTTTTATAGTCATACAAATTAATGTTCAATTGTGCGGCATTAAAGCTGTACAATCAGAGTGTGGCCTAAGAAACCACACGCAATAATAGGTAGGGATTTATGTAAAAAAAATTAATTATGAAAGAAAATTAAGAGAAAGATTGAATTGATAGAGATAAAAACGAAATTTCCCCTTTTACAAAAATAAATATCAAATTTTTCAAAAATTTATGAACGAACATTAAATAGTGAAAAAAAATGGGTTGGTTCGGTAGCGACGATACCCAAGCTAAGGAAAATACGGCCAATGTGGTCAATAATGTAAAAGTTATTGATCACACTGACGGTATCAATGCCCTGTGGTGGCTACTCCTCATATTAACCATAGTATCAGTGTGTCAATTTCTATTGACCTTTTATGTTAAACATAACAAAATCATAAAGAAAAGGTATATGAGCAGGGCCATCAACCTAGATAAAATTTAAAAAAAAAAACTAGAAAGATGGACTAACTTCGGCCGTGCCGAAGTTCGTATACCCTTGCAGATTTTCTCTATATATGTAATTCACCAGAAGCACTATTGTAAATTAAACATACCAAATTTACAAATTCAAAATTTTGAGCTTGAGGAAAAAAATTTTTCATACAACATTTTTTTTTTGTACCGATTGTTCCTATAGCAGCTATATGATATAGCCAACCGATTCTGATAAAACTTGATTGAAGTATTAAGAAGTTTATTAAACTCACAAATATCAAATTTCGTGGCATTCGGTTGAAAAACAACAGAGATATTGAGGATAAACCTTATTCATGACCGATCGTTCCTATGGGAGCTATATGATATAGTCGTCCGATTCTGATCAAACTTTGTTAAAGTATCAAGAATCGTATTAAACTCATAAATATCAAATTTCGTGGCATTCGGTTGAAAAACAACAGAGATATTGAGGATAAACCTTATTCATGACCGATCGTTCCTATGGGAGCTATATGATATAATCGTCCGATTCTGATCAAACTTTGTTAAAGTATCAAGAATCGTATTAAACTCATAAATATAAAATTTCGTGGCATTCGGTTAAAAAACAACGGAGTTATTGAGGATAAAGCTTATTCCTGGCCGATCGTTCCTATGGGAGCTATATGATATAGTCGTCCGATCGGGATGATTCCGAGATATACAATGCCTGCAGCAAAAGGAGCCTATGCTGAAAATTTCAGCTCTGTAGCTCTTATGGTCTCGGAGGAGAAGCTGTTGATTCAGACAGACGGACAGCCGGACAGACGGACATGGTCATATCGACTCGGCTATTCATGCTAATCAAGAATATATATACTTTATATAGTCGGAGATGCTTCCTTCTGTGCGTTGCAAACTTCTGACCAAAATTAATATACCCTCTGCAAGGGTATAAAAACATTAAATTTAATTAAATCTATACAATTTGAAAAAAAACATTAAATTTAATTAAATCTATACAATTTGAAAAAAAAAACATTAAATTTAATTAAATCTATACAATTTGAAAAAAAACATTAAACATTTAAATAAATAATTCCATTAAAAAAAAAAATTAAAAAAAAAAATGTATATATAAATTTAATTAAATAACTACATATAAATACTACGTTATTCTTAAAAAGAGGGAGGTGTAGTATGTTTAATAATACAATAATAATACCCGACGCAATGTAGAGTATTCTACATATAAAAGCGTCATATACATAAACATATATAAACTAAGTAATGTGATCGGCCACTTATGTGTGGCTGACCACCAGCGTGGGATCTGTCTCGTCAGCAGATTCCCGAGCCTTATGTACTATATACATACTACGCTCCCTCGTTCTGCTGCCTTCAGCGGCAGAACTTATATACTTAAATTCTTAGGCTAAGCAGGAGAATTTTTGAGAAAATAAATCAATTCGGTTTTAACCGACAAACTGAAAACAACCGTTTTATTATTTTAAATCAAAATCATTTTCTATTTTATTAAAAGCAATTCTATTTGTACATGGCGACCGTGATAAAGTCACGAGTGTGCTAAATGCCAATAAAATAAAAAAAAAAATTTTTTATTAAATTAAAAAAAAAAACACACTCCAACAACCACCACAAGATGTGGAAACCAATAATCCATTAATCTGGGCAATGACAAAGTTACTGGCTCCAGTCTCTATAAAAGTGAATACATAACACACTCCAACAACCAACACAAGATGTGGAAACCAATCATCCATTAATCTGTGCAATGACAAAGTTACTGGCTCCAGTCTCTATAAAAGTTATACATGACACATTCCAACAACCACCACAAGATGTGGAAACCAATCATCCATTAATCTGTGCAATGACAAAGTTACTGGCTCCAGTCTCTATAAAAGTTATACATGACACATTCCAACAACCACCACAAGACGTGGAAACCAATCATCCATTAGTCTGGGCAATGAACCAGTAGATAATCTAAAAACAGAGGGTGAATTTGTGACTCCAGAGAAGCAAGTTTACAAACCAGCTAAGAAACTGGAAAAAATAATAAGGAAGGATAATCTGCGTACTGAAGTGTTCATGGTCATACCGTCTAACTACCACTACCTGTGCCGCCGGCACCGGTGTCTCATCACAGCAGACAGCAACATTTGGACCGACAGCGCTATAGAGAGCGCCCCACAAGGTATTTAACAAACTATGCGCTGCGTCGCACATTTTTTTTTTTTGATTGCACTGCGATGCATATTTTTTTTTTATAGTCATACAAATTAATGTTCAATTGTGCGGCATTAAAGCTGTACAATCAGAGTGTGGCCTAAGAAACCACACGCAATAATAGGTAGGGATTTATGTAAAAAAAATTAATTATGAAAGAAAATTAAGAGAAAGATTGAATTGATAGAGATAAAAACGAAATTTCCCCTTTTACAAAAATAAATATCAAATTTTTCAAAAATTTATGAACGAACATTAAATAGTGAAAAAAAAATGGGTTGGTTCGGTAGCGACGATACCCAAGCTAAGGAAAATACGGCCAATGTGGTCAATAATGTAAAAGTTATTGATCACACTGACGGTATCAATGCCCTATGGTGGCTACTCCTCATATTAACCATAGTATCAGTGTGTCAATTTCTATTGACCTTTTATGTTAAACATAACAAAATCATAAAGAAAAGGTATATGAGCAGGGCCATCAACCTAGATAAAATTTAAAAAAAAACTAGAAAGATGGACTAACTTCGGCCGTGCCGAAGTTCGTATACCCTTGCAGATTTTCTCTATATATGTAATTCACCAGAAGCACTATTGTAAATTAAACATACCAAATTTACAAATTCAAAATTTTGAGCTTGAGGAAAAAAAATTTTTCATACAACATTTTTTTTTGTACCGATTGTTCCTATAGCAGCTATATGATATAGCCAACCGATTCTGATAAAACTTGATTGAAGTATTAAGAAGTTTATTAAACTCACAAATATCAAATTTCGTGGCATTCGGTTGAAAAACAACAGAGATATTGAGGATAAACCTTATTCATGACCGATCGTTCCTATGGGAGCTATATGATATAGTCGTCCGATTCTGATCAAACTTTGTTAAAGTATCAAGAATCGTATTAAACTCATAAATATCAAATTTCGTGGCATTCGGTTGAAAAACAACAGAGATATTGAGGATAAACCTTATTCATGACCGATCGTTCCTATGGGAGCTATATGATATAATCGTCCGATTCTGATCAAACTTTGTTAAAGTATCAAGAATCGTATTAAACTCATAAATATAAAATTTCGTGGCATTCGGTTAAAAAACAACGGAGTTATTGAGGATAAAGCTTATTCCTGGCCGATCGTTCCTATGGGAGCTATATGATATAGTCGTCCGATCGGGATGATTCCGAGATATACAATGCCTGCAGCAAAAGGAGCCTATGCTGAAAATTTCAGCTCTGTAGCTCTTATGGTCTCGGAGGAGAAGCTGTTGATTCAGACAGACGGACAGCCGGACAGACGGACATGGTCATATCGACTCGGCTATTCATGCTAATCAAGAATATATATACTTTATATAGTCGGAGATGCTTCCTTCTGTGCGTTGCAAACTTCTGACCAAAATTAATATACCCTCTGCAAGGGTATAAAAACATTAAATTTAATTAAATCTATACAATTTGAAAAAAAACATTAAATTTAATTAAATCTATACAATTTGAAAAAAAAAAAACATTAAATTTAATTAAATCTATACAATTTGAAAAAAAAACATTAAACATTTAAATAAATAATTCCATTAAAAAAAAAAATTAAAAAAAAAAAATGTATATATAAATTTAATTAAATAACTACATATAAATACTACGTTATTCTTAAAAAGAGGGAGGTGTAGTATGTTTAATAATACAATAATAATACCCGACGCAATGTAGAGTATTCTACATATAAAAGCGTCATATACATAAACATATATAAACTAAGTAATGTGATCGGCCACTTATGTGTGGCTGACCACCAGCGTGGGATCTGTCTCGTCAGCAGATTCCCCGAGCCTTATGTACTACATACATACTACGCTCCCTCGTTCTGCTGCCTTCAGCGGCAGAACTTATATACTTAAATTCTTAGGCTAAGCAGGAGAATTTTTGAGAAAATAAATCAATTCGGTTTTAACCGACAAACTGAAAACAACCGTTTTATTATTTTAAATCAAAATCATTTTCTATTTTATTAAAAGCAATTCTATTTGTGCACTAAGTCAAGATATTTTTTTATGAAATCTGAATACTGGCTTTTGAGTTGGGGTCGTCTATCTAATTTGCGCTCTAATGATAAAATACTTTGTCAAGCTCGGTAGTAGGAATTTGACAATGCCCGTCATTCGATTCAAGCTGATGAAATTAATGCATGTTTGAAAAGTATAATGTTTTTACTTGAACATCTAGGGAAAGGTGTCGTGATACTCTAGAGTTAATAGTGCCTATATACATATACAAAAAAGGAAATCTTTAAGTGGCAACAGGACACTATAACCTTTCCAGAAGTCAGGGTAGCATAGCAGGGACGGGATCCTCTGTAACCTTAGCTCTTTCGGTGTGGGGTGGGTTTTTGCCATGAACCTGTCTCTACATTCATAAATTTTAATTTAAGGATCCCTACAGAATCTAATACACAGTAAGACTATATGTCTTAAAGTAAAAAATAACAATGGACCGAGATATTAAACACTAATTCAATTATTTTGAGGCTTCGAACATCAAGTATGGAGAATCACGAGGAACATTTGATGGGGATTGATCCGCTCGCTGTTTACCCTCCCTACCTATGATTTTCATTGCGGATAATTATTCTGAAAATCCCTTATTTTAACTTAAATTATCCGATCATCGCATTGCCACGTCACTTGGAAAAAAAAGAAATTAACGCATCATTTTCATTTTCACACTATATTCACATTCATTCTATTTCGGGATTCAATGGGATTAATATAGCAAATAACATTTTTTATAATTTATCCAAATCAAATTATTACTATAGACTAAAGCAAGAAGATAATAATCAAATATCAATTGTCAAAAAAACAAATTAGTTATCACACCATAAGTAATGAGTGTATAAAAATTATTGAACTTAATGTGTATACATGATGATTTACTTAATTTGTTGTAGAGTATTAGGACTTCATTATATATTTTTTTGTTTTTTTTTTTAAACAGTAATAATAGCTAAATTGATCTCTTCAATTTAAGCATATCTAATGACATTCTACAGGTTCAATGACCTGAGTGCATTAAATCAGCTGTGCTATAAGCACCGAAAAGTTTCCTTTACACGACAGCAAGAATATAAGTGAATTTAGTAATAATCAACAAATATCAACCGCGTGGGGAGTTATTAAAATTTGTTATATATAAAAAGAACAAGGTTTGACTCACGTGTGTTTAGGTGTCCAGCGGTGGAAGGCCTTCCAACGATGTTTTGTTTTTTTTTTAAATTTAATATATATATTTGTTTTCTCACTTATATTCGACAATGGCGTTTAAAATAACATTTTAAAGAAACACAAAGAAATTTTATGACCGGCCCCAAAACTTGCTCAACTTAGTTCAGCTGGACGTGCATATACTAAGCTTAGCACGTACAGAGGCGTATACGGCTCAATTTTCGTGTGGGTGTAATTATGCACGCATATTCTTTTTTTTTTTCTTTAAATTAACTTAAATTAATTAATTGTGTCTGATATTGCATATCTTGAAGAGATCAGTTAACTAACATAAGCAGATTTAATTATTGTTTGGTTATATATTTTTTTTTTTAATTTTTTCATGTGCACGTGGTCACCATAAATTATGTATATTTTTTTCTTTACACTACATTATTTTTACTATGTCACTCGTACCATTGTCTATTATTGTTTTAATTTAATTTTTTTGGGTTTTCTTTACATATTTAACGTTTTTAATTTGGTTTTTTTGATTTTTACACAATTTGAGGGCCCGACTGCCGTAGTATGTTTCCCATATTCTACTACATCGGTGGGCATTAGAATCAGCCGTCTGCTGATTTTTTCTCTCTCTTTCGTCAATGCAATCCACAGTTTTCTCCTTATGTAAAATGCACGAATAATTTTGTGCTTGGGGTATTATGCTTTATGCTTTATGCTTTCCTATTAAAAGTAAAAATTAAATGCTGTTCCCAAGAGCCCAATAGTTAAATTGATGTACTTGCCTGCTGATGCATTTTTTGAAGAATTTTATTAGGCTTGGGAATTACTTGATCTATGAATGTACTAATATGTGTGTGCCACTCAAGGGTGTTTCTTTCCTCTACCAAAGATAAATTTTTCCCAAAAAATTTGGGTTAAATTGGACCATGTGCTTATGGTGGCCTTATGTTTTTTAAACCAGCGTCTTTCTTTCAGACTAATCATTTTTCATTAACTCAAGGTTGAAAAGGCCGACTGCGGTTGGAACCTGCTCTTTTATAGCCTGTCAAAAAGCAAAAGCTCTCTCTCGGATGACTCCTGAAATGAGATGCGATCAGTGTCATAGGTTTTAGAGCAAGCTGTACAACGCCCCTATGACATAAATATTGCAAATGATACTTAAATCGCATGCGAGAAAAGTTGATTTATTTTTCGCGCCTAATAGAAGATTTTAAAATCGACATATGCTATAAAAAAAATAAGCAATTTCTTAAAAAAAAAATTAACTTCGCGGACCATTACACCATCCGATAATATAACAACGTTAGGCGGCATATTAGCGGATATTATTGTCCAATGTCTTTCGCATCTTTTTCGTTAAAATCTTCTAATTGATAGAAACAATTTCCTAACTTTTTCTTCACTCTGCATTTTAGGAATTGTCGAGCAAATTTCGCATTAAAGTTTTGACGAAAGTTGCTTTGGGCAAAGTTTCTCCGGAACACTTCATCTCCTTCTTTAAAATTAACTGGCTTCGATCTAAGATTATACTGAGATACATTTCTTTTGTAAGCTTTTTATACCCTGTACCCATAGGGTACAAGGTATATTAAAGTCGCTAAAATGTATGTAACAGCCAGAAGGAAAGTTTTCCGACCCCATAAAGTATATATATACTTGATCAGCATCAACAGCCGAGTCGATATGACCATGTCCGTCTGTCCGTCTGTCCGTCCGTATGAACATCGAGATCTCAGAGACTATAAGAGCTAGAGCAACCAAACTTGGTGTCAACATCCGTCTAGTCCATATGCAGATCAAGTTTGTTTCAAATTTTTGTCACACCCACTTCCGCTCCCGCAAATTAGAAAATCGGACAATAAATATCGGAGATATACATATATATGTTTTGTACTGAAAAGCAGCAACTGAAATGTGTGAGCGAGATAGCATGCGCACGCTGCTTTGTACCAAATGACGCATTAGTTTCGTTCACTGTTAGGAGTGAGCGAGAAAGCATGCATTTGCTGGTTTGGCTTGTTAAGAGAATTTTATGAAAAATTTTATTTAATTAATGAGGATTGCGGAGCCTGTTTAAATGAAACGTCATTTCTTGGTACAGGGTATACACCAAGTCGGCAGGGACGACTTGCTTACTTCATTTCTTTTTATTTAAATTAGAAATTATAATAGCTGGTGAATTTAACCTCACATTAGGCGCGAAAAAGAACACAATTTTTCTCCCATGCGATTAAATTATCGGTTAAAATATTTGGGTCATAGGGGGCATATTACAGCTTGCTGTAGGTTATTGACTCTGATCTCATTTCACTTCAAGAGTCGTCCGAGAGTAAGCTTTTGCTTTTTAAGAGATATAAAAGGGCAGGTTCTAACCTCAGTCGGACTTTTTTAATTCGGTTAACGAAATCTATCATAAATGTTGACAGACGCTTAAATAACAAATCCACCAAAAGCATATGGATAAATTTTTATCAAAAATAAGAAAAAAAAGAGAAAGTGTCGGAAGCAACTGCTTTTTTATTAAAGCAAATAAAGTTATTTATTTGAAATCAAGAAAGAAACAAATTTTAAAAAATGAAGAAAAAATTGAAATGAAGACACGTTTCCATATCTTTTGATGTCACGCCCATATTAGTGGCATACACCTTAGATCAGTGTAATTCTTAGCCTGGCAAATTACAAAGACTGCATCAGCTGGCAAGTACGCATATATACCTATTTGGCTATTAGGAATATTATTCACTTGTACTTTTTATAAGAAATCGCATTAGATAAAACCCCAGGCACGAAATTATTTTTGCGGATATTTATCAAGGCGATGAAGGAGTTTATTTTATTAAGAAAAAACTTTTGATTACGTTTGTATGACGAAAAGAGGGGAAGGGCAACATTCAAGTTATTCTAATTTCCATCGAAACAGTAGAACTCGGTGAACCAGGTGCAAAAAGAAAAAGAACAAATTAAAAGCATAACTATTAAAAGAAAGATGAGTTAATAAAAGGCGAAGATATGTTTATATATATATATATATATACATATATAGGAAAAAGTAAAAATACATAGTAAAAAAAAAGGAAAAAGGAAAGTTATATATTACTAGCTGATACCGGTGTGCTTTTTTACGCATTGATGTTAAGAAATACATTGTTTTCTTTATATATTTATTAATATTTAGAGATAATGCGAAAAAAGTTAATCAATTCAATTGAATTGTGTATACAATATATTTTGTTGGATTTTGTGATGCACGAATAAATACATTTTTTGGTGTTCCCACTCTGGAACATGCGACGGTATAAACCGTGAGAAAAGCATGGTTTCTCTAAATTGATACCACATACTTGCAGCGTTTGTCTCTGAGCTTTATTAATGGTCATAGCAAAGGATAAACTCACGAGAAATTGAAGACGTTTGAATTCCTGTTGTCTGTTTAAATTCCTGTTGGATCCTTGGTATCAGTAAAACTGCTCCTTTTGCTTTGCCAGTTAGAATTATTGATTCGATCAAATTGGTCATTAATTTTATATGAAAAGTCTCGTTTCATTGCAGATTTTTGGTGCACTGAGATTTCGAAGAAGTATAATCGCTGAACGGAACTCTTGATTTCAATAGATGCGGTGGGATAAAGGATGGCTCCAAAGAATTTAAAAATTCAACAGGATAACTTACTGTGTAGTAGCAGTATCAATTGACTTGTATGATATTAAGTCACCTGGCAATTTCTGCGCGTTCCCTCAGCTATGTTTGGAAAGACGTGATCAGTTAGTTCTTCTTTTGATGGCAATACTGTGCAAAAACTATCTGTTAACGTGATAAAGCCATTTAAATCAGGGTCAATTTCGCCAATCTGTAGAAGTTGCTTCAGAAACTCACGTGCTGATGGATTATTTTGAAGATGGACACTCATATTTATGTTAAGCAAACAAAATTTTCCAAAAGAACCAAACTTTTCCAACATGCATTAATTTCATCAGCTTGATTCGAATGACGGGCAACGTTTTTCGAAAATCACCAGATAGCAGTATTAATGCACCTCCAGATAATTTCTAATTTCAACGTAGATCCTGTAATGTTTGATTCTATTCTTGCAAAAATTTTTACGGGCTATCGGACATTCATCCCATAAAATAATTGTTGTATATTGCAAGACTTGAGCTATTCCAGCATTTCTTAAAATATTACACGTTTGGCACCTATCTAACAGTGTAGCTGCAATATCAGAAAAAGCATGTGCCGTTACAATTTCACGTTCGGATCTAATTGGATCTAAGATTAATAAAATGAGAAATGTCTTTCCAGTGCCACCAGCAGCGTCCAAAAAATATCCATTTTTGTCGTAAATGATAGCTTGCATAATTCAATCGTATGCATTCTTTTGCTAAATATTCATTTGTGTAATGTGTGTTTGCACAAACGCACGCAATTCATCACTGTTAGTGTAGGGGGGCAGAGCTCCTGAATCAGTTAGACCAAATCGCTATAGGGGCAAGTCCCCGTTGTAGTGTGGGCAAAAATATGGACAAAAAAGATGAAAATGCGTCCGTTTCGGTAGTTCCGGCTTGATCTTCACTTTTTATTCGAGTAGATTGTGCGTTGGTGAATTTACAGCAAATTGTATTTTAAAAAATTGAAAATTTAAAAGCAACAAGCACAACTACGTTTCCCATCAAACTTACCAATTACCCGCCAGTGTGCCCGTCCGGCACCTGGCCAAAAATTTTCCCCGCCGCTACTCCTGGTCACCGTTTTGGCGTGAGCATACCGCCCCCTTGCAACAAGTTGCAATAGCCCGGTGGGCAAAGTGGGAGGATGGGGAGCGGCGTCGTCCGGGAGCGCCTAGATGCCGCTTTCAAAGCCACTTGCTCCATATTGTAATAGCTGGTATCCGCTAAGACCAGCGAGAAGAACTTCCCCTGGACTGCGGCGGGGACCTACCGGCTGCGAAGTTCCTTTTCCACCTTTAGCACGACCTACTTCTGGAACCCGGACTCTGTCCGGGAACGGATGATTGCGTGGCAGGCCTGATCCCGACCTACCGGGGCTACCGCCAATCCAAGATCCGCGGCGAAGGCCGAACTGGTCCGGCTATCGGGTACGCAGGCGTCAGGCAGAACGCGGGCCTCGAACTCCATCTCGCCATTGTCGACCTTGACCACCGCTGTTAGCAAGACGTGAATTGTCCTAAGGTACAGGAGAGGCCTCCACAGCGGCGGCATCGCGCCGAAGTTCAACACGACCCTGCCGAGTGTTCGTAGGCCAGACAGTTTGCGTAGTATTTGTGGACCAGTACAGCCCGCAGCCGTTTTTCCGCACGCAGGTTCAGGAACCGTCGACACTGCCGGAGCCCGTGGACTCCTTGACAGACACGGCAACGATAGGCGTTTCCCCCCTGTGGGTGGCGACTGACTACTTGGCGGGCAGGAGGTGCCATAGTGATGTTGTGGAATTCTATAATAAGAGCTGGAACGAGAAGAACGAAAATCCCCTGTGCCTGGCAACACGTGACATGGATCACGGATCTTCGCTCATAAGCGAAATGGGACGCGATATCAAACACTTCTCGATCCTACACAGAAGAGTGGAGAGTTCCTCAAAGGTGTATCGGGTGTTGGCAGTGGATCGGTAGAACAGGGTCTTGAAGCTCTTTACCCCAGATTCCCTCAAACCTCCCATGTGAGGTGCGCTCGGCGGAATGAAATACCAGCATAGGATCCGCTGTTCAAAACGGTTGGTAATGCAACGCTTCGTCCCCTCCAAAAAGTCCCTTCCCAAGGACATGGATGTCCCAACAAAGGTTTTGCCGTTGTCGGAATAGATACGTTGCGGACATGACCTCCGCGACGAGATGGAACGCCGCCAGGAACTTCTCCGTGATCACATCCGAAGTCGCTTCGAGATGGATCACCTTCGTACTAAAGCATACAAAAGCGCCGACGTATCGCTTGATTATGAGACAGGCTCGTCCGGCATAATTTTTTATCTCGAAGGGCCCAGCGAAACCAATGCCAGTGTGCGAGAAAGGCCAGGCAAAGGTGACCCGTTCCCGGGGAAGCTCGCCAATGAGCGGCGTCTGCTGTCGACGCATCCACAGGATACACACCTTGCATCCACGGAAGAGGGCCTTCACTGCATTCTTCACCCTGCGGATCCAAAATTGTACCCGCAGCACTCGCACCATTAATTGATTACCGCCGTGCAATGTGATGTGGTGTACGAAATCAATGAGAATACGAGTCAAACGAGCGTTATACGGCAGGAAGATGGGATGGTGCTCGTCATAGCTGAGCGATTCGGAGGCCCGCACGCGCCCGCAGGTCCTAAGGGTACCATGCTGGTCTAGAAATGGATTTAGATTCGCCAGTAAACTTGAGGAGGGAATCGGACGGCTTTCGGACAGGCAGAGGATTTCTGCCGCAAACTCTCTACGCTGGGCCTGCTGGATAAGGACACTTTCTGCCGCGTGCAGTTCTTCATTGGAGTGTTCGGAAGATGTTGGACGATACGGTTTTCGGCAACAGAATCCATGGACATAGGCTGTCACCCGCAGGGCCCTGCCAAAGTCAGAGAACCGGTCGGTTAGATCGACTTCCGCCTGGGTGGCGATGTTACACCATGCCCGTACTTCTATCTTCGTTTCCAATACAATACCCGGGGATGTCGGCCAGCACTCGGGATGGAGACGAAGCCAGTCTGGTCCATGCCACCATAGCTGGCTAGCCGCTAAGTCGTCTGCCGATACTCCCCGACTCGCTAGATCGGCTGAGTTTTCCTCAGATCGCACATGAGCTCAATCGCGGACCGCCGTGTTGTTGGAGATGGAGGACACTCGGTTGGGGACGAAGGTGGACCTACTGCATGGGGGCTTGTTCAGCCAAACGAGAACGATGGTGGAATCGGTCCAGAATAAAGCTTTGGCGTTACGGGTTGGAAGTTCGGGGATCACTGCAGCACAGAGGTCTGCAAGAAGTACCGCCCCACTCAGCTCCAGACGAGGTAAAGACACCGTCTTAACTGGGGCTTAGCTGTGAGCAGATGAACACTAAGCCTTCTGGGACGCATCGCAAAAACCGTGAAGCTGCCAAGTGGCGTCGGGCCGAACTTCTACCCATCTGGGAATACGGATTCGGGTGAGACCTGGATAGCCCCCAATAACTCCTCCCATTCCTGTCGGAGTGACGTGGGAAGCGGATCATCCCATCCCAGCTCAGTCAGCCAGATCTGCTTCCTAATGATTTTCGCTCGAACTACGAAAGGAGCTAGCCACCCGCCTGGATCGAATAACTTTGCTATGTGATTGGAGGTCCATTTACGTAGAGAAAAACCAGCGGAGGCGAGGACTTGCTGAAACTCCCGGACCGTCGCGCGAGCTTTTTCCGTGGGATGGGATCCAGCCAGAACATCATCTACGTACATGTAGCGACTTTTGCTCCACTTCCGCAGCTAATTGGATGTGTACGCCGATGGCCAAGAACGGGGCGCAGTTCACCCCAAAGGCGGTACATCTACGTGATGTCAGCATTGAACACAACTCGGAAGAAACGCTATTTGAGGATCTGTAGCGTGGGGTCCGCTTGAAGGGTAGGGCCAGGGTGCATGATATCATTCAAGCTGTCACCTCTGGTGGACGGACTTGAAGCGTTGAATACAACACCGAGTTTGGTCATGGTGCTTTCGGGCTTAAACACCGCATGATGCGGCAAATAGAAATTATTGGGATCAGGGGGGGGATGCGAATCATATTCCCCGTATTCACGCAGGACTGCTTCAAATCGCCCTTTCAAGATTTCATAGGCGAGCCTCATTTCTGAGGAATTGGGTCATGGCGATGGATCTGGAATGCCCTAAGTCTATGTTTTCCGGGTTTTTGAAGGATAAGGACACAAGAAACCGTCGGTCCTCCCTTCGTTTGGTGGTCTCCCGGAAATGCCTTTCGCACATTTTGTCTGCTTCTTTTTCCAGTTTTGCTGGAAAATTTTCCACCTCCCAAAATTTGGTGAGCAACTTATCCAAACTCATGTTGCTTGGGACTACAGTGACCCTTGTAGCCAGAACCGATGACGAAGGAGTGGGAGATTTGACCATGGGTCCAGACAGAACCCACCCAAATACAGTTTCAAGGCCGACAAGAGAACCGCATGTGTCCTTTTTGATCCTCTCCCTTAGGAATTGGAATTGGAATTGGTAAAATCGCGGGACTTTAATCACTTGGGTGTTTTTTTTTGTTTTTCAGCGGGAACCGCACTCGCGTATGTGTAGATGGATGTATGTATGTGTGTATATGTGTTGTATATTTATATATGTATATACATATGTACATATGTACATATATGTACTGAGATAAAGATATGTATTTCAGGAAGGCAAAAGTGAACAGGATAATAAAAGGACTGGAAAACATGTACATATGTCCATACAATTCAGAGTGAAACGTTGCTATGGAAAAAGCGGGAACTTTTCACTGCAGGTCTGTATGTACGTATTTGGAAATTCAATTGAATTAGAATAAGAAATTTGTCTACTTATCAGAATCTCCACCAGGGCAAATGCTGGGGCGAGCGGAACGAATATATTCGGCTCGAAGGACCAATGTAAATGTAGGTGGGCGGAGCTCCTGATCCAACTAGATAAATCCCTTCAAAATAGGGGCCAGTCCCTTTTGTTATATCGGCAATTATACAGAAAAAACGTAGCTTCGTTTTTTTTTGGATTTGTGTGTGGATTCACTGATTTATTCCAATATGTATATGGCACGAGATTAAATTGATATTTAAGTTAAAAATATATATATGTATGTAAATCAAAAAGCAAGAGAAAAATACAACTGAACGTGATGGCGGCTTCCATCTAACTTGCTGGTCACTCGCCAGTGTGCCCGTCCGGCACCTGGAAATAAATCTTCCCCGCCGCTGCTCCTGGTCACCGTCGGCGTGAACATATCGGCCTCCTTGCAACAAGTTGCAATAGCCCGGTGGGCAAGTGGGAGCATGGGGAGCGGCGTCGTCCGGGAGCGCCTAGATGCCGCAGGAGCCGGAGATAAACCATCCAAACACCGTGATCTGCTCGGCCGGGACGCCACCTTGGCCGGTCACAAATCCAGGCTGGATGACCTCCGGATAGAGGCGTCCAGCAGAACGCTGGCTTCAAACTCCTTCTCGCCATTATCGACCATGACCACCGCCGTGGGCATGACATGAATTGGTGCAGCAGGGACGATAGTGTGGGCGCTCCGGATGAGCTCCCCGCAGTCTCGCCAGCTGATTTGCGCGTCGATCACACGAAACGGTGGTTTCACCAGGATGAACATTCTTTCTGACACAAAGATGCTTTAAGACCCAGTGTCGATAAACGCTCGAGCATGGAATTCGGTACCTAGATGAGGGATGGTCACCATAGCGGTCCCGAGTAAACCCTTGTGTGGTGTGGAAACCAGGAAATTTTGAATGGGGTGATTCGAGGAAGGGCTCTCACCGGAGTCAGTGCGCGATGGAGGCGCTGTGGGCTACGTTCGGAAAGGATTTGCTGCTGGAGGGACGGCGGCCGGTACAGCGTAAAATGCCGCTCATTGCACGTATGACAACTGTGGGCGCAGGGGCAGTCACGTAACTAATGACCACGGGCAAAACAATTCAGACATAGTTTTTGCTGCTTGATTGATACGAGGTGGAACAATTTTTCTACCAGCGCCAACCTCGGATTGTTGACGTACATTGCTGTAAACAAGTCGCGGAAGGTAGGCCATTGATTATAATCCCCGGAAAAAAGTTTACCTCACACGGAGGTAGTCGATAACCTCGATACCTCGCACGGAGGTAGTCAATAACCTTATGTAACTTGGTGTGCAGAGCCCGCGGAGTGCGGCGTTGGCGGGGGAGCGACAGGGCGTGTTTGGAGTCGCTCAATGCGTTCATTGAAATGTCCTCCTCGATCGAGGCCATTGTGTTTATTTTGAACACGGTCAGACAAGAGGAGTTTACTTGATGGCGATGACGATGTGGATCGGCGCCGCACGGAGACACGATCAGGCTTCGGGAGACTCTTGGCAGGGTCTGTGGGCATAGTCGGATCAAAAACCGGCTACCCAATGAAAGATATGGAATGGATGCGGAACTTGGAGTGGATTGTATTTTACGTAGGTAAAACAACAAAAAGACGGAGCAGGGACCCCGGAGGAGAGTGCGATTTCGAAGCTAGGGAATGTGGACTATATATGTTGAACGTATAAAATACTAGGAATTAATTATGTATGGAATTTTGTGGATATCTTTATATAAAATATGTGCAATAATACAAATTATATATATAAAATATGTATAAAAAATAATATCAATATATATGGACTTATGATAGGATATGTGCAGGAAATGTGTGGAATAATATATGTAAAAAACAAAATGTAAAGGAATGTATAACAGAAATAATGTATGAAAAGAATGTAGCATACGTATAGAAGAATCGGACTAAAAATGCCTTTGGATGTTGAACGGAAGATCGAGAGTGGTATCAACAGATTGGGATCTTGAGCGGTATTCGGTTAATTGGTTTTTTTTATTTATACCGGAATACTACCGAGACCTGGCGTCGGGCCGAAAGTATCCTTGCTCGGAATTGCGCGGAATTTTTTTATAGGAGAAAAAAACTCGGAATTTCAGGCGCAGGATTGGGGTCGATTGTCCTCGGGAACCGACAAGTTTTTTTTTTAAAACAATTTTTTTTATTATGAGGTTATTAATTTTAATTTTAATTCCAATTTTGATTTAAAATATCAAAGAAGCTATATTCGGCCGTGCCGAAGTTTGTACACCCTTGCATATTAATTGATTACTTTCTCCGTCATATCGGATTCAAGATATTTTAAAAATTGGAAATATAAAATTAAAAAAAATTTGAAGCATGTCATTTCTTGAATTAATCTCTACCTACTGCGATATTAAAGATGTTGGGATATGTTACAAAAAAGTTTTTCTCACAAGGACTGTTTTGAACAACTCAAATTTTGACCGAGGTACCTCTGATCTTTCCTATTTTGCTATACCTTATAGTTGTCGGATCCAACCAATCTTTTTTACTTACATCACCAATGAACAGAATAATATAACTTTTATTCACGTAGCTCAAAATTTAAGTTCGATTATGTATGTAGAAACAGATAGACGGACAGACCGACGGACGGACTGACGGACGTCAGTCCATATATATATTCTTGATCAGCATCAATAGCCGAGTCCATACGACCATGCGAACATGGTCGTATGGACTCGGCTATTGATGCTGATCAAGAATATATATACTTTATGGGGTTAGAAACGATTATTTCTATGCGTTACAAACATCTGACCAATTTTATTATACCTTCTGCAAGGGTATAAAAATGCAACTGAAAATAGAATGAATATGAATATAGTCTTAATTAAAATGAAGAGTCAATTCTTATTTTCTGCGTGACGTGACACTATGACGATCAGATAATTTAATGTAAATAGGGGATTTTCATAAAAATAAAAACGAGCGGACTAATCACCGAAGCCTCAAAATAATTGAATTAGTATTTAATTAACCGGACCCAGGACTAGTGAAGTCATTTGTTTGTTTGTTTTCGATCCGTTTATTCTTAATTAAATTTGATTTTCTAGGAATATCTAAAGTAAAATTTATGAATGGTTCATGACAAAAACCCAACCCACACCGAAAGAGCTAAGTTTTTAGAGGATCCCGTCCCCGCTAAGATACCCTGACTCCCGCAAAGGCTATTGTGTTAGATCGCAATTAAAAAAATATAAACTATGGCAGTTAATATAATTTTTGTGTAATACTGATATATCGGCACTATTAACTCTAGGATACCTTCCCATAGATAACCCAAAAATATATTTTTGCACAGTTTTAGACGTGTTAGAGTTTGGATATGCCACAATCGGATTATATATGTTCAGATATTAACGTTTTCAGCGTACGCTAGCAGTTTGTAATCGGTTTCTTTTTAAGGCAAGCAAGCAGCTGTCTATGCCTGGCGGTTTCCTAGCGCAGGAATTAGACAAATGAGCCGTTAGTCGGTCTTTTGTGTCCATAGCATAAGAGAGCGAGATCAATTCAAAAAGAAATGAGGTGTGTGGCGAACACTACAACTTTAAGCCCTTTATTTTCTGAGAAAAATTACGATTGGTAAATTTTTGCGTCTTTTATATAAAAATTGTGTTTCTTTATTGTCTTTATCACGAACTGAAATGAAATTTTGTTCTATCTATTTTCTATTTAAGTTAGCTTATTATTATTACAGTTGATCATTCCGATTTTTATTTTATAAATGGTTTTAATCTGTTTTTATGAACTTTCTGTTTTTTATTTTTATCATCTACAATTATTATATAATCTTTTTCTTCTATACTCACTACCTTATAAGGTCCTGTATATTTAGCATCTAGTTTATGACCTATTTCTTTTCTTAACTAAACTTGATATCCTATTTTTAAATCAAAATCTAAAGTACTTTTATCGTAATATTTCTTATTCTTCAACTTATGGTTTTCTAACATTAAGCTAGCTCTTTTATTTGCTATTTCTATTCTAAATTTTATTTCTTTAGAGTAGTCGTATAGATTGTATATAGGATCTATTCTATCTATTTTGTTAAAATCAATGAACTGATTTGGTAGTCTTCCAAATACTAGTTCGTATGGACAATATTCATGCACTGCCGAGGGTGTTGTGTTGTAACAATAAGTGAAATATTGTATCCAAACATCCCAATTGAACTTCTCTGTTGATATGTATGAACGAATATATTCATTGAATGTTCTATGACTTCGTTCTATTGTCCCTAAAGTCTGGTGGTGGTATGCTGTAGATGTTATATTTATAATCTTCATGTACTTGCATATATCTGTTATAATCTGATTTTTATACTCAGTTCCCATGTCCGTAATGAGTGTTTTCATTGGACCGTACTGTAGTATAAATTTTCGAATATAGATTTAGCTACATTACTTGCACTCTTGGATGCAACTGGAATGGCTACTAAATATTTTGTCAGATCACATATCAATGTGAGAATATACTCATTTTCATTATCTGATTTTGGTAGCGGACCTATTGTGTCCACTATCACTCTATCAGAAGCCTTTGCTGGTGTTTCTGTTATTATCATGGGGGTTTTTGTGTGTGTCGTGGTTTTTGATACCTGGCATTTATGACATCTGCTTATGTACCATTGGATACGGAGTATCATATTTTTCGAATAGTAGTGTCTTTTGATTTTTGCTAGCGTTCTGGTAATGCCTGTATGAATTGGATCATCATGGTATGTAGACAGTATTGCTTCTTTTTCTTTTTTTTGATTTTCTATTAGGGTCACCGGCTGGAGTAGCGCTACTCTTAATGTTTTCAATATAATATTGCCCATTTTTTTAAAAGAATCTATTGAAATAATTTCAAAGATCTTTTCGCTCGGTATCACTTTGAGTTGGCTAATTTCAAGTACACCAGCTTGCATTTCAAGCCTTTGGAAGAACTGACCTAAGTCGAGAATTCCATTGGTGTAAAAATCGCTAACATCAATTCTTGATACAACTTTCTTTCCATGTTTCAATGAACATTTATATTCTGTTATTCGCAAGGTCACTACTTTTCGTACCTCGTCATTCTTGACGACTTCCTATACGTTGGGCCTAGAAGCATTTTGAAGTTTTTGCCTTGGTAAAAATTCTTCTTTATTAACTGCGCAGTTTTTCTGTCTACTTTGTTGCCTGGTAGTGACTTTCAGGACTTTTGTATTCATATCTTTTAATTCGGATATAGTTATCCGCGATAGGGCGTCTGCCACAAAATTATTTTTACCTCTCAAATACTCTACTGTATAGTCATACTCTTTCAATTCTAACCGCATGCGTGTTAATTTTGAACTTGGGTTGACCATGGAGAATAAATATGTTAATGGTCTATGGTCTGTGCGCACTGGGAAATGTTTGCCTTATATATATGGTCCAAAATATGTTATTGCCCAATGTATTGCTGCTAGCTCTTGTTCTGTAGTACTCTTGTTGCTTTTACCTTTAGTGAATGCTCTTGATACATATGCAACTGGAAGTTGGAGTCCATTATGGGTTTGAGTTAAAACTGCTCCACATGCTTGTTTGCTTGCATCTGTGATTATGCCAAATCTTTGCTTAAATCTGGGTACTGCAATAGATTGGGTTGAACGAGCTTGTCTTTTAAATATTGGAATATCCGCATCATGTGGGACTGGATAATTCTTGATGACGTCAAAGTTTTTGTCATCTGGCAAGATTCCTTTGTCTGTGCATTTGTGACTTAGGAATGTCACTTCATGCATAAAAAATGAGGATTTTTCTGGATGCAATTTTAGATTGTTTTTTCTGCAAAGTTCAAAAACATCTATTAAATTTTTAATCATATGTTGTTCAGAACAACCAATAACAATTAAATCGTCCATATAGAGGAAAGCTTGGCTAGGCTCAAGCCCTGAGAAAGCTATTGTCATCATTCTCTGAAATAAATTAGGTGCTATTTTTAGACCGAAAGGTAATCGCGTGAAACGATATGAGATATTGCTCGTTGAAAAAGACGTTATATCTCTTGATTTTTCTTCTAGTTCAATTTGATGAAAACCTGACATTAAATCAAGGCAAGAAAAATATTTAGCTCTTCCCAATTGATCAAGAATATCATCAATTCTGGGGAGCGGTAACTTATCTGACAGCAATTTTTTATTTATTTGACGATAGTCAATTACTAATCGCCAATTTTTTTCCTTAGATCCCGAAGGGGTTTTCTTTTGGACTAGTACGAGTGGGCTATTATATGGCGAAACAGATGGTTCAACAATAACCTGTTCAATTAACTTTCCAACTTGTCGCTGGATTTCTTCTATTTGGCTATGTGGATTCCAGTAATTTTTCATATACCGGTTCATCATCCCCAAGTCTTAATTTCTGTTGATAAAAATTATTTGTTGTGATTGATTCGGTATCAAGTCCGAACACATCACTTTACTCGGTGCATAACTTTTCGAGTTTGTTTTTAAATAGTATTGGGCAATTTTTCGTCAATTTATGAATTACAGATTCTTTTCTTGTATCTTTGGTATTTTGAACTATATCGTAGTTAGAGAGTGATTCAAATTTTATATTGTTAAAGCCTACTATATGCCATTTATTTGTGGTATTTAAAAATCGGACAAAAGTATTTTGGGCTGTTGTGATAGTGTTTGCAACATAAACACCCGGTTTAATTTCCTGATTGGGAATTAAAATGTTATCTTCTGTTGAAGATTGGTCTATTTTGCGTACCACTTGGGACCTTGCTGGTAGAAGTGTTGAGGTATTTCCAGAACTGAATGTTATTGGAACATAAATTGGGTACGTTAAATTTCGTGGTCTTAGTATAAACCAATCTTCTGAATTACTGTAATCTAATTTGCAATTAAAAGTTTTTATAAAATCTAATCCTATTATTCCATCGCATGGGATTCCGAAATCTGAATGAAGCAGATGAAATTCGTAAGGAATAATATGTTTATCTGTCTGCAATTCAATTGAAACTAGGCCTTTGGAGTTTATTACTCCTTCTCCTATGCCTCGAATGTCTACAGTTTTATTTACTTGGATGTTATGAAATACATCAGAATTTTCTTTTATTATAGAGATGTCTGCACCGGTATCAATTAAGAATGTTATTTTCTTATTTGTCGTAACATTCTTAAATGATACGAAATTATTAAGACTTAGGTTAATAGAATAGACGTTTTTTTTTAATTTTGAGCATTTGGAGGGACTGGCCCGTTTCCCTGTTCGCTTTGGGTAACTCGGACATTGCTCCTATTATTATTATTATTATTATTATTATAGCTGTTCCTGTTCTGGTTGTTGTTATAACCGTTATGTTGGTTATTTCCTCTATTTCCTCTATTATTGTTATTATTGGTGTTGTCGTAATTACCGAAACAGAGGTAATTACCACATTACATTTTGGTAATTACCTCTGTTTTGGTAATTACCTCTGTTTTGGTTAGGATAGCCTTGGTTATAGCAACCTCTTTGGTTACCGCGCCTCTAAAATAGTAAACAGTGCCGGAGTTACCCGCCAGTCACAGTACACATACATACATGTAAACCCTTATGACTCGTTCGGGGAAACAAAGACAAAAGTCACTGGTGTTGATAATTTGGTTTTGAATATAAGAAGACTTAACGAATAAAGAAATTCATTCTGTTGTTGATACTCTTGAAACAAAGTCGTGTTTTAATTATATAATTGCAAAAGTAAATCAAACCTACTAATTTAGGATGGTAACTGGCGCAGCTGAACGGCTTCAGGGACTAGATGAAGTGCCCCGAAGGAACCTACTTTAATAAACAAAAACATAAGTATATTTGCAATTATTAATTAACAAAACAAACAAATATATCTATATACGCATATGTAAGAATACATGTACATATATATACATTAATACATATATGTGTATTAATAAGAATATATATAAAGATATGTATATGTGTAGTATATATTTTAAGAAATTTTAATAGTACTGCACAAATTATTGTCTAATCGTGCTAAAGATCATTAACGGTCGAACCTACTGTATCGGACAGAGCGATCAAGACAGTACAAGACAGTCAAATATCATACATTATATATATATAAGTATATTATTTTCTTGGTATTGGTACTACTTTGAGTTTCCATTGAACACGCTAAACGATTTCTCTCAGAACAAGATGATGCAATCTTGGTAAACCTTTGCTTCAGTAATTTTTCAAATTCAGCAATTCCTAATAATTGCAATACATTGGAAAACAAAACTTCTGGCTACATTGTGTAGTTTTGTGGCGTAGCTAGAGCAAGACGCCAGTGACGTGGCGCCGTAATAATTGATCAATTCCGCATACAAAATCCCGACGTAAAGACACCGATAAACGTCGCTGCTCAAAATATTTCCAAAGAATCGCTTTATTTCAATTTTGTCGCCACACAACATATTTCTAATGAATCGCCAAAGCTACTGCGTTACCTTGCGACAAAATCAGCGACAAATCAGTTTAATCTTGAATCTCGTTGCGTGTGGACCTCTTTGCTCATTACCAAACAAAATAATTACAAGTTACCAAAGAGTTTCACTAAGTTTAACTAACTAAAATAAGACAATACGAAAAATTTATTATTGGAAAGTTTTTATATAATTTAATTTATTTGCAATCTATCCTAGGAGGACAATAAGCAAATTAGGTAAGGGGGTTAACAATAACTTGAGGTGTAGTTGTATATGTATGGGAGGAAAAGGGATAGAAAAATTATGTAAAGTTACAAAAGTTCAAAATTTAAAAAATTTCATGTCCAGCTAAATGGGGTTCACCAGTCCTCTTCTTGCCTGAAGGGTAGGTCCAGGGGGTGACATCTTTTGAGCCGCCTTGTTTGGGTGCTGTTATCTAGCAGGGCGAGTGCCAGAATGTTGTCATGCGTCTCCAACCTGGAGCAGTGTCGAGTGCCATATCTTTTAATTTCGCTGCTTACTGATGGGACGTTCAGGTCTCTGTGGATGACCGAGTTGCGAACGAATGGAGGCGCACCAACTATTTTGCGGAGCAGCTTGCTCTGGAAGCGCTGTAAGATGTTTACATTCGAAACTGAGGCCGTGCCCCAGAGCTGGATGCCATAAGTCCACACTGGTTTGATAATGGCCTTATACAGCAGCACCTTGTTGCTAATGCTGAGCTGTGACTTGGTGCCGATGAGCCACTGCATCCTAGCCAGCTTCATGTTGAGTTGAACACGTTTGGCTTTAAGGTGCGCTTTCCAGTTTAATCGCCTGTCCAGAGTAAGGCCCAGATATTTGACCGAATCCACGCTCGGGAGAAGGGTTCCATGAAGACTGACTGGGGGCAGTCGAGTCTGCGTGTGGCGAAGGTCATGTGCAGCGACTTGTCTGTGTTAACAGCGATGTTCCACCTGCTTAGCCAGGGCTCAAGTGTGAGCAGTTGTTCCTGGATGATCGCTGACGCCTCCGTAGGGTTTGGTGCACTGGCAATGAATGCTGTGTCGTCTGCATATGAGGCAATCAGGAGTTGCGGGTGTTGCAGCACTGGTAGGTCAGCAGTATATAAGGTGTATAGTATAGGGCCCAGTACACTACCCTGAGGGACGCCCGCTTTGATGTGCTCTATTCTTGATAGAGAACTCTCACACCTAACGTAAAACCGTCTGTCCAAGATGTATGATTTTAGGACCATGTAGTACGGGGCGGGAAGGAGCAGTTTTATTTTGTGCAGGAGCCCATCATGCCAGACTCGATCAAAGGCCTGCTTCACATCCAGAAAGACAGCGGAGGAATACAACTTGTCTTCGAAACCATAGAGAACCTTCTGCACGATGCGATGGCATTGCTCAGGAGTGCCATGGTGTTGCCGAAAGCCAAATTGATGATCTGGAATTAGGTTGCCATCGTCCAGAAGCGGCAACACTCTAGCCAAAAATATTCTTTCGAATACTTTGGAGAGTATTGCCAGCAAACTGATTGGACGGTATGATGCGAGGTCATGCACCGGTTTCCCAGGTTTTGGAATCATTATAATCTCTGCGCACTTCCATTGGGTGGGGAAGTGGCAAAGATCAAAGATCCTGTTAAATAGGTTAGCAAGAAGCTGAATCACTCTCGACGGCAGAAATTTGATGGTGACTGCATCAATACCGTCATAGCCAGGGCTCTTCGTTGTTTTAAGACAGTCGATTTCCGATTTTACTTCCTCAGGCGTGACACGGCTAATGGGGAGAGCCATCTGGTAAGGAGTCTCTAGGAAAGACAGAGTGGCACTCACATCCTCTGCGCTGCATGTGCTAAATGGAGTAAATGTGTTTGCCAGGAGCGTTGCAAACTCTTCGGCTAATTCCTCACTGGATCTGCACCACATACCATTTGATCCTCGAATGGGGACTTTCCTCACAGTCGGCCTTTTGAGGTATTTGGTGGCTTGCCAGAGACTGTGATCGGGCTGATTTGGCTCGAGATTTCGCAAATATTCTGCAGTTGCTTCGTTGCGGAGTTCGAAGTATAGAGCTTTAAGCTCCTTGGTGGCTCGATTAAGAGCCGTTTTATCCAGAGGATTGCGACTACGCTGCCAGACACGTCTCAGGCGTCTTTTTCCCGCAGAGCATTGGTGATCTCGTCGGACCAGGCAAACATGTCCCTTTGTCTTGCTGTGCGTTGCCTGCTTCTTGATGGTGGAGTGCAGGCACTAGCAGCTTCGCAGATGTCTCGCGATAGTTTTTCCACTGCATCGTCAATGTCTTCACCGCTGTTGAGGCTGACGTTCGGCTCAGTGACCCCGTCAAGCATAGTTTTAAAGGAGTCAATGTTAGAGTTTTTCCTGAGTAGCCTTGTGATGCGCTTTATTGATTCGACTGGGATGTCTAACCAGACCTTCACAGCGCTGTGATCCGAGTGTAAATCGAAATCAGCATCAGTGTAAACGCAGCTGCCGTTGATCCCTCTGGTTATTGCGAAGTCCAGGACGTCGGGACTTCTTCTTGGGTCAGTCGGCCAATATGTTGGTTGGCCAGACGAGTGGGTGGTCAGGTTAAGAGTATGTATACAAGGCATGAGGGCAAGTCCCTTAGGGTTATTCAATCTTGACCCCCACCATGTGTGTTTTGCATTAAAGTCACCTCCAGCCAGAAACCTTGATCCAAAGCTACTAAGGCCTTGCTGAAACATCTGCGTGTCGACTGCATGTCTGGGAGGAACGTAGCAGGAAGCAATGTTAATATGGCCGATGGAAGTGGTAATGCGGAGCGAAGACGCTTGAAGCCACGGGTGAAGAAGCGGCGTATTTTCGGTGTACTGAAGCCTAGACTTAATTAGTATGCCGGCACCGCCTCTGGCATTTCCGCTCGGATGATTAGCTCGAAGGAGATCGTATCCACTAATGTTGAAGTATGACTGATCCGTGAGATGTGTTTCAGATAATAGCATTAGGTCGACATTGTTCCTCTTGAGGTACAAGTCGACCTCTGGCCTACTTTTACATAGGCCGTTAGCATTCCATATGACAATTTTTAGGCCTACTTGCATAAAGATGCCATTAACGTTTGCATCATGATAGTCATTTGCTCCATCTGGGCTTGGAGCAGTTTTAGGATTTGTTCAAGGTAGACAATGCCGGATCCACCTTGTATAGGTTTATCGCTGCTATTGGTTTCTGGTGGGCTATTAAGACGAGCGGAGTTTTTGACAACTCCGGCATATGTCATTCCCGGTTGTGTGTATTTGGGTGGAAAATTGTTGGTTGGCTGTTGGTGATTAGTGTCCGTAATATTGCGCACACGAGGTGATGAGAGACGAGTATTACCTTGTTCCCTGCGCCTCATGGCTTCCTTGTAAACCCTGCACCCTTTATAGGAGGCAGTATGGCTTTCACCGCAGTTCACACATTCTGGTGGCTGCTCCTTGCCTTTCGGACACTTGCCAGGCTCATGAACAGAAGTGCATTTGACGCATCTAGGATGCTTGCCACAGTTATTTTTCGTGTGATTGAATTCCTGACACTTGAAACATTGGGGAACACTATTATTTTTTCGGGGCGGCTCAACGGTTACTATGGCATTGCAGAGGCGTTTGACAAGGAATATCTCCTTATTGTTGGTTGCTGGCTCCAAGTCAATGAAGAATAGTGGCATAGGGTTCTTACTAATGCGGTGTTTAGCGTTAGTTAGGTGACGCACATTGTGCCCGAGCTTTGCCAGTTCTTCACGGATGAAGCATAAGGGGGTGCTGTGATGTAGGCTACGGATGACAGCCCTATATGCTCTTTCTTGTTTTAATTGGTAAGTGTGGAAAGGGAGTTTCTTCACCTCTAGTGCGGCTACCAGGCTCCTGAAATCCATTACACTGGTAGTCATAATGCGGACTTGGTCGTCTCTGCCTGTCTTATATATGAAATTATCACTACCGATTGTATTCTTGATGAAGGTGAGCATTCCAGTGATGTCGCTCACGTTAGGAATATAAATTGGAGGAGTTTTTGGTGTCTTTGGCTCATTCTCGTGAGGGGGATCGGTGCGAGGCTCTTCGGCAGGTATGTCGTCATTGAGTAGGGCAAATCTGTTATAATTGCCAGCGGACTTGGCAGTGGGCAGAGCTGGGATGGTAGCAGACTTGGCAGTGGGCCTAGCTGGGGACTTGCGACGTGTTTCTCCAGGCTCCCATAAGCTGAAATCCGAATCCGACTGAGCAGACATCGAGGATTCAGATGATGACCCACGTCTGCTCCTTCCAGATTTCGAATCCTTTTTTCGTTCTATATTTGGTGAAGAGGAAGCTTTCCTCTTGGATACCGTTTTACGGGTGACGTACTGCCACGAAACGGAACTAGCGGCACTGCCGCCATGTGTATTATCAGCATCCATTATGGCCGGGCTGTGGCCAACTTATTTACGATGAAGACTCCTGGTTAAGTCTGGTGATTAAGCAGAATCAGCCGCAAAAGTAAGCAAGTAGTTCCAATTTTTAAATTTAATAGTAAAAATTTTTTTTTTTTTTTTTTTTTCTCTGCTTACACAATAACCTTATACTCAAAGCTCATGCGATGAAGTTTTTTTTAAAAAAAAAAAAAGGGAATAAAAGTGAAAAGATTTTAATTCCCAATTGTACAGAATTTGAGGTGGGGGGGATTACTTCATCGAAGAAAGGTTTTCGCCTTTTTCAATTTTCGATTCAAACACAAAATAAGAGAGTTTCACTAAGTTGAACTAACTAAAATACTAACCACTCGTAAGACTAAACGATAATTGGAAAGTGAAAGAGTGAATTAAAGTGAAAAGATTTTAATTCCCAATTGTACAGAATTTGATGCTGGACAGGATCACTGCATCGAGCAAGGATCTTGGCCTGCTTCAATTTTCGATTCAAACACAAAATAAGAGAGTTTCACTAAGTTTAACTAACTAAAATAAAAACCACACGAAAGATTAAACCATAATCAAAAAGTGAAAGAGTGAAAGAAAGTAAAAAGGTGAATAAAAATATATACATATATATAAAAAAAAAAAAAAAAAAAAAAAAAAAAAAAAACAACAAAAAAGTACATATACAAAAATGAAACAGATTTTAATTTTCCAACAGTAAAGAATTTGGTGCTGGGCAGGATCACTGCATCGAGCAAGGATCTTGACCTGCTTTATTTTTCGTATACAAATACAATACAAAATCAAAATACAATTTGAAATACCGCACGATAAACAAGTAAGTAAAATCAAAATGTGTGTGTATCCATATATTGTACAACATAGTATACATATGTACACATGTATGTATACGTAGGTATTTACGTATATGTATGTACATATGTATGTATATACATATGTACAACATAACTGATGTCTGTCCGCCCTTAGGCTTGATTACTGCAACGCGCAAGAATCTTACCTAGCTTCAGCACAGTTATAGATGAATATATTCTTCAAAAAAAAAAAAAAAAAAAAAAAAAAAAAAAAAAATAATAATAATAATAATAATAATACACTTTAACAATAATTATGTGAAATAAATTACAAAGATAATATATAAAGATAAATAATAATCAACCTATTACTAATAAGAATACTTTTTTTTACAAACAAGGAAAACAAAAGGAAGAAGATAAAAACGGAATCACAATACATATTCATTGTCACATTACAAGTGGACAGATATCATACAAATACAACATAAGCCGTACTTTCACTACCCTTTTTACCACCAACACCGAAAGCAAATAAGTAAAAGTAAGAAACACTTAGTCTACACATTTTTACATTATATACATATATCCATCAAACATAAAAAAATTTTTCTCATACAATTAAAAGTAAAAAACGTAGTCTACACATTTATTTCAATACACATATTACATTATATATATCCATCAAACATTTAATATATTCTCATACTCAAATAATGTCAAAAACAACAACAACAAAAAGTGCAAAACGCACTGTTAACATAGCAGACAGGGAACAGTCTCCTATCTCTAATTCATCATTGGATGAGCACATGCCACCGGCACAAGAAAACTATACAGATATGCAAAATATAACAGGTAGCTTCAAAATCTCTGATGTAATAAAAACAATGCCTACCTATGAAGGTAATTCAGAAGAATTAGGAGAATTCATTACAAATGTTGAAGAAATACTTTCATTCATAAAAGGCTCAGAAGAAACTCCGACAGGAGTATTTATTTTAAGAGCAATAAGAAATAAGATTCAAGGGAAAGCCCACGAAATATTATATCAAACACGAGTAAAATTAAACTGGAACGATATAAAAAATGCACTTCTAAGACACTTTTCGGACAAAAGGACAGAATCTGACTTAATTGCTGAACTGGGTATTTTAACAACACAAAGTCACCCTGTAGAAACCCTTTACGAAAAAGTTACCAGTATACAGAGGGCTTTAATAAATATTGTTGACGAGAAGGAAACTAATGAAACAGTGCGGGAAACAAAGAAAGATTTTTTTATAAAGCAATGCTTAGCCACATTTCTGAGAGGGTTACGAGGACCACTAGGTCCTATTATCCGAGGAAGAGACCCAACAGATGTTATTACAGCCTACGAGTTAGCAGTAGCTGAAAAAGAAATTTTTAAAAACCAGAGACAAGCTAGACCCTGGAGGCAAACTAATCAAAATTCGTTCAAATCTTACAATAATTTTAAGGGTCAAATGCAAAATATGGCACGAAATCAACAAATTAGAGAGAAAAGTAACTATAATAAAAAACCGTATAACCGTGATAACATTAATAGACAACAACAGAGCGGTCAGTTCAAGCGTAATAACGGAGAAACCTTCAGTGGACAAACAAGGAACACTAATTTTTCCCAACATTCGTATAAATCGTTAGTGTCTAAGGATCAGGTCAAACAAAATAACAATCAGGAAGAAATACATAATATTAACGATAGCGAAAATTTTCAATTAGCAGCCTCAATAACCAACCAGGATTTATAACCAGAGACAGGCATGGAACCGAACTACCTTATATTTTAATAAAAAACGTGTTCGGTAAACAATTGAATTTTCTTGTTGATACAGGATCTACAGTATCTTTTATTGACCTTCTATTTGTTCCACCAGAACACCATATAAGATTAAACCAACCAAAAGTAATAAAGACAATAATAAATTCACACAGATTAGATTTAGCCTGCACATTGGAGATATTTGATGAATTTCAACAACGCGGAACATTTAATTTTTTGCTATTTAAATTCCACTCATTTTTTGATGGCCTCATTGGCATTGATATATTAAGACAATTAAGGGCAAAGGTAGATGTAGATAAATTAATTTTACAAACACCCAGCACGCAATTGGTTATACACACAAAGAAAAATATAGTAGGCGAAAGACAGGTGATCGAAGAAGCAACGAGATATATGATTCAAATACCCGTAAGTTTGAAGGAGGGTACTTTCTATTCCCCAGAAATTCGATTAGGCAACAAATTAGTTATTTCAAATGGTTTATATTCGGCAACAAACAATTTTAGCATGATGGAAATTACTAACTATGCAGACACTGATAAAGTCATTTATTTTGATCAACCGTTAGTAGTAACTCCATACATAAAGGAACAATACATCGAGGTAAATTTGGCTTTTCAAAACGAACTAAATACAACAGCAAGCTCATTTAACTTTCAAGAAAAAATAAGAACAAATCATTTAAACGTGGAAGAAATCGAAGTCTTAAAGAAACTTTGTTTAGAATTTGCGGAAATATTTTACGATAATAAGAACCAGTTAACATTCACAAACAGCGTTAAACATAAAATTCCTACAACAGACGATATTCCTCTTTATACAAGACCATATAGATATGGTTTTAATGAAAGAAAAGAAGTGAAAGTACAGATAGAAAAACTCCTTAATCAAAAAATCATTAGACATAGCCACTCCCCCTGGAGTGCGCCTGTATGGTTAGTACAAAAAAAAGTAGATGCAACAGGACAAAGAAAATGGAGATTAGTGGTAGATTATAGGAAACTTAATGAAAAAACCATTAAAGACAAATATCCCATGCCAATAATTAATGATGTTTTAGACAATTTAGGAAAAGCAAAATATTTTTCATTAATAGACTTAGCTAGTGGCTATCACCAAATTGAGATGCATAAAGATGATATTCAAAAAACAGCATTTTCAGCAGAAGGAGGGCATTACGAGTTTCTTAGAATGCCATTCGGTCTTACTAATGCCCCGGCAACCTTTCAGAGAGTAATGGACTCTTTGTTTGGGGATATACATGGTATATATTGCCTAATATATTTAGACGATATTATTATATTTTCATCCTCATTACAAGAGCATATGCAACATTTAAGAAATGTCTTTAAGAAGATAAGAGCGGCAAACTTAAAGATACAAATAGATAAGTCTGAGTTTTTAAGAAAGGAAATTGAGTATTTAGGGCATGTTGTTAGTCTAGATGGCATAAGACCAAACACATCAAAAATTGAAGTCATAAAGAATTTTCCTTTACCCAGGACGCAAAAACAAATCAAATCCTTCTTGGGGTTAATGGGTTATTATAGAAAATTCATAAAAGATTTTGCCAAAATAACTAAACCACTAACTAAACAATTAAAAGGAAAAGCTAAAGTTATTATAGATGAAGAGTTTAAATCAACATTTGAAACTTGCAAGTCTCTTTTATGTAACGACCCAATTTTGATTTATCCTGATTTTACTAAACCGTTCATATTGACAACGGATGCTAGTGATTTTGCATTAGGGGCAGTATTATCGCAAGGAACGTTAGGATCAGACAAACCTGTATCATTTGCTAGCAGAACCTTATCCGATACTGAATCGAACTATTCTACGGTTGAAAAAGAAATGCTGGCCATAATTTGGGCAATAAAACATTTCCGACCCTATCTTTTTGGCCAAAAGTTTAAAATCATAACAGACCACAAGCCTCTAACTTGGCTAATGAGTTTTAAGGAACCAAACTCAAAATTAGTAAGGTGGAAATTGAGATTGTTGGAATATGATTATGAGATCATATATAAAAAAGGGTCACAGAATGTGATAGCAGATGCACTGAGTAGGACAAGAATAGAAGTAAATATAGGTGAGAGCGAGTCAGTGGGTGCAACCTGTGGAGAAACTATACATTCTGCACAAGAAAATTGGGAACAAGGTATACTCATTTCTGAAAAACCACTTAATGATTTTAATATACAGATTATTTTTCAAGAATCCGCTCAATCAAACATTAAAGTAGAAGTGCCCTTCAAAAACAAAATAAGGCGTACTATTTTCGAGCCCAGTTTTAACGAAGAAGTCATGACAAAACTATTGAGATCGGTTTTAAAGCCAAATAAAACTTGCGCAATATTTGCAACAGACACAATATTTAAAATAGTGCAGCAAGTGTATGTAAAATACTTTGCTCATAGTCAACTTTACAAGGCCTTAAGGTGCACAAAATTTTTAAGAGAAATTATAACATCCGACGATCAGGAAAACGAAATTAGAGAATATCACCTTAAAAATAATCATAGAGGGATTGACGAAACTTGCGCTCATTTAAAACGCTCAGTATATTTCACCCACATGAAACAAAAAATTTCAAAAACAATCAATAATTGCGACATATGTCAAACAATGAAATATGACAGACAACCACAAAAAATCCCATTTCAAGAACCCGAAATACCACAACAGCCATTAGATTTAATTCACATGGATATTTATTCAATTAACCATAAATATATATTAACAATAATTGATAAACTATCAAGATTTGCTACCGGTTACACAATACCTGCTAGAGACTGTATCAATGTTGTTAAATCAGTCAAACATTTTATTTGTACTTTCGGAATACCAAAGAAGATAATTTGTGACCAAGGACCAGAATTTGCGGGAAACATTTTTATTGACTTTTGTAAACAATACAATATAATCAGACATGTAACTTCATTTCAACAATCTTCAAGCAACTCCACGGTAGAACGTTTTCACTCATCCCTAACAGAAACTTACAGAATCATATTTGATTTGAAAAAAAGAAGCAGTTTACCTTGCACACACGAAGAGATATTGTGGGAAGCATTGACCACGTATAATAATGCCATTCACTCAGGCACAGGTTATACGCCATTCGAATTATTTTCAGGTAGAACACATATTTTCAATAAAAAAGCTAACTTTACCAATGAACACGAATACCTACAAGAACTAAATTTATATCAAAGAAAGTTATACCCAGAAGTAGTTCAGCAATTAACTGACAAAACACAAAAACGCACGGCTATTTTAAAACCAAAACAAAACTAACCCAGCACAACTTGACAAAGACGAAATTATTTTTCGAAAAGAGAACAGAAGAAATAAATTAACACCTCGTTTTACAATTCACAAAGTGCTAGAGGACAAGGGACCTACTTTAATATCAACAAGAAAACAAAAAATTCATAAGTCCAAAATAAAGCGTATAACCAGAAAGCCAAAGAATTCATAAAGTATAATAATAAAAAAAAAAAAAAAAAAAAAAAAAAAATATATATATATATAATAATATAATAATAGTTAAGAGAACATTTGAAATGTGCTACGATATATTTAAGTTACAAACTTCGAAATACACTTGAATTGTTAAAACTTATGTTATTCAAAAAAAAAAAAAAAAAAAACTATTTTTAAGAACTCATGAAATCATACAAATAAGATAAAATAAGATACAATTTAGAATATACAAGACCTCTACGTGGAACTATGATACTGGAAAGGAACAACGGTGAATACTTCCTTTTATTTCTCATTCAGACCACACCTTCATTCTGGCCTTCACTCCAATCTAGAGGGGGAGGAGTTACCCGCCAGTCACAGTACACATACATACATGTAAACCCTTATGACTCGTTCGGGGAAACAAAGACAAAAGTCACTGGTGTTGATAATTTGGTTTTGAATATAAGAAGACTTAACGAATAAAGAAATTCATTCTGTTGTTGATACTCTTGAAACAAAGTCGTGTTTTAATTATATAATTGCAAAAGTAAATCAAACCTACTAATTTAGGATGGTAACTCCGGCGCTTCCAGTAATCTATGTGCTGTGCTGAATATATTGCCTCATTGCATCATTAAAATTACTGAATTTGTTTGTTTCCAGTATGAAGCGGACTTGTTCATGTTCACAATTGTGAATCATGGCTGATAAGGACTCTTTGGTTGAGAATTTATCCGCACTTACTTGGTCTACACCTTCGTCAATATACGCTACGGCTAACTGCTTGCAGTTGTTAATTTCAGTCGTATATTGCGATGCTGCTTTGCCTTTTATTTTGGTGTTCAGTAATTTAGCTTCGATAATTTCGGAGGATTCTCCTTTGACGTTATCAGTTAGCTTCTGGATTATTCCTTGAATCGATTGCTCATTTTGAACGTTATAAAGGATTGTGCCTGTTATCTTTGATTTGATAACTTCAACGGCTAGATCTTCTTGATCTCCTTTAGTTCTATCTGTGATTCTTAAAGCTGTCAAGAAACGTTGGAGTGATAGCTTGTTGCCATCAAATTCGGGGATCGAAGTTGAGACCTGTCTCACAAATTGTCGATCTCTTTCGGCTGTGGACGCCATGATTGAGTTTGAACCTGTACTTTTATATGCAGTGTTTCTATGTCACTGTCTATATTGAAAATTGCTTTATGTTTATTTGAAATTTAGTTAAAAAAAATTAATTTTCATTAGATTGATTGTTGTTGGGAGTTAGTAATATGACTGAATCGTCATCGGAGCTCTCAAGATCAACAACCTCGATTTTGTCTCTAAAAAGTTCGTGTATCCATATTGGTAAGTCCCTGTTTGGCAATTGTTTGGTATAGCGGACTTTAAGCGACTCTTCAATAAGTTCCGCAACATTTTTCTTAAACTTTTTGTTATTTTCAATCCATTCCAACATTTCTTTAAATTTAACATTCTGTTCACCATTATCCAGTAAATAACGGATGAATGGAAGATATTTCCTTAAATACTTAAGTTCCACTATATCCATAATTCTCTATTATGTTGCAGCTTATATGGCCATAATCATTATATATGTAATATTGATCTGTTTTTTTTTTTGAAAAGTAAAAATTTTCATTATATTGATTTCTTTTTTTTTTGAAATTTGAAAAGTTATCTAGTTCGTGATAAAGATGGAAAAAAAAATCCATTTTTAAAGCAGCTTAGTTGAAAACTAAGCGCCAGAGACGTGGGAAAATTAGTTTTAGTAGAATGTGGTTGGCTCACAATTCTGTTATACATTTTACTTGATTTAATTAAAAAAAAAAATTCTCCAACCACATTTGTTAGTAAATAGCCTATTTGTTTTTTTGTTAGTATTTTTCAACGGCGTATTCGCCTCTGGTTGAGCTGTAATATTTTTTTTAAATTAATGGCAATTATTATGTGTTTTTATATGCATATATATTTACGCTCTATGTAGCGTTGTCGGTTCCACGTTGTGTGCTCACTGTAGCACTGTCGGATCCTTGGGCGCAAATTGTCGCGTTGGCGGGGCCGGTGCTGGTCGCACAGGCTTGTTGTTTTTTGTGTTGCCGCTGCCGATATTCTTCTATCGTCAGCGGTCTTGGTCCATCGATTGGACACACCTCTAGCGCCTCCTTGAGAGTTGGTGCGTCCCTTTGCTCAGTAGGAGCAGAATTCAGGAAACCGAAATTCTCGGTTGACATCAACGAAAATTTTTTTTGTGTTTAATTCAGTTATTTTTTTTTTGAGTGAATTTAATTCTTAGCAAGAATTTAATTTTTCACTTTAAGCTTATCCATTTGACTGCTGATCAAGCCCATTGCTTTGCTTTGTTTGTCAATGAAGCGTTAATTTGCTGGTGCTGACAAATCATCGAATATTTTATCCAGCTCCAATTTTGGTGATAAGGCCTCAAGGTTAAGAAGCTCTTCTGTGGTTTAACAGAATTTTGATGACTGCTGTTGACCCTTATTGTTTTTTATGTGGTATTGGAATTCGTTACACCGGTCATCATTTATTTAATTGTTTAATTTAATTTTTTTTTTCATATGCAGGCTTGTGATCTCAGTCACGGTCGCATTTAGAGGTGATGTTTAGAATCAAATAATAAAACGTTGATTGCTTCTTGACGGTATAAACCGAATTGAATTTATTTTAAAGAATGTTCTCTTGCTTAGCCTAAATATTTTAAGTATACAAGTTATTTTGAGTTCTGTCGCTCAAAGCAGCGACAAAACGGGAGTATATAGCATGCCATATACAAATATATATATTGTGAAATATGTATGTATATGCAGACGGTGTATACATACATGCGCTTGGTACCGAATGGTCAAAACGTCATAGTGCTTACTCTGCAGTAACTGCGGGCCAGTCCACATATAAGTGGCTGATCATATTACGGCACTTGACGGCGGTTATATTATGTAAACAAAGCGACAAAGTGTCTCTATGTTTATGCGCTTGATGCTCTAATATTAAAGTTGGGCATATGACCACTTTACATATTGTATGCACTACAATACGGTGGGCATATGCTTGTTTGGCATATAACATACTACAAATAATCATTTTTGGTGTACCAATTTGAATTATTACGGATTAAGGCAGACGATTTACCGAAAAATACTATGAGAACTGATCCAAGTAATTAGCCGTGGGCAAATTATATAACGAATTGAACGAAGAAATATAGCCGTTTAGAATTACGTATTGGTAAGGAAACTTAAGCTCAGTTACAAATTCGCATGATTGAAAATAAAGACAATATTCTGTTAAGAAGAATCACTAAAAGAAATGTTGATAATAACCCAGGTTCCAAAAACTTCAGCTTAACGGCACCCCAAAATTTTAGAGTTTATTTCAAGTGTCGGAGATACTTAGTGGAAACCTATCTACCGTGAATTATTTACCCACTAAGCGAACTTAAAAGTACTCAACCGGAAAAATTCGTAAAAATAGAAGATAAAAACGATGGAAGATAATTCGATTCATTTTAAATCACTTTACTAACGAGTTGGAATTGAATTGTTTTTTCAAACTAAGCAATGCATGTCACTGCTTGGTCGAATTATAGTGATTGTAGGAAGGGTCGTATAATGTCTGTAGTTAGATTTAAAATAGAATAAAAAGTGCAAAATATAAACGAATAAAAATGCTCTGTAAGTATCGAAACTTAAGTGAGTTTGAACGAAACCGGAAAAAGTAAAAGAATTAACTCTCTCTGGAGTTGGGCCATCCGTTGGGAAAAGCAAATTTCGACATAATCCGATTTCGATTTCATCCGTGTGAGTACTTCTAAGTTCACTTTATACTTTACGGAAGATCGGTTTCCATTAAGCATCGCCTACATTTGAAATTAACTCTAAAATCTTGGTGATCAATTAAGCTAATGTTTTTGCTAAAAAATTTTTGTCAAATTTTTTTGACAGAACATCTTTATTTTCACTCACGCAAACATCTTACTGTCCAATGGTTTAAGTTTTCTTACCAATAAGTAACTTCAAAGGGCTATTTTTCATCGTTGACTTCGTTGAATCGATATGTTTCGCCTATGGCTTATTACCAGAAGTATTCTTTTCTAGGGTGGTTTTTTTTGCATCGTACAGAGCAATCAAAGGTATTTCTCGATACGAACGAATTATAATTGGTAAACCAAAATTGACTATCCATGACTTTTGAGCATAAGTGCAGCTTTCTGTATTAATATTCGTAGTGTGGATTAAAACTATAATATACTTCTTCGTATCACAGTATTTGAATTTAGTTTCTCGCCAAAGCAGAATTAGTTAGAGAAAAATTGGAAATAGTTATACTAAAGATATTTCTCTTGAACTAGCAACTTCTTAATAATTATAATTTTTTCCAGAAAATAAAGGGCTTTAATTAGTGTATTCGTCACACACCTCATTTGTTTTTGAATTGATCTCACTCTCTTATGCCATGGACACAACGGACCTCATAACATCTCATTTGTATAAGCCCTGCTCTAGGAAACCGCTAGACAGAGGCAGCTGCGTGTTTACATTTAAGCTGCTCAACTCTAACTACCTTTTGGAAATAATCCATCCCCACACTACTTTTGTTGTTAATAAGCTGCTTTATATTATCGAACAACTTAAACGGATGGATTGCCTGAGAAGCAAGGCGAGGTCGCAGCGGTGCTTAACTGTCTTTAGTTAGCCGCTCCTTGGACTTGGGTGGCGAAGTGGATGACGAGGAGACGCATGACGAGACGATCAAGCTAATGAATATTATTATCAGGTTTGTAGACATAGAATCAAAGAATTAGACTATGCGATAGATTATATCGAGGAATACAAGCAAAATCATTGCATCAGGATGTATGAGAATAAAACATTTTATATAGAAACTCTCTGCAAATATATAAATTAGGCAATAAGGACATATGTTGATCAATTTACAATAATAACATGTATAGATACACGAAAATATATGTATATGAGTTTCGTTGTTGTACTCAACTGAGTTTTATCATATGTATAGATATATAAAAATATATGTATGTGAGTTGAATTGTTGTACTCAATTGAGTTTTATTTTAATAGGTAAGAGAAAGAATAATTTCCAAAAAAGTACAACTTTTTATAAAGCGTGGTTTTTGCTGCAGTTACTATTCTCTGACACTTTTTCTCTGTTAGGTTGCCAGATTGCTACTTTCGCTTTTCTGCTGTTAAGCCATTGCATTGAACAGAACACCTTTGCACAGTTAGTCCGTCAATGGAAGTGCGACCTGAGAATAGTTCAAAATAAATTTTCAGAAAAATCCCAAAAAGGCTTGTATTGCTCGGACATTCTTTGGCACTGAAAAATTGCTAATTGCCTCAGTTTTTTCTTCGCCTGGCTACATATTTCCGGCGTCTTCTATGTTATGATCCAAGAAGTTAATTTTGTTTGCAGAAAATGCCATTTTAAATGACACTTTATCTTCATATTTAGTAAATGAATTTAGCTGCCGAAAATGAACACAGATACGGCGGGTACTATCTTTTTGTCACCAGGGTGACTAGTTTGATGTAGCTGGACGTATTATACCAGCTGCTAAGCAATCTTTGATTGTTTGACCTGCGAACCGGCTCGGAGGTTAGCGAAATGGGACAATTTTCAGCTTAACTGGAACCTCTCAATTTCAGGATATGTATTCCTCGCAAAGAGTAACAAAACTTGTATCAAATCAATCTTCGACACAAATTCGAATTCCAGCAATCGACACAAAGTCGAATCCCAGCAAGCATCCGCGTCTGCCGCAAAGCATCCAACGGGCATGTTATATTATTTCCCAATCCTCGTAGCTTTGTCTCCCATCTTTTCAAGGTAACATTTGAAATTTTCTTGAAAACAAACATTTCATAATGGATACATCGGCTCCAGTATTCACCAAGTACTCGACTTTAACCCCGTTCAGAGATATTATCTTCATTCGCGCTGAACTACGCCACTTGAACTGCTACTTGAATATCGGTAGCTAGTACAAAACATTCCTTCGACATATGGCCTACTTTGTTGCAGCGAAATCATTTGGTTTCATCTCTGAAATTCTTCCGTACATGGTCAAAAGATCCACAGTTAAAGCAGTGTCTTTTCTTTTTAACTATTCAAAAGTTTATATGTGTAAGACACTTTGGGCATACATTCGAATATCTGACACTTTTGACGGCTTGGATAAAATTGCACTCTTTGAAACTTAGACGAGTTGAGTTGAGTTTTAATTTAATAGGTAAAAGAAAACTGAGTGGATATGATCGTATCTATTCGGTTTGTTTTATATAAATCACTTTTTATAGGAATTTCATTTTTAATTCTGTCAATAAATGATTTGTAATTTTCTGTTATTACGTCCACTAATCAAAACCTAGTATAATCCACATAGTTCGGTATCAATATAAGCCAGAATAGAACATTCATTTAAGATGACACTTAAATGACAATACAGAATCTCACGACCATGAATGATTTCATAATTTAAGTTGTCTTCAGGGTCAACATATAGTTATTTACCTAAATTGGCCTTTTATTTCTTAGTGCGCTTACCTGTGCGTCACAGATTCTTTCACAAGTGAACAATCAGATATTAAATCGAAGTAAAATGTGAACGATTTACCGGATTAGGTCGAAATTTGCTTTTCCCAACGGACGGCCCAATCCCAGAGAGAGTTAATTCTTTTACTTTTTCCGGTTTTACTCAATTTTAAAAATCAGGCTTGTCCACACTATATAAACTCTCTTAAGTTTCGATGCCTACAGAACATTTTTATTCGTTTATATTTTGCACTTTTTGTTCTATTTTAAATCTAACTAAAGACATTACACGACCCTTCCTACAATCACTATAATTCGACCAAGTAGTGACATGCATTGCTTAGTTTGAAAAAACAATTTGATTCCATATCGTTCTTTATAATAACGCAATTCAGCCACCATCATTTTGACTTCTTTTAAGTTCACTTTATACTTCACGGAAGATCGGTTTCCATTAAGCATCTCCTACATTTGAAATTAACTCTAAAATCTTGGTGTTCAATTAAGCTAATGTTTTTGCAACTCCGGTCTATCAACATTTATCTTAGAAATTTTTTTTGACAGAACATCTTTATTTTCACTCACGCAAACTTCTTACTTTAAAATGGTTTAAGTTTTTTTTACCAATAAGTAACTTCAAAGCGCTTTTTTTCATCGTTGAATTCGTTGAATCGATATGTTTCACCTACGGCTTATTACCAGCAGTATTACATTGTAGGGTGGGTTTTTTTGCATCGTATAGAGCCATCAAAGGTATTTCTCGATACGAACGAATTCTAATTGGTAAACCAAAAATGACTATCCATGGCTTTTGAGCATAAGTGCAGTTTTCTGTATTAATATTCGTAGTGTGGATTAAAACTATAATATACTTCTTCGTATCATAGTATTTGAATTTAGTTTCTCGCCAAAGCAGAATTAGTTAGAGAAAAATTGGAAATAGTTATACTAAAGATATTTCTCTTGAAACTAGCAACTTCTTAATAATTATAATTTTTCCCAGAAAATAAAGGGCTTAAAGTTGGTGTATTCGTCACACACCTCATTTGTTTTTGAATTGATCTCACTCTCTTATGCCATGGACACAACGGACCTCATAACATTTCATTTGTGTAAGCCCTGCTCTAGGAAACCGCTGGACAGAGACAGCTGCGTGTTTACATCTAAGCTGCTCAACTCTAATTTACTTTATGGAAATAATCCATCCCCACACTGCTTTTAGTAGATCAGTGCCTACCCAAATTCTTGCTGCTGACCCAAGGTTGTTAATAAGCTGCTTTATATTATCGAACAACTTAAACGGGTGGATTGCCTGAGAAGCAAGGCGAGGTCGCAGCGGTGCTTAACTGTCTTTAGTTAGCCGCTCCTTGGACTTGGGTGGCGAAGTGGATGACGAGGAGACGCATGACGAGACGATCAAGCTAATGAATATTATTATCAGGTTTGTAGACATAGAATCAAAGAATTAGACTATGCGATAGATTATATCGAGGAATACAAGCAAAATCATTGCATCAGGATGTATGAGAATAAAACATTTTATATAGAAACTCTCTGCAAATATATAAATTAGGCAATAAGGACATATGTTGATCAATTGACAATAATAACATGTATAGATACACGAAAATATATGTATATGAGTTTCGTTGTTGTACTCAACTGAGTTTTATCATATGTATAGATATATAAAAATATATGTATGTGAGTTGTATTGTTACAATAATAACATGTATGGATATACAAAAATATATGTATATGAGTTGCGTTGTTGTACTCAACTGAGTTTTATCATAGGTATAGATATATAAAAATATATGTATGTGAGTTGAATTGTTGTACTCAATTGAGTTTTATTTTAATAGGTAAGAGAAAGAATAATTTCCAAAAAAAAGTGCAACTAATATAAAGCGTGGTTTTTGCTGCAGATGCTATTCTCTTCCACTTTTTCTTTTTTAGGTTGCCAGATGGCTACTTTCGCTTTTCTTCTATTAAGCCATTGCTTCTTTTACATACGGCAATTCCTGATTAATCAGCTGTCCCAGATGACAATACATTCTCATTATTCTTAGCATTCTTTCTGTAGTCGCAACTTGTAGAAGTATTCGCCGGTCCCTCAATATCCGCTGCGAACATCGTACTTGGCTTTCTTTTTTACGTTTGTTATCTCATAATTACCATATAGGCATCTTGTTGTCGAACAATTTCAACTTTCGCCTCCTGTCTGTCGTTTACTTCCTTTCAGAGAATACCGCCTTTCATCTTGGATCCCTCGAAAGGGCTGCTTTTGAGAATTTTCAATAATGCTTTTAGCGCGTCGTCTCTTGGTTGTGCTATATTATTGCCTACCGTTATCTCTATGGAAATCACTATCACCGGGTTTGAATGCTGAATTTGCCAGTCAACGTGTTTAAGCCTTTCTTCTGGTCTATATTCCACTTCAAGTTCGAAATTTTGAAGGTATATTATCCATTGTGTCAATGCCCTCGATACATCTGTTTTCTCCAATGTTTGCTTAAAAACAGAGCAATCTGTATTTCTCTGCAAGATAAACGGTCTTAGCTTCCAAAATATAGCTATGCTACCGAGAATATGATTTAGATTTTTTTTCAACCAAGGTGCAAAATCGACTCATGCACTTGATTTACAACTGACCATCTGAAAATTCGAGGCACAACTGGCAAACATCCCGTTTTACCATTCTTCTGTATTTTTTAGAACAATATCTATTTCCTTAGATCATATATTTTAAATATGTCATCTTGCAGCTCATTGGAATTCAACTTGCTAACAACGTCCAATATATGGATCTAGTTGCTATTCAGCAAACAGTGCCCATAACAAAATTTCAAGTATTTTAATTAATTTGTTCTTAGTTTCACATAATTCGGTATCAAGATTAGGTAGATCAACTGGTTCCCTATTTACTGAACAATTGCTTACGGATTTGGCCTTTACAACTTCGAACTTATTCGCTGATATTATGATATTAAATGCTTGATTTAGAATTTCGCGAAATAGGCTCTAATCGAGCTCAAGCTAAAAGTAGTATGAAAAGTTTATCTTTCTATGAGAAGAGTCGTTTTGACAAACAAATAACCGACGTTGCAGGGCATTTTGTTGACGATTATGTTCTTAAAAGTGAAGAAAGACATCGGACGAAGCTGGGTCCCAAATTTAAGGGTCTTTATGTGGTGGTTGTAGTATTAGATGGTGACTGAAATCAATAACGAATAAGCGAATGTACAGATATTGTCATGAGGAAATCCGAAAATTTCCAGATGGAAGTGTTTCCCATGAAATAATAAATATATGAAAAGTATAAGTAATAAATAATGAAAACTTCCAGGTGGAACGATGGTTATCCATCCAGGATGGATGATGGTTATTAGACCAGGAGGGACGATGGTAATCTGTCCAGCGAGACGATGATTATATTGTGGTGATACTAACAATTTGAACTTACGTTGTAAAATGATTAAAAATTATTGTTAAGAATAAGTGTGAGACTATGGTTATCCGTCCAGTGAGGGGTTTTGCGAGTAAAGCATAATCGCGAATAAACCTATTTGTAGTAGCTGGCTAGAATTTAAAAAGGATAGTAACTCTTTCAAGGTTTTAGGAGTCGGAAACGTCTCAATCGCTTTGACTTTGTCAACATTCGTTTTAACGTCATGAACGAATAATAGAATAGAATAATAGAAATATGTATTATCGCCCAATTGTGCGATTAGTTCTCCAATTTCTGTGATATGGTACCTATCTGAAATAGTTACGCAGTTTAGTTTTCGGTAGTCTATTATTACTCTGAACTTGATTTCAGATGCGTCGCTTTTCTTTAGGAACTTTGGGGTGACCGATAAGGTCGGATGATGCCATCCTAAAACTGTTGCATTTGTTTTTCTAGTAGTACGTGGTGATAATGTACTCCAATATCCGATGAAGTTCTTATTTCTGTTTTCACCCTAGTAGTACACTACTCAATCAATTTCTCGTCCGGGTCTGCCAACAAGTTATCTTGTTTTTGCATAAGTAAATATATGTGTTCGGCGACTGATTAAGTAGTAAGCTTCTCGACGTGAATCTTGTAACTGCCGTTCAATGTCAACAAACTATTTCTGACAACTATTAAAATTTTTCGGAGTATCGTTCTCTGGTTTTCCGTGGAATGTTTTTGGAGTCGGTTGTGAAAAAAATGTTATCGGGATGTCTTTGCGACCAAAGAGACCTATACTTGTGTGGTGAGTTATTGGAATTTGCCCACCGATCGAGTTAGCGAAGAATTTATTTTCTTTTGTTTTTGGATTTTTCTGGAGCTGGGATAGGTCCCATCTTTCATTACGCACTTGAAATATTCCAGCGATGACTTGTTTAACTTAACAATTTAACATCTGATGCATCGACTCCTGCTCCTGCCGTCTCTTTGGCAATTTGCCCATAGAAAGCGATGGCCTCAGCTGTTTCGGGGTTACGTAATAAGCCTGAACTTGCCTCTGGAACTTGGGTTGTGTCCCGCTAGGAGAAGGCTCTCGCTTTGGTTGTGGTATATTTATATAGTAATTGCAACAGGAGCGTAGAGATTCATCTTTTTCCATGGAAACCGGTCTGGGTACTGGTCTTCCCCATATTGCACTTTAGGTATGGCATGTGGAGTATATTTTGGCTTGGCAGAATAAAGACTAATGTCACGATGTTGCCAACTGGTACGTGTGTTAGAGTCTCTGCCCTAGCATTCTGACCTTCATCTACTGTTTTGTTTATCAGGTTTAAAATTACCTCCTTTAACTCGAGGCTAGCTATGGGCGTGCTTGAAAGCCAAAGAGTTTACTAAATTTTTATCCATGATGAATTAAAACTTTGCGCAAGAGCTTAGTACAAGAGTTCCTATGTCCAGAGAATGAAAAAAAAAATCCACATCTTCCTTTCATAATTTTGTATTATCCAAGAAGTGGATATCTAATTAAATTTGAATAAAATTTTACGCTTATAACATATCACATTGTCAATGTGTAATAATTAAAACAAAGAATTGTTTTGTATGTTCAAATTGTACATACATATGTATGTATATAATATTCTAAGAAATAAACGAAAAATTTTAAACTCTACCTTCCTTCATTGACTTAATTTGTAATATTGTTCATTTGCATTTTTATTACAATATCTCTCATCGTTGTTTTGTAGTCAAAAAAAGGACATGTCGTTAGAAGCACATGAACATGTCAATTTTCAACACAATACTCTGATTTGAAAATGCAAATGCTGCAGCAGAACAGTGAGGACAGGTTGTTGCATTGCCTTCAATATTTGATCTATGTATTTATCGAATGCAAGCAAAAATCGATTATCATTCGTTTAGGAAAACGATAATACATTGGTTTTTTCGCTAGGTAGTTTTAGCAATAAATTACGTCAACTAATTTATAAGAAAAACTAAAACGAATCTCTCACGAAATGAAATCGGGGAAGTTAAAACGAAATTTTTGGCTTTCCGCTGAAATAGAATGCATGCTTAACTTTATAAAGGAAGTAAGGGGAGTTGAAGGATCAATGTCAACTACCACAACACACTATACGTTTACGCAAATTGCTAACAAGATGAAAAGGTGTGGTTTTCCAAACAAATCACCAACGCAAATAAGAAGAAAGTGGTTTCAAATGAAATCAGCATATCTCTGTTATAAAAAAGGCAACGTTGACCGTTTATTTCTCATTCCTGAAAAATTTCGCAGTGATATTGCCCAATTTGTAGAAAACGGTGATAGGGTGGGAATGGGAACTGCATCAAGACGTCCGCCAATGGATCCCAATTCTATACTATTACCGTCTGAGCAGTCCAGTTCCGTCAACCAAACAAAAAACCAAGTTGGTACGTCTTTCCCATGCACACTACGCATCCTATTTGCTCCATTCACAGAATGAAGTATCGGCAACCAAGGCACTAAACGTTATTGTTTGTTAAGTTTACATATACTTTCACAGCGTGTTTAAATAATCAAATTTTGATAATAATTTTTTTTTCAGTTACTAACAAATTCATCAACGTCAACGCATTCATGGATAAACTGAAATTATACAATAGTTTGTTAAACACTGAGTTTAACAAATTCGAAGAATCTCTTCTGAAATATGAACATAAATGCCAATCTGTAAGAGATTTCCATTTAATAAAAGTGATTCAGTTTGGCAACTGACGATGCTTGCCCACACCAAGAAAATGTAATTTTTACTTTAAGATCAAAGTGTATCAGAAAATTACTAGCTATTCTGGTAACTCGCATTCACTTAAAGGCTATATTGGTAGAGTATACATACATATTTATGTATAATAACATAATACCGAAAGTTCGGAAAACTTTCGGTAATGGTTTGGGGGTGCATCTCAAGCAAAGGAGTTGGGGACTTGAATTTTATTGAGAACACCATGGATGCTGGACAGTATTTGGACACTTTGCGCACTCATTTAATAGCCAGTGCCAATAAATTTGGGTTTATTGTCGATGGTAAGCCTACATTTCGGTTTTATCAAGCATAAGGCCAATATAGTGAGGTGCTGGTTGCTTTACAATTGTAAAAATGGGTTGGGTACACCAGCTCAAAGCCCAGACTTAAATCCTATTGAGAATTTGTGGGCTTATCTCAAAAAGCGTACTGCCCAGAGACGTCCGAAAAATAAAGACGACCTTAAAATAATTATTTTGGAGGAATGACAAAAAATCCCAGTTTAGTATGTCCAAAATCTGATCAAATCGATGAACAGACGATTAGGAGCAGTTCTAGATGCCAATAATCACATTCTTAGTATTTTTATTTCCCGTTAAACCTAGAATTTCAAAACTTTTTCCTATGTGTAAACACTTCCTTGGCAAACTGTATGTATGTACATACACGCATGCATACATACATACAGTGGTTCACAGCTTATTTCAACCAGCACCTTAAAAAAAGTTTGTTAGTCTGTAAAATCCAAACTAAAAGATGTATCCAAAAAATTTAAATGCAGGTTGTTAGTTTAATGCTTTAACTTATCACATTCATTTCATTTCATTTATTAATATGTCTCCAAAACTTCCTATTAATTAAAAACTAAAAAAGTAACTAAAAAAAACTCCACAGCTTATTTCAACCACTTGCAAAATTAAATTATTAAAGCTATTTTTCCATAAAAATTAAATTAAATTAATATTTGGTGTGCCCACCCTTTTGGTCAGCCACCATTTTAAGCCTTTTTGGCATCGAGTCGAGATATTTCGATTTGTCCATTGTCGTCTCAATGAACTCCAACTTTCCAACGCCCGCTGACGACATACCATCACGTTGCCTCCGCCATGCTTAACTGTTGCCCTTAAATTTTTAGCTTGAAGCTCCGTATTCGGCTTACGCCACACATATGAGGGTCCATCAGACCCGAACATATTAAATTTTGACTCATCGCAGAATAAGACACTGTTCCAAAAGTCACTATCCTTGGCCAAGTGCTCCTGGGCAAATTTTAGGCGACTCTTCTTATTTTCCTCGCTAATGAAGGGCTTCTTGCGAGGTACTCTGCCATGAAAGTCATGCTCCCGAAGTACACGGCGAATTGTTTCCGGATGACACGACTTGCCCAACTCTTCTTCAACATCATTGGCCACTTTTCGAGCTGATAGCCTTGGGTTATCCCGTATTTTTCGCACAATATGGCGCTCGTCCGTGGAATTAAAAATTTTATTTGGAGCTTTTCTTCCTTTATCGTGCGTTCTGTTTTCTTTTACAAATCTATAGATGATGCTCTGGACAGTGGAATCAGGAAGCCCAACCATAACGCCAATTTCTCTTCGGGAATATCCCGTTTTAAAGTGTTTGAGCACAAGTTCTCGCTGGTCAATTGTTGTCCGTGGTCCCATTTTTCTAGATAAACTTTTCTACAAGATCTGCTCTCAAATAATGTCAAAAATTTATTTCATCATGCTGCGAATACAATGACTAAAGCATAGAAAAATAATTTACCGTTGCATTGATAAATAACGGATTCATGCACAGCTGCAAAGTTTGTGGTTGAAATAAGCTGTGGAGTTTTTTTTAGGTACTTTTTTAGTTTTTAATTAATAGGAAGTTTTGGAGACATATTAATAAATGAAATGAAATGAATGTGATAAGTTAAAGCATTAAACTAACAACCTGCATTTAAATTTTTTGGATACATCTTTTAGTTTGGATTTTACAGACTAACAAACTTTTTTGAAGGTGCTGGTTGAAATAAGCTGTGAACCACTGTATATCGAAAACTGGACAGAGCTTGGTAACTTCGTCCTGTAAAATGGTCTATTAAAGACGTCAAAATGTATACATATACAGTATGTCAAACAATTGTTTGCAAAATGAAAATCGAAACAAAAATTAACTTTTCAACGTCTTTTTTAGTATCATATGTATATGTAGCGCAATTTAGCTTTCGGAAGCTTCAGAGCCTTACCCGTGGCCGAGCGGTTGCTTCGGGTATTAAACCTGGGTGAAAAGGGTCAAGCTACAGAGGAAAAGACAGGCTGTAGCGGCGGATGGCTTAGTGGACGTTTTTAATCGCTGTTTATTTCTTTAGGTTTTCTTTTAACACTTCAATCTCTGGGTACAAAATGAAAATCAACAACAAAACAATTAAGTTGGCTGCGCCTGCGCATTCCGGCCTTGCCGTTTTATTTACGCCCAGGGTTGCAGGTCGGGGCGGCGCGAGGTGGGAGGTCTCTCCGTGGGCCGGCGATGCCACAAAGACGTTACAGTATGTATTAGTTTTTTCAAAATTTTTTTTCATATATTAATTAGTATTCTTAACATACTTATAGCAACAAAAAATAGTGTTTCAATTATTAATCCACTGGAGTACCATTATGGACCACTGCAACAGGAGTACGTAGTGCCTACAGTGAAGTTTGGGAAATTGTTCATACTGGTGTGGGGTTGTATTTCGTCTAAGGGTGTTGGTGTGGTCCGAATTTTTAATGTAAATCAGAACAAGGCGTTGTACTTGGACATTTTAAATGAAGTAAGCACGTCGTCCCTGCCGACTTTGAGTATGCCCTGTACCAAAAAAGGATATTTAATTTAAACAGACTCCTTCGCAATCCTCATTGAATAAAATTTTTCATAAAATTCTCTTAACAAGCCGAAACAGCAAATGCAAACGAAACTAATGCGTCATTCGGTACATAGCAACATGCGCATGCTATCTCGCTCACACATTTCAGCTGCTGCTGCTGCATAGCATTTCGGTACAAAACATATTTACATACGTATAACTCCGGTATTTATTGGCCGATTTCGGTCAAATTCGGTCAGATGGTACATATTGGCTATATAATTGAGTCTTGAGAAATGCGATAGCTATAATACTACTCTAGTTATAGTTTTTTCTAATTTGCGGGGGCGAAGTGGGCGTGGCAAAAATTTGAAACAAACTTGATCTGCGTATGGACTAGACGGATGTTGACACCAAGTTTGGTTACTCTAGCTCTTATAGTCTCTGAGATCTAGGTGTTCATACGGACGGACAGACGGACAGACGGACATGGTCATATCGACTTGGCTGTTGATGCTGATCAAGAATATATATACTTTATAGGGTATGAAAATTTTCCTTCTGCCTGTTACATACATTTTAGCGACTTTAATATACCCTTGTACCCTATGGGTACAGGGCATAAAAATAAATTATCAAAAAGCGCGGCAAAATTTAAATTTGTGAATCCAGAAAACTGCAATAAATTCACTAAAATTGTATCAAGACAATGACGCGAAGCATTAATAATTGAAACATTATTTTTTTTGTTATAAATAAGTTAAGAATACTTTAATTAATATAAATTAAAAAAAAAAATTTGAAAAAACTAATATATGATACTAAAAAAGACGTTGAATATAATCATGTCGTCGGTCCGTCCGTATGAACACCTAGAACTCTGAAACTAAATATGGTATCCACTTCCTGTCTAGAGTTTACGCAGACTAACTTAGTTTCAAATTTTTGCAACGCCCACTTCCGCCTCCGCAAAATCGAAATACCAATAAATACAGTTGTACTGGTACTATCATTTTCGCACACTCAAGTATAAGCGTTTTGCACTGAAAAGCCAAGTGCAGCAGCTGCTGACATAAGTGAGCGAGATGGCGTGCATACATAGGCTACTTCCGTCTTCCCCTCTTAAAAGAGAGACAAGGGGTTTCGCCAACTTAGCGATATCTCTTATGAAACGTCTATAGTAGTCCTGCTAGTCCAAGAAATGCTCTTAAATCTCTTAGTGTTCTGGTTGGACATAATTGGTTATTGCTAATACTTTTTCGGGTTTGTTTCGACACCTTTATTCTGATATGATGAAGCCTGGGAATTCGATTTTGTCTTTGTAAAATTCGCATTTATCTAGTTGCCTTTTAATTTTGGCCTCTTTTAAAGTTTTTAAAATTGGTCTTAAATTTTTGGTGTGGGTTTTAGTACCTTTACTGCAAATTATTATATTTTATCGATGTGGTCCCTTAATATGTCATCGGGCGCACTCTGGAAAATAGAAGTTACGTTCTTTGGGCCAAAAGTCGTGAAAATCGGAAATGCCATTATTTAAAAGTTCTTTGATTTGTTTGTATATTTTGTCTATTGGGGTAGTATGACCACAGTATTGTAGTAGGTACAATATGCATAAACTATGTGAAGTAGTCATATGCCAAACCCAAGGCTAAAATCACACTCTGTTACTTTTTTACATATGCCCGAAATATGATCCTCCACTTATGTGGACTAGGAAGCAGCATGAGAACTGCAGCGTACACTCAAGTGGTAGTGCCGAAAAAAAGAAAATGTGAAAATAAAATGGAGGAAAATGATATATACACAGTTAAAACACACAAAAAAAAATAATGAAGAAGATAGTAAAAGCAAGCAAATATTATTTTCTATTCGCAAGAGGCGCAGCAACACATTCACACTTGGAGTTCTAAATATAAAAATGACCTGTGCGAGGACCAGCACCGGCATCGCTTGTCGCACCAAGTCAAGCTAAATATATGAGAGACGACTGCCCCGATGCTGCTCTTATTGAGCAAAGGGAAGCAGCTTCCATCCAGGAGTACCTGGAACACCTGGAAACCTTGGAAAACTCACATTAGCTGAGTACCATAAGACCGACAACGCTACATGAAGCTAATAAAAGAAATTAGAAAAAAAACAATACCTTTGACAAAGAGCGAAGAAACGCAAACATGCTGCATAAATGCCAATAACAAATTAAAATTACTTGCTCATTTAAAAAAATATTATAAACAAGATCAATTTAATGGAAGTTTCCTTTTTTTATTTTCAAAAATTAGATCAATTTCAGTTCAAAATAGAAATTGGTGTAAAAACATCCGATGCCGAAGACAACATTGCAAAAGTAGTGAACAGTGTGAAGGTTATGGACCCGACCACACATTTAGAAACACAAACAGTAGTTCTGACAGATCCAACAATAATAACAGGTTTAAATCTAAATACCTTAGCAGAGCAAACAAGCTAGACAAAATATAAATACATAAAAAAATGAACGAATTTAATCATTTTATGATAGAAACCCAAATTTTATCTCAAATTCAATCACAAATCAACTCTCATTAAGACCAGACGTGCCTAACAATTAACTTGCGAATAACTCCAAACGAATAACTCCGAACTCCACAACAGCAATAAACACATTAGAAACACTAATCGTTTCTCCTCTTTCTTTTCCCCTTTAAAATACTCCAACAACAAACTCCACATCAACCAAAAAAACGCAACTAACGGTTGCTTGTCTGGCGACACTCACCAATAATGACAACAAAGATGACCAAACCTCCGAATTTACTGCAATTTACAACAGACAATAACAAACATTTAACACACTCTTCACCTGTACCAAAATTCTTGATAATCACAAGAATTGAAAGTAACGATGGCCTTGCCCACGTCTCTCCTTTTCTTGTCCAAAAAGTCATAGACAACATCTGCTCAGGAAGAGTAACCAAAGTATCAACTAACTTCAAAAGTGGAACTCTGGAAGTCGAAACTTCCAACCTCTACAAAGCCACCAAATTAATTACGTTGACATCTTTCTCCAACAATATTAATGTCGAAGGTGTCATCTATTGCAATAGCCTTCCAGATATTACTGAAGACGACATTACTAGAGAACTAAATAGCCAAAATTTCATTGAAACAAAAAAAATACTAAAACTAGAAAGATGGACTAACTTCGGCCGTGCCGAAGTTCGTATACCCTTGCAGATTTTCTCTATATAATTCACCAGAAGCATTATTGTAAATGAAACATACCAAATTTACAAATTCAAAATTTTGAGCTTGAGGAAAAAAATTTTTCATACAAAATTTTTTTTTGTACCGATTCTGATAAAACTTGATTGAAGTATTAAGAAGTTTATTAAACTCATAAATATCAAATTTCGTGGCATTCGGTTGAAAAACAACAGAGTTATTGAGGATGAGCCTTATTCATGACCGATCGTTCCTATGGGAGCTATATGATATAGCCAACCGATTTTGATCAAACTTAGTTGAAGTATCAAGAAGCATATTAAACTCATAAATATCAAATTTCGCGGCATTCGGTTGAAAAACAACAGAGATATTGAGGATAAGCCTTATTCATGACCGATCGTTCCTATGGGAGCTATATGATATAGCCAACCGATTCTGATCAAACTTAGTTGAAGTATCAAGAAGCATATTAAACTTATAAATATCAAATTTCGTGGCATTCGGTTGAAAAACAACAGTTATTGAGGATAATCCTTATTTATGACCGATCGTTCCTATGGGAGCTATATGATATAGTCGTCCGATTCCGATCAAACTTGGTTAAAGTATCAAGAAGCATATTAAACTCACAAATATCAAATTTCGTGGCATTCGGTTGAAAAACAACAGAGTTATTGAGGATAAACCTTATTCATGACCGATCGTTCCTATGGGAGCTATATGATATAGCCAACCGATTTTGATCAAACTTAGTTGAAGTATCAAGAAGCATATTAAACTCATAAATATCAAATTTCGTGGCATTCGGTTGAAAAACAACAGAGATATTGAGGATAAGCCTTATTCATGACCGATCGTTCCCATGGGAGCTATATGATATAGCCAACCGATTCTGATCAAACTTAGTTGAAGTATCAAGAAGCATATTAAACTTATAAATATCAAATTTCGTGGCATTCGGTGGAAAAACAACAGTTATTGAGGATAATCCTTATTTATGACCGATCGTTCCTATGGGAGCTATATGATATAGTCGTCCGATTCTGATCAAACTTGGTTAAAGTATCAAGAAGCATATTAAACTCATAAATATCAAATTTCGTGGCATTCGGTTAAAAAACAACAGAGTTATTGAGGATAAAGCTTATTTATGACCGATCGTTCCTATGGGAGCTATATGATATAGTCGTCCGATTCTGATCAAACTTTGTTAAAATATCAAGAATCGTATTAAACTCATAAATATCAAATTTGGTGCCATTCGGTTAAAAAACAACAGAGTTATTGAGGATAAAGCTTATTCCTGACCGATTGTTCCTATGGGAGCTATATGATATAGTCGTCCGATCGGGATGATTCCGAGATATACAATGCCTGTAGCAAAAAGGAGCCTATGCTGAAAATTTCAGCTCAGTAGCTCTTATGGTTTCGGAGGAGAAGCTGTTGATCCAGACAGACGGACAGACGGACATGGTCATGTCGACTCGACTATTCATGCTGATCAAGAATATATATACTTTATATAGTCGCAGATGCTTCCTTCCGTGCGTTTCAAACTTCTGAACAAAATTAATATACTCTCTGCAAAAGTATAAAAAGACAAAGACACAAACTTACTAAAAGAAATAGGTTTCATTATCTTAATGTTCGGTTATCCACAATTACCAGAAGACCTCTCAATTGGATACCTCAAAGTCAAAGTGCGCCCTTACATACCCCAACAAATGATGTATAGAGATTGGGTCACTCCACAAAGCGATGCCGAGGAAACAAACTCTGCCTTCATTGCGGCAACCAATTCCATCTATAGATCGACGACCCTAACGACATATGTAATAACCTGATTTGCTGCATTAACTGCAAGGAAGACGGCTTCAACAACTTCCATCACAGCTGTACAGATCGGAAGTGCCAATCCTACATCAAGAACAAAGACATCATACCCATCAAAACACTGGAGAAAACAACAACAACAAAGATGCCATCAAAATCTAGAACGAGAGACACCTCATCACATCATACGCCTCTGTGACCTGAGACTCAAACACTCCCCAGGTAAAACCCAGTAATGCTCAACTTACCGAACGTACAAACACAATCCGCAATCCTATAGTCGACTACTCCGATATCTGCCCTCCTACTTCAAGTACCCCCCAACCAAAGAATTCAAGAATTGAAGCTACGAACTCCGAAATGCATATTGATACCATCATCGTACCTAAACCTAACCTTCAAACAACAATATACAAAAATACACAAAAATTAAGATATATCCAAAAACAGACAACAATCTTAAAATATCATAAAACCTTTCCCTTTCACACCACAGATTATAATTAATAAGTAATTGAATACTATCTTTAATAGCACCTCTCAATACTGTATTATGTATTTAAAAATTATTCAATGGAATTGCAATGGATATGCAAATAACTACGATCAATTACAAATTCTAATAAAAAAATTTCTCCAAAAATTATATCACTACAAGAAACCCATCAAAAACCCCAAACTAACATTCCAACACCCATTAACTACAAAATCTATGTACTTAACTCCTCCCAAGGATCCTCCGGTGGCGTAGCCCTTCTAATTCACGATTCAGTTGAACATACGATTCTATCTCCAATCCAACACTTCGACACCGTAGGCGTAAAAATTAAATCCAAAATAACATTCAACGTATTCAGTTCATACATCGCTCCTTACAAAAATTTCTCTATCCGCAATCTCAGAGATACATTCGACTCATTTAATACCCCCACTATCATCACTGGCGACTTTAATAGTTGGCACGCCCGTTGGGGCTCCCCTGTGAACAATCGTCGAGGTAATACTGTTTGTAAATTAATTTACCAATCACCCCTAATTCTCCTTAACGATGGTTCCACAACACAATATTCCACCCACCACACATTCACCCACATTGATCTCACCCACTCTACCCCTTCTATTGCCATAGAAACCTCTTAGAAAGTTGAATCCAACACTTACGGCAGTGACCATTTCCCTATTTTAACATATCGCTTTGAGCCAACTCCTCCACCAAAACTTACACCGAAATTCAAAATTGATTTCGCAGATTGTCCCAAATACATGCACCTAAGTCTTTCTATCCACTCTCTCCGTCCCCCCAGCCAAAACTTAAACAAAAAGGCAGCTAACCATGTTAAAATAGTACTCGAAAGTCCCAGTCTTAGTATCCCCCAAACCAACCTTTCTCGTCAAAATAATCGCTGGTGTTCCTTGGTGGAACTCCAAATTATCCTCCCTTAAAAAAGGAAAAATCCTTTGGTCACGCCTTAAAAACAATAGGTGCTTCGACAACATCGTCAACTACAAGAAAACGAATGCCCTCTTCAAAAGAGAACTAAAACAATCTAAAAAAAAATCGATTGAATCATTTACCACTGAGATTTCTCCTAATACCCCTTCTTCCAAAATTTGGTCAACGATACGCAAATTCTGTGGCCTCAAACAACGTCTCCCGATCCACTGTATCCAAAAATTCGTCTCTCCCACTACAACAATCACAAATAGCCAATTAATATCTGAAGAGTTTTGCTGCTACTGGTCTTCCGAATCAGAAAATTCTAACTTCTCAAGCACCTTTTCGAACAACAAACAATTTACATCCGTATCGACTCATTCATACTCTCCCTCCTCCACCGCCCTCCAAATTGAATTGCCCATCTCAGCCATCGAACTCTCCTTTAAACTTTCTGGCAAAAATTTCATACCCAATGCTGAAAAACCTACACTCTACAGTCAAAGACAGAGTAACACAACATTTCAACAATATCTTCAATAATCACATTCCTCAAAATTACAAACTAAGTAAAATTATCCCGATTCACAACAGACCATCGCTAACAAAACCAACCTTAATTCCTATAGTCCAATTTCCCTTAACTCCTGCTTTGCCAAAACCCTTGACAAGATTATTGCAAATCCACTATGGTGGTTTGTCTCTCTACTATCGATAGACTATCTGATAACTTTCGCCCTTTTCACCAAAAACCATTCATCAATAGTCTCACTCGATTTTGAAAAAGCTTTTGATAAAATTGGCATGCATTCCGTCATAGACGAACTAAAAGTTTGGAAAATAGGTCTCAAAATAAAGTACGTTGACAACTTCATGACCAACAGGAAAATCGTAGTAAGCGTCAACGGACACTTGTCCTCCGTCCGCCCTCAACACAATGGCATACCCCAAGGCTGCCCCTCTCAGTTATCCTTTTCCTTATCGCATATAATAAACTAAATAGAACAATTCTTGCTCACAAAAAAGTTGACTTCTTTGCCTATGCGGACGAGTATCTGATGGTTAAAAAACTCAACAAACTAAGCAACTTTTCCCTAGACCCTCTTTTCAACGACATACTCAAATGGTGCGACTACTCTGGAGCCAAACTCAGCATACCCAAATGCAAAAAAAACATTTTTGCAAAAAAAAAGGTGTCAAGCTTCTTTACACATATCCCTTGCTAACATTTCCAATGTCCAATCCCTAAAGATTCTCAGAATAGTCTTCAATAACAAATACAAATGGTCCGATCACATATCATACCTAATCTCCTCCCTCTCAAAAAAGTGAAACATTATTAAATGCCTATCCAATAGCAATTAGCGTTGCAACCCCCTCTCTGATCTAAATGTCATTAATCTATTAATGTCCAAAATTGACTATGGAATATACCTCTACGGAAATGCCCCCCAATCTGAAACAAATAAATTAAAATCCATATACCACTCAGCCATTCGAATGGCCCTGAGAGCATTCAGAACAACTCCCACCTAAAACCTTTTATTTGAGTTGAACATATCTCCCTTCGAGAACAGAAAAACTTTTAGTGACTACAAACTTTTCAAACCTTCCCACAATCTTACTCCTCACAACTTGCTACTCATATCAATAAAATTAATAAATCTAAAAAACCTCCACCAAGAATATGCTTCGCACTACAAAGAGCTATAATTTTAAACAAATCCCTTAATATACCTCTACGGAAATGCCCCCCAATCTGAAACAAATAAATTAAAATCCATATACCACTCAGCCATTCGAATGGCCCTGAGAGCATTCAGAACAACTCCCACCTAAAACATTTTATTTGAGTCGAACATATCTCCCTTCGAGAACAGAAAAACTTTTAGTGACTACAAACTTTTCAAACCATCCCACAATCTTACTCCTCACAACTTGCTACTCATATCAATAAAATTAATAAATCTAAAAAACCTCCACCAAGAATATGCTTCGCACTACAAAGAGCTATAATTTTAAACAAATCCCTTAATTTCCCTACTACGCCTCTACAACCAGCAAGGGAAAAGTCTCCCCCCTGGGCAAATATCGACCAGTACATAGACTACTCATTCCATGCTCTACTCAAATCTTCCACAACTCCCGAAATATGCCGTAAATTATTTAAAGAAACCCAGCAACTGAAACACCCCAATTATAACTTTATTTACATTGAAAGATCCAAAAATGACAACAACACATTCTTCAGTATTGTTAACACCCACTCTAAAACACAATATCTTTTACAAAATCATAGCAGTGTTTTTTTCGCTGAAATTATTGCAATCTTCATCGCAACCAACTTAGCTAAAGTCCTTCCACTTCAAACTGCCATCTGTACTGACTCACTTTCGTCTATTCGAGCTATAGCCAACCCCAGCAATCTATCTTTTTATCCCTTCCAAATTATACAGACCCTCTTAAGCCACTCAAACAAATTAAAAATAATCTGGATCCCTGGTCATTGCCAGATTCTGGGAAATGAGAAAGCCGATGAGGCGGCCAAAGCCGCCAGCACTCTACCCCTTATATTTACAGAAAACTATAACGTTACAGACCTACCGAAACAAATTAAAAAGTAAATAATCTCACTAAACTAACACTATTTTCAAAAACAAACAACTTTTATAAATCGAACTAGAAAGATGGACTAACTTCGGCCGTGCCGAAGTTCGTATACCCTTGCAGATTTTCTCTATATAATTCACCAGAAGCATTATTGTAAATTAAACATACCAAATTTACAAATTCAAAATTTTGAGCTTGAGGAAAAAAATTTTTCATACAAAATTTTTTTTTGTACCGATTGTTCCTATAGCAGCTATATGATATAGCCAACCGATTCTGATAAAACTTGATTGAAGTATTAAGAAGTTTATTAAACTCATAAATATCAAATTTCGTGGCATTCGGTTGAAAAACAACAGAGTTATTGAGGATGAGCCTTATTCATGACCGATCGTTCCTATGGGAGCTATATGATATAGCCAACCGATTCTGATCAAACTTAGTTGAAGTATCAAGAAGCATATTAAACTCATAAATATCAAATTTCGTGGCATTCGGTTGAAAAACAACAGTTATTGAAGATAAGCCTTATTTATGACCGATCGTTCCTATGGGAGCTATATGATATAGTCGTCCGATTCTGATCAAACTTGGTTAAAGTATCAAGAAGCATATTAAACTTATAAATATCAAATTTCGTGGCATTCGGTTAAAAAACAACAGAGATATTGAGGATAAACCTTATTCATGACCGATCGTTCCTATGGGAGCTATATGATATAGTCGTCCGATTCTGATCAAACTTTGTTAAAGTATCAAGAATCGTATTAAACTCATAAATATCAAATTTCGTGGCATTCGGTTGAAAAACAACAGAGATATTGAGGATAAACCTTATTCATGACCGATCGTTCCTATGGGAGCTATATGATATAGTCGTCCGATTCTGATCAAACTTGGTTAAAGTATCAAGAAGCATATTAAACTTATAAATATCAAATTTCGTGGCATTCGGTTGAAAAACAACAGTTATTGAGGATAATCCTTATTTATGACCGATCGTTCCTATGGGAGCTATATGATATAGTCGTCCGATTCCGATCAAACTTGGTTAAAGTATCAAGAAGCATATTAAACTCACAAATATCAAATTTCGTGGCATTCGGTTGAAAAACAACAGAGTTATTGAGGATGAACCTTATTCATGACCGATCGTTCCTATGGGAGCTATATGATATAGCCAACCGATTTTGATCAAACTTAGTTGAAGTATCAAGAAGCATATTAAACTCATAAATATCAAATTTCGTGGCATTCGGTTGAAAAACAACAGAGATATTGAGGATAAGCCTTATTCATGACCGATCGTTCCCATGGGAGCTATATGATATAGCCAACCGATTCTGATCAAACTTAGTTGAAGTATCAAGAAGCATATTAAACTTATAAATATCAAATTTCGTGGCATTCGGTGGAAAAACAACAGTTATTGAGGATAATCCTTATTTATGACCGATCGTTCCTATGGGAGCTATATGATATAGTCGTCCGATTCTGATCAAACTTGGTTAAAGTATCAAGAAGCATATTAAACTCATAAATATCAAATTTCGTGGCATTCGGTTAAAAAACAACAGAGTTATTGAGGATAAAGCTTATTTATGACCGATCGTTCCTATGGGAGCTATATGATATAGCCAACCGATTCTGATCAAACTTAGTTGAAGTATCAAGAAGCATATTAAACTCATAAATATCAAATTTCGTGGCATTCGGTTGAAAAACAACAGTTATTGAAGATAAGCCTTATTTATGACCGATCGTTCCTATGGGAGCTATATGATATAGTCGTCCGATTCTGATCAAACTTGGTTAAAGTATCAAGAAGCATATTAAACTTATAAATATCAAATTTCGTGGCATTCGGTTAAAAAACAACAGAGATATTGAGGATAAACCTTATTCATGACCGATCGTTCCTATGGGAGCTATATGATATAGTCGTCCGATTCTGATCAAACTTTGTTAAAGTATCAAGAATCGTATTAAACTCATAAATATCAAATTTCGTGGCATTCGGTTGAAAAACAACAGAGATATTGAGGATAAACCTTATTCATGACCGATCGTTCCTATGGGAGCTATATGATATAGTCGTCCGATTCTGATCAAACTTGGTTAAAGTATCAAGAAGCATATTAAACTTATAAATATCAAATTTCGTGGCATTCGGTTAAAAAACAACAGAGTTATTGAGGATAAAGCTTATTTATGACCGATCGTTCCTATGGGAGCTATATGATATAGTCGTCCAATCGGGATGATTCCGAGATATACAAAAAGCAGCCTTTGCTGAAAATTTCAGCTCTTATGGTCTCGGAGGAGAAGCTGTTGATCCAGACAGACGGACAGACGGACATGGACATATCGACTCGGCTATTCATGCTGATCAAGAATATATATACTTTATATAGTCGGAGATGCTTCCTTCTGTGCGTTGCAAACTTCTGACCAAAATTAATATACCTTCTGCAAGGGTATAATAACACAGAAAAAAACCAATATAACTATCTACGCCAACTACAGCCAACTGTCTCGACGATATCTCACAAAAATTACTTGGCTTCGCCTTGGATACACAAACCCCACCCATTCCCACCTCTTCAACCGCACCACCACCGCCTTCTGCCAACATTGTAACAATATTTCTTCTGTTAACCACATCTTACAAGAATGCCCGAACACTTGAAGCCTTAGAAAATCCTTTTTTCCATCCTCCAACCCACTCTCAGCCATATTTAACCCAACTTTAGAAAACCTATCTAAAGTTATACAATTTTTAAAATCATCAAACCTTTACGAGTTCATCTAAAACACCCTAATATTCAACTGTACATAGACTATTATTATCTTGCATTGTAAATATATTCACATTTGTAACTCCCCTTTCTTTTTTTGTATATATGTATATCTGCTAAGGCCCTAGCAGCCACTAAGCTAAGTTTACTAATAATTTTACATTATAAGTAAGCTGTATTTAATAATAATAATAATCTTAAATTCCATTCAAATTCTACGCCAGAATAAAGAATTCATATCCGTTTATGAATTCGAACACAGTACTGACTACGGTCCACTGATGGAATTTACAACGAAAGAAGGAAAAGTCAAAATACTTAGTACAGTGCGATACTTAGAGCGATTGCATCGTTAACATCCCATAGCATTATGAAATGAAATCAGTTAGCAAACAGAATCAATGAACACAAGGATACTTTCGAAGAGTCATATAAATGCATTAATAAAAGTGCAACGTTGAAAAAGCCAACCTTAATATTGCATGTCAATCCCATAGTAAGCCAGTACATTAATATTGTACAAATGATTAAAACTTATAGAGAAAGATTAACTGTAGAGAATAGTAAGCAATTTAATAAAATATTACAATCTTTAAATACACGATTGAAAAGTATTGCTATAAGTAGGGAATTAGACATAAAGGTACCAGAAAACATAGAATTTCTGGATGACTTCGAAAGTCAAGTTACTGAATAAAATGAATCTAATTTAGAATTGACACTACCAGTCACCACAAATAATTATAACAATACAAACTCAACTATGGCTCAAACAGTAGTAGATTTTCTTAAATAAGCCTCATCTCTGATAGCAGAATTTGATGGAAAGGCTGAAAATCTTCAAAGCTTATAAGCCATATAAGCCATAAGCCTAATAAAAACAAAATTAAAAGATCATGCTAGAAACCTAATAAGCAATGAGCAGATAATTATTGCAGTAATTACACAATTTAGCAAGTCTGTAAAAGGAGAATCAGTAAAAGTTATTTCTTCTTGATTTGCAACAAAAGAGCAAAACGCCAACCAGTACACTCAAGAGGTGGAAAAACTAACAAAGTCTCTGGAAGAAGCCTACATAAGTGATGATTTATCTCTAGACTTGGCAGCTAAATACAGCGAGTTGCAAACTGCTAAAGCAATCAAAATTTGTTATGCAGGCTGGTACATTCACCAATATGAATGATGCAATCACCAAATATGTCCATAGTTGCACAAAGGCAACTGGTCAAGTTAACTCTGTCTTATATTTTAGGTTGAACCAAGGAAGAGTTTGTTACCAAAATAATAATGTTCGAGCTATAGATGGCAATTTGGAAAACAAATAGATCCCTTCAGATTCTCAAAAATATACAATGTCAATCTTAGTCCAGGAATGTATGTAAATCTTAAAAAGGGTAATACTAGGTAATACACTTACCTTGTTAATAAATATTGGTGCAAACATTTCAATATTAAAAGATAATGTTGATATTTTCGATAATGTTAATTTTAACATATCAACAACAATATCTGGAATTGGCGAAGGTTCCGTTTCTTCAAAAGGTTTAGAATTTGTAGAGTTATCTAAAGGAAAGCATATAATCCCTCACGACTATTCAATTAATCGAACAAACCTTTCTAATCCCTAGCGATGGAATTATAGGTGTGTACTAGATTGTACTAGATTGTACACAAACCAGTGCACAATATAAAATTCCCAATAAACCTAGCAATCACACATACATATGATAATAATGCTACTATTTTTCCAGCTCGCGCTGAAGTCATCCGATAGATTAAATTAACATCAGCAGAATATGCAATTTTGATCACGAATCATGAAATTGAGGAAGGCATTTTCATTGGAAATACAATTTCCAATAAAGATAACATTTTTGTCTGAGTGTTAAATACAACGAATTCAAGTAAAATAGTTAAAACAGATCAAATAAAAACCGAAATGCTAAGTGACGATGATATAGTCCAAGATACTAGCAAAAACAGAAATGAAGATATCTTACACAACGACTAAATCAATACGTTGCACAGTGGACGGTTTTCCCAATCTGGCACACAATAATTAATAACTTTAGAATCGAAAGAGTAGTTTTTTTTTAAACTATTTGTTAAATTTGTATAAATTATCCAACATTTTTAAAACAAAAAAAATGTATTTTTAATTTAAAATTTAAAATATATTTTTTTAAATTTAAAAAAAAAAATTTTTTTTTTTTTTAGTTTTTGTTTTGTTATTATATTATTTAACGATTTTCAAACAAAATGGTGTACTCATTAACTATTATTCATATGTTTAAACATTTAAAAATAAAAAAAAGTTTATACAACATCAGAAAAAACGTAATTTTTCATATCTTTAACTCTTTGCTTCAGCAGTGTTTCGCTGTGCCACATAGAAAAAAGTGCATTCTTCGTGACTGACATTGCACCTAAAATTTGAAATATACAATAAGGGAGCAAGTGGTCGCAGCTAATTTTGACACTGGACGATTCACAATAGACCATTCTAATAAACATATTAAATTTTAAGGCGGGAACTGTTGGGACTTTTTAGTTCTACTCCACGAAATCTCAAGTATAATTAAAATAACACCCAATTTGACATGCACTATTATACAACGATTTATAACTAACACATATAAGGACAGGTCACAAAAACATATTTTTAATTAAATACTTACCAGTAACATTCAGTGTAAACAATAACTTATTATTAAATCGAAAATCTGAACTTTTTGCACATTTGCATATTTCTTGGTATGGGCAGAAAAATATCGCAAGTTTGCAGTCTCAAAATTCCGTGAATATTTATAACAAAAATATATAAATAATATATATAAATATCATTGGGATGTTTATTATCGAAATTCAAAAAAATATCAAACGAATTCCAAAATTTATTTTTGGACTTATTGTGTGCCAGATTGGTAGAGACCGTCCACTGTGCTTAAGTCAGTTCTTCCAAAGGCTTGAAATGCAAGCCGGTATACTTGAAATCAGCCAACTCAAAGTGGCACCGAGCGAAAAGATCTTTGAAATTATTTCAATAGATTCTTTTAAAAATATGGGCAATATTATATTGAAAACATTAAGAGTAGCGCTACTCCAGCCGGTGACCCTAATAGAAAATGAAAAAGAAAGCTGTCTACATACCATGATGATCCAATTCAAGGAGGTCATACAGGCATTACCAGAACGCTAGCAAAAATCAAACGACACTACTATTGGAAAAATATGGGACGCCATATCAAAGAGTACATAAGCAGATGTCATAAATGCCAGGTGACAAAAACCACAACACATACGAAAACCCCCATGATAATAACAGAAACACCAGTAAAGGCTTTTGATAGAGTGATAGTGGACACAATAGGTCCGCTACCAAAATCAGATAATGGAAATGAGTATATTGTCACATTGATATGTGATCTAACAAAATATTTAGTAGCCATTCCAGTTGCATCCAAGAGTGCAAGTAGTGTAGCTAAATCTATATTCGAAAAATTTATACTACAGTACTGTCCAATGAAAACACTCATTACGGACATGGGAACTGAGTATAAAAATCAGATTATAACAGATATATGCAAGTACATGAAGATTAAAAATATAACATCTACAGCATACCACCACCAGACTTTAGGGACAATAGAACGAAGTCATAGAACATTCAATGAATATATTCGTTCATATATATCAGCAGATAAGTCCGATTGGGATGTTTGGATACAATATTTCACTTATTGTTACAACACAACACCCTCGGCAGTGCATGAATATTGTCCATACGAACTAGTATTTGGAAGACTACCAAATCAGTTCATAGATTTCAACAAAATAGATAGAATAGATCCTATATACAATTTAGAAGACTACTCTAAAGAAATAAAATTTAGAATAGAAATAGCATATAAAAGAGCAAGAGTTATGTTAGAAAAGCATAAAGCTAAGAATAAGGAGCTTTACGATAAAAAAGTAAATAATATTGAATTAGAAGTAGGAAATAAAGTCTTGTTAAGAAACGAGACGGGCCATAAGCTAGAACCTAAGTATTTAGGCCCATACATAATAGAAGACATAAAAGATAGAGATAATATTCTAATTAAAGACTCCAAGAATAAAAAGCAATTAGTGCATAAAGATAGGTTAAAGGTTTTTACCAGTTATTATATATATATATATATATATAAAAAAAAAAACAACAAACAAAAAAAAAAATTTTTTTCACATATAAAAAAAAATTTTTCAAAAGAGAAAAGTAATTAATATTTTCAACATTTAATGATACTATATATATATAAAAAACAAAAATTTTTGTTATCATATACCAAATAATCAAACATTCAAATAAATAAATAATTAACACAAAAAAAAATAATAACCATACATCCATAAATATTTACATATATATAATAAAAAATTAGAAAATAACTCCACATAGTTACGTTAATTTTTTTAAAGAACTAACTACACATATATATATTTGAACACTAACATATAACATAAGAAACAAAATAATAACTACATAACATATTATTACGTTATTTCTCTAAAAGGGGAGGTGTAGTATGTTATATGCCAAACAAGCATATGCTCACCGTATTGTAGTGTATACAATATGTAAAGTGGTCATATGCCCAAATTTAATAATAAAGTATCAAGCGTATAAACATAGAGACACTTTGTCCTTTTGTTTACATAATATAACTGCCGTCTAGTGCCGCAATATGATCAGCCACTTATATGTGGACTGGTCCGCAGCGTGAGAACCGCAGAGTAAGCACTATGACGTTTCGACCATTCGGTACCAAGCGCATGTATGTATATACCTTCTGCATATACATTGTACATATTTCACAATATATATATGGCATGCTATATACTCCCGTTCTGTCGCTGCTTTGAGCGACAGAACTCAAAATACTAATATACTTTTAGGCTAAGCAAGAGAACGTTTTATAAAATAAAATCAATTCGGTTTACACCGACAGACAGAAAACAACGTCTATTTTCTTGAGCCTGAACAATTAACTTTACATTGTATCCACTGCCGTATCCTTCAGCCATAGCCGCAAGTACTGCATCTTCTCAATGTCCGCCATACTTGGATCCTTATTGATGATTGTCGAAAAAAATGAAAATAAATCTGCACACTCAGTATATCCACTACTAAACGTGGGCAGTTTCAATTCGGGTCGACGAGACCGAATGGCGCTAACTCCTCTGGGCGAAACGTCGAATATGGTAGACCGCATATGTTGACTTTACGTAATTTAGACCGAAACACACCGTTAATTGTCATTATGCTTTCATCCAACGATTCGCAAAGGGGGCCGCCGATTTCACTGGTTTCACTGCAATTTAGACACAGGCACAATTATTTGCAGAAATTATCACTACCATGGGCGGCGAAAAGTTAAATGATATTTAGATTTTAACACAGTCTGTATTTTAATTTTTTAAAGGTTATAAATTATATTTGTGCACGGCATCCTTTTAGCTTTAAAATATGAATCGCAATAGACACGGGCAATTGCGATTACTTCTTGTAGAGAACTAACACTACTCTAATGCATCAGAAACCCGCAGCGCCGATCTGCCTGCATTAGAAGTCGGTAAACCTAAGTCGCTCGTGCCGACGTAAAGAGAAAAAACATAATGAAGAGAACGAGAGTGTGGTTTCGTTTTGGACTTTGTAGAGTGTTGAGCCTGTGATTTTTGATTTGTTTATCTCAACGGCTAAATACTCTTGCTCTCCTTATGTTCAATCTGTTATTCATAACACTGTTAAAAAGCTTTGAAGGAAGAGTCTGTTATCGTCAAATTCTGGGATTGATATAATCGCAACTGAAATGTCTCCTAGTATTGGATGACTATCGATTAACAATTCTACTGGTGCATAGGGAATTATCAGAACTACTGTCCGAACAACATTCACTACATTTGCAGTGTTGTTTCCGGCTTTGGATGTTTTAAACCCATTTCTATTTTAAATTGAAATTTCTGTGGCCCCTTGCGTTTCTTTGCTCTTTGGCAAAGTGTTGTTTTCAATTCCTGTATACGCGATATGTAGCGTTGTCGGTCTTCTCTCGTCGCACAGTGGGGCCATCGCTGATTTCGCTTGTCAAAAATCATATCTTCTAAAATAGTGAAGCGATTTTCAAAATTTAAAAAGCATTTGATAGCTAATTTCTTAAGCTTCAAGGTGCCACGTGTGCGGGTTACTTTGATATTCAAGGTCAAAGTTGAAAAATATTTCAAAGCATATTTTACCCACAAAATTCACTTAAAAAAAGCTTTTTGATCATAGATGAACTTTATTATTTTAATTTTAATGACTAAAACAGATTTTTTAATGTATTGTTTTTTTGTTTTTGGAAAATGAAAAAAAAAAAAGTTTTTTTTATGATTTTTTTAAGGTTTTTTTTTAATATTTTGGCTCATTTTCATTTTACACACATGCTATTTTTGACTTTTGACAAACTTTGACTGCACTGTATATGGTTTTATCGTGTATCTAGGTGTATCTCTGTTGATCATACTCCACCAAGGTTTGAAAAATGCGAAAATTTAGTGTATTCTTAAAACGTCTCCAATTTACAGAGTATTTAAAATTTCCTTTAATTTTTTCAACAAATAACTCAAAATTTATATACTTTATGAAGTAAAAATATTTAAGAATAATTGCTTAATTCGGCCAATATTCAATTTCAAAGTTGCAAGTTTTTGTAAAAATTGTACATTTTTTGCATACATGAAAAATGTATCCACTTTGAGATAATGTAGTACCCACAATTCTTGTTGGATTTCAAAAATATTTTGGATCCATAAGTTCTGAAGTATTATCCGTCGATTTCATTATTCACTTTTGCCCAACGTGATGGTGAAAAAATGCTTTTTGGTCAGCTATCCGGGCAGAGGCCCCACTGTGCGTCGTAGCTGTCACCAGCAAATCTACTTGCAGTGGCTTCTGCTGATGTAGTTTGCGCACTCGGCTTCCTCGTTTTGTCTTCTTCTGTTTTTGTATTTTGAACTCAAAGTGTGTTTTTGTTCTTCCCAATCGTTTTGTTTGTAATTTGACAGTCTGTAAACAAAGCAACAGAGTGTCACGATGTTTTTGAGTGTGATACTCTAGCCTTTGGTTTGGCGGATGACCACTTCACATAATGTATATATATTATATACACTATATTACTGTGGGCATATGCTTAACATTCATACAACATACTATATCATACTGGTTCTTTTCCAAAATATTAAAGAAGAGCTTACTTTCATACAGTAGCACTTCTTGGCTCTATATTTACGTATTTCAATACTAGGACGTCGAAGAAGTTAGCACAACCACTTAATTAAGTTGTCCTTGTCGACTTGAATAAAAGTAAATGGGATTTAATCTGTGTAAAGACTAGACAAATATTTGCTCTAAAATTTGTTAAATGTAGATTTTGTAATCTCTTAGATCTTATCGATCATAAAGACGGACGGACAGACAAACATTGCTAGATCGACTCGGCTACTGCTGGTGATCCAGAATCTTTGCTATCAGAAATTATGTCTTCTGTCAATGTCATACATTTTGGTAACTTTAATAATAATCCTTCTACCCAAGGGGTACAGTTGGCGAATAAATATTGGAGATGTCCGTGGTTCGAACTAAAATGCCAAATGCTACAGCGACCGATATAAATGAGCATGATTTTGCTGCATTGAACCGAAGGACACATAATTTTCGTTCTTTAATAGGAGTAAGCATGTGCATTCTCTTCGGGTTAAGAGAATTTTTCCACAATTTTATATTCTGTTAATGGTACCGGGTATACCACAAGTAGGCAGGGACAACTTGCTTGCTTCATAAATTATGTTGTACTCTAGAAAAGTGTTAAAATTGCACCAATCCTCCCATTATAAAATATAGCCATTATTGAAAAAATGACGATGAATCATAATAATAAAAAAGAATAAGATAATTAAGAAAGTGATGTTTGTATAACTTAAGTTACAGATATATGTATCATACGTATGTTTTTTATGCTTATGTTGAAAATTACAAAAATCTGTATCCCCAATCATTGTGGTATTGAAGGAAATGAACGCTGACGCAACAGCAAAATTTACAATCAGCATACCCCTACATTACACTCCCAACTTTAACACTACAGACATCAACAGACACCTCACAAACAAAATAACCCAACAACTCAAGCAGAACAACAAATTAATATCAACTTTATCCACATAGGCCATTACTTAAAAAATACCACACAAAACAATATCAAACGCAGTGATCAAATCAAAATACTAAGGCTAAAACTAGGACACAAAAGATTTACACATTCGCACTACATTAGAACGGACAACATCACACCAAACTGTCCAAACTGCCACACAATAACAGACCTCAACATTAAACATATCTTTTAAAATTGTCCCGCAACATCACTTTTTAAAAATAAAGTTTTTTAAAATACTTGCCCTATATCGATTCTCTCTACCCCTGTATGTATATCTGTAAATATGTAAAGCTGTAAAGGTCGAAGGTCAAAACAGCAAGTGCATTAGCTATAAGTTAATTGTAATTTCAATTATCTCTAACTCTATTATAAATTAAAATAAAATACAAAAATTAAAATTGGGTTTGCAATAAAATCTTCCTGTTTTTATTGCTTACTAAATTAGTTATTACTATCCACGTGCTTTAATGTGCTTTGATTTTAACTCTCTAAACCATTTCTTTGGTATACAGATGATAATTTTTCTTTTCCACCGTACCAGTAAGTTTGAATCAGATCCGATAATAAATACTGACATAAATTAAATTTCTTATGTTGTTTTTTTACTTCAAATTTTTTTCAATATAGTTATTGTAGGACTGATGCAGGTAGATCCTAGTCATCTGATGGCACACCAACTCAGAGCTTTCCACAGGTAGAGTATCTAAAGGTGGACTGTCCCTGTCAAAATATATATATACATATATATATATATATATTTATAGTTATATGGTTTCATACATGAAAACTACATAGATATGTTTCTGTTTAGAATTTATCGCCAACAAAATTAATCATATACATATATACATATATATTCAATCCTGCTTTATATATCATATATATATATAGCAATTTATTTTTGCTGCTCACATTTACTATAACTTGGCTTTAACATAATGTAAGATTTCTCTTCATCTTGTCTATTTAGTTTGAAGTTGAATTTGATAACATTTTTCTAGATTATTTCATTTACATTTTTTTCCGAATGAATAATAACAAAATTAGTACAAAGTATACAAAGTGCACAATAGGTGCTTAAAAAAGGGAAATACCTAAGCAAGGCAAATGACCTTGTTAAAATATAAAAATTATAATTTTTTAATATAAAATGTATAATGTAATGAATATGCCAAAATAAAAAGAGTAAAATTTTTAAATAAATTTAAAATTTAAAAATTTAAAATGTATAATGTAAAGAATATGTCAGATAATAATAAAAATTACAAACCGAGAATAACAAAGCATTATGAGGTCAAGAGAGAATACACAAAAACTTGTCAAAAAAATGTATAAAAGATATGGAGTGGCAAAAAACTGATAAAGATCAGGAAAGCAAAGATTCCTTAGAGGAATATGATTCAGAAAGCAGCATCGGCCCAGAAATAAGAAAAAAAGATTTACAATACATGCTGTAATTAAACTACCCGAAACAATAGAATCAAATTTAGGGTCAACTTCGAGTGTAGTAGAACAAAAACTAGTAATCATGGCGCAAAACAATATTGAATTTATAAATACTGCATCAAGGATTATACCGGATTTCAACGGTAAAGCTGAAAACTTACATAGTTTTCTGGATGAAGATAATAAAAGCAATACAGGGTGCACATGAACTATTAGCTGTGTCTTTAATAAAAACAAAACTAAAAGGACCAGCTAGAAATATAATAAGCAATCAGAATACGGTTGAACAAGTAATCAAAAAACTCAAAACTAACGTTAAAGGTGAGTCAGTTGACAATTTATCTGCAAGATTATTGAATCTTACGCAAAAAACAAGCCACCTAACGTATATACCCAGGAGCCTACATTGAAACATTTAATGATATAGCCGAAGAGACTAATAGTAGTATGTATTACAATAACTACTCACAGCGCGTGGAAACCGCGTTCGTGGTAGATATATGGGCCATAACTATAACAGAGGCGGCCAACGGTATAATAATAATAATAGTAATTACAATAATACCAACTTTAGAGGCGGCTCGAGAAGAGGCGGCTCAAATAAAGGAAACAGAGGTAACAATCAGGTACGAGTTACACAAAGTACCTTGGAAAACACCATTGAGCAATTAATAACAAAAGTCTTTAAAATAAATCTAAATCTCAGTAGCATAATAATCAAAAAAATAATAAACCCTTTACTTTACTAGTGGATACTGGAGCTAACATATCAATACTAAAAGATAAAAGACTGAAATAAATCAACATTTCAAAACAAACATATCAGGAATTGGCCAGGGAACAATAAAATCAATTGGAATAGCCACAATTGATTTATTATTTGATTATTTCATAATCAGTCACGACTTTCAAATAGTCCATAATGAATTTCCAGTACCGTGTGACGGAAATCTGGCACTTGACTTCATTCGAAAATTTAATTGCATAGTAGATTATCAGAATAATGAATTAATACTAAAACCGCAATCTCTTAAGTACCAAATACATGTGCCACTATTAAACAATAACAAACATATTGTTACCGGCAAGGTCGGAATTTTTAAGAAAAATCACATTCCAGACAAACGAAGATACTTTATTAATACCAAATCAGGAAATTCATCCTGGGGTATTAATAGCTAACAGCATCGTAACAAGTAACAATGCAATAGTTAAAATTTTTTTTTTTTTTTTTTCGCGCGAATCCCAACTGATGCAAAATTTGCCAATCCTCCCGCCCAACCGACCGAGGGGCACAAGCCGCATAACGTACGGCACGAGTCGCGGGGAACACAAACAAACAGACAAGTAAACGAAAACTACAGCTACTTACGAGCTAGATAGGAAAGAATAGACACTTTTACCCTGGGAAGAGAGATCTCCGAACTGATCAGTCGGTAAAGGCGATTGTAGTCAGAACAAAGAACTCGAAAGGGTTCATGCAAAGAAAAGTTAGTAGTACAGCGTTTAATGAATAAGGGAAGATAGTTTCTAGTAGGCCTGAAAGGTACAGAGAATTCTGCTTGGGTCAATAGATCAGGCGAGTCTACATCACCATTTAGGAGCTTGTGCATAAAGACTACGCCAAGCATTATTCTACGGTTAGTAAGGGAGGGGAGGTTAATCAAAAGAAGCCTACTCGAGTACGAGGGAAGCTTGACATTGTGATCCCAGTTCAGACCACGAAGAGCAAATAGTAAAAACTGCTTTTGCACAGATTCAATTCTCATTTGGTGTGATTCATATTGAGGGGACCAACCACAAGATCCGTATTCCAAAATGGGGCGGACCAAAGAGGTAAAGAGGATTTTTGTAGTAAAAGGATCGTCAAATTCTTTTGACCATCTCTTTATAAATCCGAGAACACACATTGTTTTGCCAACAATTGTGGAAACATGGGAGTCGAAAGTCAATTTATGGTCCATGAGTACACCCAAATCGTTCATTACATTTAGACGTTCTAATGGAGAATTATTTATGAAATAGGTTATAAGTTGAGGACAGTTTCTATTAAATGTCATAACCTTACACTTTGCAGTGTTTAAATTCAAACGATTGTGTTGACACCAACACTGAAAATTGTTAAGGTCAGCCTGTAATCGACTGGGCGAAACCATATCTTTGAAACTAAGGCATAGCTTAACATCGTCAGCATACATTAGCACTCGAGAATGTAACGTGTCGGAGGGAAGATCGTTAATGAAGAGGGTAAAGGGCAGTGGACCCAGATGACTCCCCTGAGGCACCCCGGATGTCACATTGATACGTTTTGAATAAGAAGACTTAAAAAGAACTTTCTGTGTTCTGTTTGTTAAGTACTCATGAATCCAATTCAGTAATGTAGTTGGAAATCCAATTTCGTTGAGCTTTAAAAGTAGTAACTTATGGTTAACAGAGTCAAAAGCTTAACTGAAGTCAGTATATATGACATGAGTTTGCTTGGCTTCTTCAAACCCTTTGATCGTTAATGATGTGAATTCTAAAAGGTTAGTGGTCGTAGATCTACATTTCACAAAACCATGCTGTGTGGGTGAAACTATAGATGTACAGAAATGTTGCAATTGAGAAGTTATTATTTTCTCAAAAGCTTTTGGAATCGCCACTTGGAAATACCCCTATAATTTGACACATTGGACTTATTACCATTTTTGTGGAGAGGAATGATAAAAGATTCCTTCCACATAATTGGGAAAGAGGACGTTTCAACAGACAAGGAGAATAACTTATGAATAGGCTTGCATAAAGCATCAGCACAAAATCTTAGTACACACCCAGGATTCTATTCTAGATACAGCAGGTGAAAACATAAATATCAAAACCCCAAACATTAAATTTGAACCAATAGAAAATTACAGAATTAAATTATTTAACAATAACAAAACCAATAGAATATAATAATTAAATAAATCAAAGTTCCCAGATCATGTAAAAAACAGAACTTACGGAATTGTGTACCAAATGCAGTGACATATTTGGTCTCGAATCAGAAGTAATGTCAAGTAATAATTTTTACAAGGAAAAATTAAGATTAGCAGACATAACCCCAGTATACATAAAAAACTATCGGAATGCAGAAACAGAAAACCGAAAAAAAATAGACAAGTAGAAAAATTAATAACAGATGGCATAGTTGAACCATCTATATCTGAATATAACAGCCCACTCCTCTTGGTTCCTAAGAAATCACTCCCAAATTCGAAAGAAATGGCATTTAGTAGTCGATTATCGGCAAATAAATAAAAAACTTCTAGCAGAAAAATATCCATTACCTAGAATAGAAGAAATATTAGATCAACAAGGAAGAGCAAAATATTTTTCGTGTCTGGTCCTTATATTTGGATTCCATCAAATAGAACTAGAAAATAAATCTAGAAATATAACATCATTGTCTACGAGCACTGGCTCATATCGCTTCATGCGATTACCCTATCGTCTGAAAGTAGCCCCCAATTCATTTATGAGAATGATGCAACTTGCTTTCTCGGGTCTAGAACTATCGCAAGCTTTTCTGTATATGGATGATTTAGTGGCTATCGGCTGTTCTAAAGAGCACATGTTCAAAAATCTTACAAGTATATTTGAACTTTGTCGAAAAGGCAACCTTAAGTTAAATCCAAAGAAATGTTCATTCTTTATGCACGAGGTAACATTTCTTGGCCATAAATGTACAGACCATGGTATCCTTCCGGATGATAAAAAATATGATGTAATTAAAAACTATCCAACTCCCACAGATGCAGATAGTGCACGACGTTTTGTCGCTTTTTCTAACTACTACAGAAGATTTATTAATAACGTTGCACAATATTCACATAAACTAACAAAATTGTGCAAGAAAAATGTCCATAGAATTTCAGTACAAAATATATATACGTATATCTCCGTATATCTATTGTCCGATACAATACATGCTGTAATTAAACTACCCGAAACAATAGAATCAAATTTAGGGTCAACTTCGAGTGTAGTAGAACAAAAACTAGTAATCATGGCGCAAAACAATATTGAATTTATAAATACTGCATCAAGGATTATACCGGATTTCAACGGTAAAGCTGAAAACTTACATAGTTTTCTGGATGAAGATAATAAAAGCAATACAGGGTGCACATGAACTATTAGCTGTGTCTTTAATAAAAACAAAACTAAAAGGACCAGCTAGAAATATAATAAGCAATTAGAATACGGTTGAACAAGTAATCAAAAAACTCAAAACTAACGTTAAAGGTGAGTCAGTTGACAATTAATCTGCAAGATTATTGAATCTTACGCAAAAAACAAGCCACCTAACGTATATACCCAGGAGCCTACATTGAAACATTTAATGATATAGCCGAAGAGACTAATAGTAGTATGTATTACAATAACTACTCACAGCGCGTGGAAACCGCGTTCGTGGTAGATATATGGGCCATAACTATAACAGAGGCGGCCAACGGTATAATAATAATAATAGTAATTACAATAATACCAACTTTAGAGGCGGCTCGAGAAGAGGCGGCTCAAATAAAGGAAACAGAGGTAACAATCAGGTACGAGTTACACAAAGTACCTTGGAAAACACCATTGAGCAATTAATAACAAAAGTCTTTAAAATAAATCTAAATCTCGGTAGCATAATAATCAAAAAAATAATAAACCCTTTACTTTACTAGTGGATACTGGAGCTAACATATCAATACTAAAAGATAAAAGACTGAAATAAATCAACATTTCAAAACAAACATATCAGGAATTGGCCAGGGAACAATAAAATCAATTGGAATAGCCACAATTGATTTATTATTTGATTATTTCATAATCAGTCACGACTTTCAAATAGTCCATAATGAATTTCCAGTACCGTGTGACGGAAATCTGGCACTTGACTTCATTCGAAAATTTAATTGCATAGTAGATTATCAGAATAATGAATTAATACTAAAACCGCAATCTCTTAAGTACCAAATACATGTGCCACTATTAAACAATAACAAACATATTGTTACCGGCAAGGTCGGAATTTTTAAGAAAAATCACATTCCAGACAAACGAAGATACTTTATTAATACCAAATCAGGAAATTCATCCTGGGGTATTAATAGCTAACAGCATCGTAACAAGTAACAATGCAATAGTTAAAATTATTTTTTTTTTTTTTCGCGCGAATCCCAACTGATGCAAAATTTGCCAATCCTCCCGCCCAACCGACCGAGGGCACAAGCCGCATAACGTACGGCACGAGTCGCGGGGAACACAAACAAACAGACAAGTAAACGAAAACTACAGCTACTTACGAGCTAGATAGGAAAGAATAGACACTTTTAGCCTGGGAAGAGAGATCTCTGAACTGATCAGTCGGTAAAGGCGATTGTAGTCAGAACAAAGAACTCGAAAGGGTTCATGCAAAGAAAAGTTAGTAGTACAGCGTTTAAGGAATAAGGGAAGATAGTTTCTAGTAGGCCTGAAAGGTACAGAGAATTCTGCTTGGGTCAATAGATCAGGCGAGTCTACATCACCATTTAGGAGCTTGTGCATAAAGACTACGCCAAGCATTATTCTACGGTTAGTAAGGGAGGGGAGGTTAATCAAAAGAAGCCTACTCGAGTACGAGGGAAGCTTGACATTGTGATCCCAGTTCAGACCACGAAGAGCAAATAGTAAAAACTGCTTTTGCACAGATTCAATTCTCATTTGGTGTGATTCATATTGAGGGGACCAAACACAAGATCCGTATTCCAAAATGGGGCGGACCAAAGAGGTAAAGAGGATTTTTGTAGTAAAAGGATCGTCAAATTCTTTTGACCATCTCTTTATAAATCCGAGAACACACATTGTTTTGCCAACAATTGTGGAAACATGGGAGTCGAAAGTCAATTTATGGTCCATGAGTACACCCAAATCGTTCATTACATTTAGACGTTCTAATGGAGAATTATTTATGAAATAGGTTATAAGTTGAGGACAGTTTCTATTAAATGTCATAACCTTACACTTTGCAGTGTTTAAATTCAAACGATTGTGTTGACACCAACACTGAAAATTGTTAAGGTCAGCCTGTAATCGACTGGGCGAAACCATATCTTTGAAACTAAGGCATAGCTTAACATCGTCAGCATACATTAGCACTCGAGAATGTAACGTGTCGGAGGGAAGATCGTTAATGAAGAGGGTAAAGGGCAGTGGACCCAGATGACTCCCCTGAGGCACCCCGGATGTCACATTGATACGTTTTGAATAAGAAGACTTAAAAAGAACTTTCTGTGTTCTGTTTGTTAAGTACTCATGAATCCAATTCAGTAATGTAGTTGGAAATCCAATTTCGTTGAGCTTTAAAAGTAGTAACTTATGGTTAACAGAGTCAAAAGCTTAACTGAAGTCAGTATATATGACATGAGTTTGCTTGGCTTCTTCAAACCCTTTGATCGTTAATGATGTGAATTCTAAAAGGTTAGTGGTCGTAGATCTACATTTCACAAAACCATGCTGTGTGGGTGAAACTATAGATGTACAGAAATGTTGCAATTGAGAAGTTATTATTTTCTCAAAAGCTTTTGGAATCGCCACTTGGAAATACCCCTATAATTTGACACATTGGACTTATTACCATTTTTGTGGAGAGGAATGATAAAAGATTCCTTCCACATAATTGGGAAAGAGGACGTTTCAACAGACAAGGAGAATAACTTATGAATAGGCTTGCATAAAGCATCAGCACAAAATCTTAGTACACACCCAGGATTCTATTCTAGATACAGCAGGTGAAAACATAAATATCAAAACCCCAAACATTAAATTTGAACCAATAGAAAATTACAGAATTAAATTATTTAACAATAACAAAACCAATAGAATATAATAATTAAATAAATCAAAGTTCCCAGATCATGTAAAAACAGAACTTACGGAATTGTGTACCAAATGCAGTGACATATTTGGTCTCGAATCAGAAGTAATGTCAAGTAATAATTTTTACAAGGAAAAATTAAGATTAGCAGACATAACCCCAGTATACATAAAAAACTATCGGAATGCAGAAACAGAAAACCGAAAAAAATAGACAAGTAGAAAAATTAATAACAGATGGCATAGTTGAACCATCTATATCTGAATATAACAGCCCACTCCTCTTGGTTCCTAAGAAATCACTCCCAAATTCGAAAGAAATGGCATTTAGTAGTCGATTATCGGCAAATAAATAAAAAACTTCTAGCAGAAAAATATCCATTACCTAGAATAGAAGAAATATTAGATCAACAAGGAAGAGCAAAATATTTTTCGTGTCTGGTCCTTATATTTGGATTCCATCAAATAGAACTAGAAAATAAATCTAGAAATATAACATCATTGTCTACGAGCACTGGCTCATATCGCTTCATGCGATTACCCTATCGTCTGAAAGTAGCCCCCAATTCATTTATGAGAATGATGCAACTTGCTTTCTCGGGTCTAGAACTATCGCAAGCTTTTCTGTATATGGATGATTTAGTGGCTATCGGCTGTTCTAAAGAGCACATGTTCAAAAATCTTACAAGTATATTTGAACTTTGTCGAAAAGGCAACCTTAAGTTAAATCCAAAGAAATGTTCATTCTTTATGCACGAGGTAACATTTCTTGGCCATAAATGTACAGACCATGGTATCCTTCCGGATGATAAAAAATATGATGTAATTAAAAACTATCCAACTCCCACAGATGCAGATAGTGCACGACGTTTTGTCGCTTTTTCTAACTACTACAGAAGATTTATTAATAACGTTGCACAATATTCACATAAACTAACAAAATTGTGCAAGAAAAATGTCCATAGAATTTCAGTACAAAATATATATACGTATATCTCCGTATATCTATTGTCCGATTTCGGTCAAATTTGGTCAGATGGTACATATTAGCTATATAATTGAGTCTGCCAAAAAGAATTATGATGGCTTTAATAGAACTCTAGTTACAGTTTTTTCTAATTTTCGGGGGCGGAAGTGGGCGTGGCAAAAATTTGAAACAAACTTGATCTGCGTATACAATAGACGAATGTTGACACCAAGTTTGGTTACTATAGCTCTTATAGTCTCTAAGATCTAGGTGTTCATATAGACGGACAGACGGACAGACAGACAGATGGACATGGCTATATCGACTCGGCTGTTGATGCTGGTCAAGAACATATATACTTTATGGGGTCGGAAAATTTTCGTTCTGCCTGTTACATACATTTTAGCGAATTTAATATATGTCATTAATGAAGCCAACATTTTTGCAATACCCTGATTTTAGCAAAGAATTTTGCATAACCACAGATGCAAGTAAACATGCATGTGTTGCTGTACTATCACAAGACTGCAACGGTGCGCAACTACCAATTGCATATGCATCGAGATCTTTCACACAGGGAGAAAGTAATAAATCAACTACAGAACAAGAGCTAGCAGCAATACACTGGACAATGAAACATTTCAGACCATATATCTATGGAAGGCATTTTTTAGTAAAAACCGATCATAGACCTCTAGTATATTTATTTTCAATGAAGAATCCTACTTCAAAGCTGACAAGAATGAGATTAGACTTAAAAGAATATCAATTTACGGTTGAATATCTCAAGGCGAAAGACAACCACGTTGCAGATGCATTATCTTGCATAAACATAGAAGACTTAATACAAATAAATAGAAATATATTGATGGTACAAACACGATCATCAAAAAGACAGGAAAACATCTGCGCAGATGAAAAAATTAAAATGCATGAAAAAATAAATGAGCCCAATGTCTACGAAGTCGTTAGCAATAGCGACGTAAAGAAATTTGTAAAAATAACTAGAAAGATGGACTAACTTCGGCCGTGCCGAAGTTCGTATACCCTTGCAGATTTTCTCTATATAATTCACCAGAAGCATTATTGTAAATTATACATACCATAATTGCAAGTTCAAAATTTTGAGCTTGAGAAAAAAATTTTCATACAAAATTTTTTTTTGTACTGATTGTTCCCAAGTAGCTTTATGATCTAGTCAACCGATTCTGATACAACTTGGTTGAAGTATTAAGAAGTATATTAAACTCACAAATATCAAATTTCGCTGCATTCGATTGAAAAAAAAAACAGAGTTATTGAGGATAAACCTTATTCATTACCGATTGTTCCTATGGGAGCTATAAGATATAGTCGTCCGATCGGGATGATTCTAAGATATACAATCCCCGCAGCAAAAAGGAGCCTATGTTGAAAATTTCAGCTCTGTAGCTATTATGGTCTCGGAGGAGAAGCTGTTGATCCAGACAGACAGACGGACATGGTCATATCGACTCTTCTATTCATGCTGATCAAGAATATATATACTTTATATAGTCGCAGATGCTTCCTTCTGTGCGTTGCAAATTTCTGACCAAAATTAATATACCCTTTTCAAGGGTATAATAAGGGCAATAAAAATTTAAAAAATATAAAAATAGCGCTACTACAAAAAGTGACACAAGTAGACAAAAATGGCGAAAATTAATGCATTCCTGTTAAAATATCATAACGATCTAATAGAAGGTGGCCATACAGGGATTACGCGTACCCTATTAAAAATAAAGAAACTATACTATTGCCCTAAAATGACACAAACAATTAAAAAGTATGTAAAAACAAGTGTAGACTGTTTTTACAATACATACAAAAGCCCTAATGATTATAACCAACACCCCAAATACGGCTTTTAAAAACAATTTAATTAATACCATTGGACCATTACCTCGAACAGAGAATGGCAATGAGTATGCAATAACTATAATATGCGACCTTACAAAATATCTAGTAGCAATAAAAGTAAAAGATAAAAGCACAAAAACAGTAGCCAAAGCAATATTTGAATCATTTATGTATACTAAAGTACGGTCTTATGAAGACGTTCATAATAGATGGGTTCTGAGTATAAAAATTCACTTATAAATGACTTGTGCAAATATATGAAAATCAGTAATATATTATGAACAGCACACCATCACCAGACATTAGGAACAGTAGAAAGAAGTCACCGAATATTCAACGAATACATGCGTTCATATATCTCAATTGAATAAGATGATTGGGACGAATGGTTGAATTACTTCCCATATTGTTTTAATACTACTCCATCAACGGCACATAACTACTGTCCGTATGAACTTCTTTACGGTAGATTACCAAAGCGATTCACAGAATTTAACAGTTTAACGAAAATAGATCCTATATATAATTTAGATGATTATGCAAAAGAGTTTAAATTTAAATTACAAATAGCATATAAAAGAGCAATGTCTATGATAGAAATAGAAAAACAAAAACGAAAAATAGAATATGATGAAAAGATTAATGATTTAAAATTAGAACCAGGAAACCTAGTACTACTTAAAAAAGACTCAGGTCATAAGTTAGCGATTTAGGACCCTACAAAGTAATAAAAATAGAAGATAGAAACAATATCATAAAAAACAGGAAAAAAGAAACCACAGACAGTCAATAAAAATAGGCTAATGTTATTCAAAAGTTAACTAAATGAAATCAAAAAAAATTGTATGCATATATACACAAAATTAAAGTTTTAATATTTGTATCTTTACCGAAATATGTGCCCATACATTTAAAAAAAAAAGTGCGTCTAACGGTTAGACACGATAGGAGTGAAACCTTCCGTAAAACAAACAGAGAGAATGAGACGAAAGCAGCATTAGGAGCGGGATAATTATAGGTTCATTATAATATTGCTATAAAGGTCATATTTTATTTTCTTCATTTTATTATTATTCATCCTCAATGTTTTCAATTTCAACAAATGATACGAGTGGCTTATGATAGCTAAAATATGATACAAATGCTTGGGTTTCGATGTTGTCAACATATCTTTGAAATACCGCGTCAATTGTTGTTTTTGATCGTGTTGTTGATTCAGTGCGATTGTTACACATTTTTAAACTGAATGTTGTATTGAGAAAGTCAATTAAAGGAACCGCTGTGTCCAATGCAAAATTTACGTTAAAATCGCCACTTAAAATCATTGGAACTTTATCGTAATCTTTTCTAAGTATCCGCGATACTTCTGGTGTATACTTTATTAAATTTTCATGAATGAATTCCGTGATGCTATTTATTGATTGATTCGGTGAAATATAAATTGCCACAATTAAAACTGTTTTTCCATTGCTCAATCTGGTTTCGCATGCACATATTTCTCCCACTTTAGAGAGCTGAACAGACAGTGATTCTAGTTGCTTTGCATTCATATCTATCTGTGGAGTTACAATACGAGCACCGTCATTTTGATTGTGTTATATTGCAACACCGTCTGCTCTCGTTTGTGGTCTTTTAAATTGAACTACAATATCAAAATTGGGAATGTCAAAAAAAAAAAAATATATATATATGTATACAAAAGCGTACTTATGTATACATATGTATATGCATGCACACTTGCCGGCCGAAAATGTACATACATACATATACATATGTGTGTACGCATGCGTTTAAATTAAATTCTGCCGGCGTCGACAAGCAAAGACCAGCCGACGGTGCCCGAACTATCCAATATCGTCGCCGAAACACTTCGGCTACCGAAAAGAATTGAGCAAACACAAATAAGGAACGCTATATAACTCTGTTCTATCTCATTCTCTCGCAGGCTATAAGATCTATATGTATGTCTCTTTTTAGTGTCGCTTTTTCGTTTCATCGAGTCTCAAATCACTCCCAACGATTCTAAAGAAGTTTTCACTTCAAAAAAATACAAATTAATACCTAAGTCAAAAATAACTTCATATAGTTACGTTATTTATCAAAAGTTTGAGTGATATGCATATATCGAGAGCTCACTGTGCTCAGCACTATGTCCAGTTATAAATCATAAATCCCAACAAACATAAATATAAGAACTTAGTCTGAGCAGCAAGTACCGCTTTATTAGTATAACGGCATACTCGCTGTTTATACATAAGAAACATACATTCATACATATGTTCGTTTTACTTATTACATATAAAACCAAAACCATGTCAAGAAGGCAGCGCTGCCACTGCAGACCGCGCTTTCTTAGTCTAAGAAATATTTAAGATCAATATGCAAAAACCAGAATAATAAAGACCTTGGAAGCGATAGCAACAGTCGCTCCAAAAACTTCAATTAAATAAATCAAAGTATTTATTGTACAGTAATATTTTTGATTTATGTAATCTTGTATACTTCTGTGTGTCAAAGTAAGTTACCTAAGTATCAAATTGTTAGTTATAATTTTTTGGCTTTCAAAATTTTTTCTAAAAAGTTCTTTTGATTTAACTTATTGAAATGGGCAAATGGATAGATGTTCTGGTCTTTGGATCAGCAAACATCGACTATGTTACGTGAGCCTACATGTATAGAAAGGCAGAGTTAATATTTTATTAATGTAAGCTTATTTATTTGTACAGATATGTAACGACTTTGCCTAAGGCTGGTGAAAGGGTTGAAGGTTTGTATATGGAAACATGCTTTAGCGGTAAAGGGGCTAATCAATCCGTGGCTGCTGCCAAATTGGGGGCCTCCGTCGCATTGATTGCAAAGGTGGGAAAGGATGTCTCAGGGGATGATTACCGTAATTACTTGGTTAAACAAGATGTCAATGTTGATTTTGTAGAACAATTGGAAGACTATCCGACTGGTATGTCGGAGATTGCTATATCTGATGATGGAGAAAATCAAGTTATTGTTGTATCTGGGGCTAATGCGCTTTTAAATGCAAAAGATGTGACGCGGTATAAAAAAATATTTAATGAGGCAAAGGTGTTACTCTGTCAGCTTGAAATTGATGTAAAAGGAACTTTAAATGCAATACGCCAATTTAAAGGTGTGTCTATAATGCATGCAGCACCAATCAGAACTGATTTGCCTGAGGAGTTGATTACAACACCGACGATTTTCTGTGTTAGCAAAGTCTACGCAGCAAAACTTACATCTATGGACGACATAAAATCACTGGTGGAAGCCAAGTTGGCCGCAAAAGCACTTTTGAATAGGGGTGTCAAAAGTGTAATTATAATTATGGGTGAACAGGGCACAATTTACTTATCAAATGATGACAAGATTTGCAAGCTTGTATCAGCACCCGAACTAAGGGTCAAAGCAGATGCATCAGGTGCAGATGACGCCTTTGTGGGAAGTCTTGCTTATTATATAGCACGGTTTCCGAACTTGCCAAGAGAAAATCATATCAGTGCAGCGAATGCTTGTGCGGCTTTTTCTTTGCAACACCCGGGTACTCACTCCAGCTTTCCAGGAAAAGACGACGTCCAAGACGATTTATGTATGACACCGCCTTTAGTAAAAGTTATTTCGGATTTAATTCATGACAAACACATTATCAGAACTGGTAGCAATGTAGTCGATGATTCAATAGAAATCGATATTTACCAAAAATAAAAATTTATACGTAAAGTGGGACTTCAAATGTTATTCAAAAATAAAACAAAATTGGATTGCTGAGAAAGAAGAGTAACATTAAATCATATAAAAAATAATTAATTTAGTCAATTCGACATAAAATATGTAATAATTATAATAAAAAATATATAACTACAAATAAAAAGATTCATTTTTCACGCCCAAAAGGGTGACCAACAAAGGAGAAAGGATTATCTTCCCTCTCGGAGGACGGGGGCACTTGCACTTGCGAGGAAAATGTAAATAAATTGAATTTATAAAAAGACAAAGCTGTCGCGTGCTATATTCTACTTGGGACTGGCAACGGCCGGATGAAAATTGCCTCGCTGCTATGCACTCTTTCCTTCTACATAATCCATTTGATTAATGACTAAACTGATTTAAAATGTACAAAGGAAAACATAATCGTAAAACTAATTATTGTGAATTTTGTCGCTTGTACAAATTTATAAAGTTCGATAAATAAGCATTATTAGTGCATTAAATGTGAGAAGAAAAAATGCTACTATGCCAAGGATTGAGACTTGAATAATGGTGCCTTGAAGCCAATTAAATCAAAGAGTAGTACGAGGTAGAGGTAAATTAGACTTCGTTGCAGCTTTAGTGTCACATTCAATTTTTCCTTAGTTTCTCAATAATCCTGTACCAAATTAATCAGTTAATTTAATCTCTTGAAATCTTGAATCACCATTCTAATTTAGTAATTTTTTGCCCATTTTTATGTTTTTGTTATGGGAGGACTTTGAGACCAGAAAAAACGGGCAGAATGAAGAAACTGTTGATATTCTAAGTTTATACTTTTAAAAAAGTTTACGTCCACGCCTTCTGTGCCCCGATTAATCATTCCTATAAATTTACGCATCTGCTGCGTACAAAGTAAATTATAATCAACTCACTGGAGGGACTCGAGGGACGAATGAATTCCCGACAACCGATATTGCGTGACAATTTTGGGCCTCAAGAAACCAGTACGAGGGTCTTGGCTTTTTTTCTCCGCCACAAACAATGTTGCTTACTGTAAAGGGTTAGAAGTCGGGTGTCCTTTAATCTCACAATTAGATAATTTAGATAATTTAGAAACCCATAATTATTTATTGGCTTTTGGTCCATCTAGGCTAAGCGTCTCTGACAAGAACATTTTGAATTCTCTAATAACTGCAACTGTAATTAATAATAGTTTTGTGGATTGAATACAAATATTCAAGTATTCGACTTCACTTCCTCGTGGATAGACGTGTTTTCTTGAGCTCTTACTAAGACCTACTGTTTTCGCCAATACAAAATCGCGATTAATTGAAATTCGTGTTGTAAAATTCGGTGTTTACTCCGTTACTCTCCTTTCATCGCTTTTGTTGCTATTTTGTTACTTACAAACGCAAAAACAAAACAATATATTAAAATTATTCTTTCGCACAACAACAAAGATTTTATATCATTGTTGTTGCGCTTTTTTATATTTGCTTTTGATCTTGCGTTTGTAATAATCTTTACCGTTGCAAGTTGGTCTCGCGTTCTCGCCCACGCATCGATATTGCATGTGCCGTGTTTGTGGCTCTCCCGCTCTTTACCTTTTTTCTTTTGCTCGCGCTCTGCTCTATTTTCTACCTCGCGTGATACGTGTGTGTGTTTTCTCTTTGTTTCTTTCTATTTTCTCTGCAAGTTTGACCCAAGAATCGAATTCAACTACTGAGTGAGTTTTTTTTTTGCCTTTTATTTTATTCTTTACCAATTTACATTTTTATTTTTTAACAATACTAAATTTTATAAAATATCTGTCTGCTCAAGCAACAAATGTTTGAACCCCCCTGCACCCCATAATGTATTTCTCTCATGTTGGCTGTGTGATAATGTTATGCATGTTAATTGTGCGGGCTACACAGCCAAGGTAACGGATAGTTTGCAGCACGTAGGGGGGCTTAAATGGGACTATGATTCATGTCGAGAAATCGAAATTGAAATTAGGGTTTTCATGAGGCAGACCAGGGATATATTCAAAAAACTGTCCACTGGTTTTCGTAAGCTACATGATGAGTTTAACGCTATGGAAGCAGAATTCAACAATTATAAGTTGTTGAATGAGTCTCCAAAGCGTAAAAAAACCAGTGCGCGGAATCCTTCCATGCATCTGCCTGTCCCCAATTTGAACTCGTCCAGAGCACCACATTCTCCATTACTCCCGTTCCGCAAGGCGATCGTAAAGATGAGACTATTTCCATTTCTCCAGGAAATGGTCTCCCTTTATAGGCGAATAAAGCTGTAGGTTTCGATATGTCTGGGCATATATCCAACATAGGGAATATTGCCAATAGGGATCCTGTCAGAGGCCTACATACGGACACCCTGATTGAATCTGCTGCGGTTATAAATGCCGTGGTCTATGTCTGGTCTCTTTAGACCTCTAACAGGTGTTCTTCCGAAGAAACACATATTTGTTTCTAGGCTTGATCCCGAACATTCCTCGGATGACGTCTTAGCTTTCAATAAGTCAAAAGTTCAAGCCAACAAAATATCGGTGGAAAAATTTATATTTAATTATTCAAGGGAGATCCCTTCTTTTAAGATTAGTGTCCCGGTCGAACTGTTTGACTGTATTTGCAGTAACAGTTTTTGGCCGGATCACATTTTAGTTAAAGAGTACACGGCCAAAAAGAAAAATCGAGATCCGGTTAGGCTTTCTATCCCCGCCTCTTCAACTTCTGCCGGACCATCAGCATCAAAAAACTAATCTCGTCCCTTTGTCTGGCCTATCAGAATGTAAGAGGACTTAAATTTAAGCTTCCTAGACTATATGTAGATAGTTTAGTATTTGATTTCAATATTTTAGCTTTTACAGAGACATGGTTAAAACTTGATATTAGCGATGCATCTGTTCTTTCTTCAAAATTTTCAATTTTTAGGCGTGATCGGACCAATCGCGTAGTTGGAGGAGTTTTGATAGCAGTTGACTCTACCTTACCCTCTGACATTATTCATTCTCCTGAATTTCAGGAAATCGAGTTTGTTGGACTTAAGGTTAGACTCAAGTCCTTTTCCGCCTACGTAACTTTCTCCTACATTCCGCCACAATCCGACGTGTCATTATTTAACAAACATCTAGAGTCAATTCAATATGTTTCTTCTTTGCTATCAGATAGTGACATCTTAATTGCTCTTGATGATTTTAATTTGCCTGAAATTCAATGATAACCTTCAGATGAATCTGCTTCGTTGCTTCCTTCTACGTCACATTTGATTATTGATGGCCTTTTTGAATTTTCCTTGGCCCAGATAAACTCTGTCCGTAATAAGAATGGAAGATCTTTGGATCTGATATTTGTGATTGAGTCTTCCAACTGCGCTGTTTCTAAAACTGACCCTCTAGTCCTCCCGGAAGATAAATTTCACCCCACTTTAGAATTGACTATTGATCTACCTTTTCGTGCACCAATTGTTGGTGTTAATACAAAGCCTAGATCACGTAACTTTCATAAAGCCAACTTTCTTAAATTGTTCCTTCAACAGATTGGTCCCCTTTATACAATTGTTCAGACATGGATCTAGCTATTTCTATTTTTTACAATACTCTCGATTCGCTTCTTAGGGTTTGTGTCCCATGCAGGATGCCAGTGTTGTCTCATCGACCCCCTTGGTTTTCTCGTGAGTTATCTAACTTAAAGAACGTGAAATCGAGATATTATAAAAGGTACAAGAAATCATGTCGTCCCTCTGATTTCGCTCGTTATATAGTCGCACGCCCGAATTTCTCTTGAAAATAATACAGCGGATACTGATCAAGAAATTGCTGATTTGTTTGCTGATTTTTTTAAAACAACTTATTCCTCCACGGAATATCGAGCGAATCTTTCGTATCCTTACCAGTTGAAAAAGTCTAATTGTATCTATAATCCTTTGATTGATGAAAGTTCGTTACTTAGCGTGCTTAATTTAGTAAAACCAGTGTACTCTCCTGGCCCCGATGGGATACCAGGCTGTGTTCTCAGATTTTGCGCAGAGCCAATTTAAAAACTTTTTGTATGGTCCGTTAACTCTTCAACTTTTCCATCTATTTGGAAGGAGTCCTATATCATTCCTCTTTATAAGAATGGTAGGAAATCCGATGCAACGAATTATAGGGGTATCTCTAAATTGTCCGCTATTCCTAAAGCCTTTGGAAAGATAATTACTTCCCAATTGCAACATTTTTGTAGCTCTATTATTTCACCAACTCAGCATGGGTTTGTGAAACAAAGATCTACAACCACTAACCTATTAGAATTTACATCTTTGACGATCGAAGGATTTAAGAATGCAAGGCAAACTGATGTCATTTACACTGATTTCAGTAAGGCTTTTGATTCTGTTAATCATGCACTTCTTCTTCTTAAGTTAAGTAATATTGGCTTTCCAAGCCCTTTACTTGGTTGGATTCGAGAATATCTGACAAAAAGAACTCAAAAGGTTCTTTTCAAGTCTTCATATTCTAGGTCCATCCATGTGACTTCGGGAGTGCCTCAGGGCAGTCATCTGGGACCTTTGCTTTTCACATTATTCATAAACGATCTTCCCTCAGTCATAAATCACTCTCGTGTCTTTATGTAAGCAGATGACGTTAAGATTTGTCTTAGTTTTAAGGACATAGCCTCCCCGTTTCGGTTGCAATCTGACCTTCATAACTTCGAGTCTTGGTGTGGACTTAACTTGCTTAACCTCAACACTTCTAAATGTAGAGTATTAACCTTCTTCAGAAATACTCCACAGATTGTGACATATTTTCCTAATAATAGTCCTTTAAAACGCCTCGATGAGATAAATGACTTGGGTGTTCTTATGGACCGAAAGTTATCTTTTTAGTCTCATATTTCCACTACTGTCGGCAAAGCTATGGGAGTTCTTGGGTTTGTAAAAAGATGGTCAAAGGAATTTAATGACCCTTATACATCCAAAATTCTCTTTACTTCATTGGTCCGTCCTATCCTTGAGTATTGATCTTGCATATGAGCACCTCAATATGACTCACACCAAGCAAGAATTGAATCTGTCCAAAAGCAGTTCCTACTCTTTGCTCTTTGTGGTCTGAACTGGGATCACAATATCAATCTACCATCGTACTCTAGTAGACTTCTTTTACTTAACCTACCTTCTCTAACTAACCGTAGAGTAATGCTTGGCGTGATATTCATCCACAAGCTCATTAATGGTGATATAGACTCGCCTGAGCAATTGAGCCGCGTAGCTTTATCTGTTCCTTGTAGACCTACTAGAAATTTCATACCTCTATCAATTCCACGCTGTTCTACTAACTATGCTATGCATGAACCTTTTCGAGTCCTTTGTTCTGATTACAATCGCCTTTACAGTGTAATCAGTTCTGAGCTCTCTCTTCCTTTACTAAAAACTTCAATCTTATCTTATTTAGTTCGTAACTAGATGTAGAATTCGTTTATTTGTCTGTGTTTTGTGATCTTATTCCCGCGTCTCGAGCCGTACGTTATGCGGTATGCGCCCCTCGGTCGGTTGGGCGAGAGGTGTGGGCACTTAGTGCACCCGTTGGGATTCGCGCGTAAGAAAAAAAAAAATTATCAAAGAAGCTAACTTCGGCCGTGCCGAAGTTTGTATACCCTTGCAGATTAATTGATTACTTTCTCCGTCATATCGGATTCAAGATATTTTAAAAATTGGAAATGTAAAATTTAAAAAAAATTTGAACCAAAAAAAGAATCAGTAAGAAAAAATTCGAGTTTGCCAACGGCCGGAGTTGAACCTCCGCTCACGTCACTTCTAGAACCGAATTCATGGCCTCGCTATTTCGGTATACATTGCAAGCGTCCAGCTTCTCGCTCTCTAAATTTTCTGACGAATTCTAGAAAACAACAACACAATACAAAAATTGTTTTCTATCTCTTTCTGTTTCGCACTCAGCTTGTAGTTTTTTCAAGCACGTGTTCGCATATATGTATGTATGTATGTATGTTTGTATGTTTCCATGTATGTTGTTTGTGTATGCATATATAAAAGCAAATATAAACGTATTTAATTGGCTGCATATGCAAACTTACTGATGCTGCTGGGGGTTGATTCATTGATTTTATTGATTTATGTCGGTGTTTATTATCCGATCTGATTCAAACTTACTAATATGACGTAAAAGTATAATTCTCATCTGTTCACCAAATTTGGTTCAGATATCTTAAAAAACAAAAAAGGTTTTCTCACAAAAACATACTTTTTCTGATGGGGGTTGATTATTGAATTTATTGATTTATGTCGGTGTTTATTATCCGATCTGAATCAAACTTGCTGGTAAGGTGTAAAAGTAAAAGTATTGTCATCTATGTGCCAAATTTAGTTCAGATATCTCAAAAAACAAAAAAGTTTTTCTCACAAGAACTGTTTTGAACAACTCACATTTTGACCGAGGTACCTCTGATCTTTCCTATTTTTCTATAACTTATAGTTGTCCGATCCGACCAATCTTTAAACTAAATTTAGATAAATCATCAATGAAGAGAATGATATGACTTTTATTCACGTAGCTCAAAATTTAAGTTCGAAAAAGTGCGAAGAAACAGACAGACGGACAGACGGACATGGTCATATCGACTCGGCTTTCGATGCTGATCAAGAATATACATACTTTATGGGGTCGGAAACGATTATTTCTATGCGTTACAAACATCTGACCAATTTTATTATACCCTCTGCAAGGGTATAAAAAACAAAAAAAAATTACGCTAGGTAAATACTTCTTGTATCGTAGCTTAATTATTATTTATTGGCTAATGGTCCATCTAGGCTAAGCGTCTTTGGCAAGAACATTTTGAATTCTCTAAGAATTCTCTCTATAAGTGGTAACTATAATTAATAATAGTTTTGTGGGTTGAACACAAAGATTACGCTATGTAAATATTACTTGTATAAGAAACTAGTTCTGTGGTTTAGTTCTAGTGGTCTAGACCACTAATGACTTAAACTTGGAATTTCGTATCGTAACTTTGTAATACGGTCAACCGATATTGATCAAATTTGGCAAATTTGAAGGTAATAAAAGAGAAAGCTAGCCCTTATGACTTGGGACAAACTGTTGAAAATCTGCACCACCAAGTGCATGCCTTTTTATTTACTCTTATTAGTAAAGAAAACTTTTCCATTCTTCGGTACAAACCAGAGAGTGCATGCTATCTCGCACACGTATAGCAACCGTTTTATATATATCCGATATTTATTGTCCGATTTCAACGAAATCGGTACCTGTTGGCTATATTAACGACTGCACTAAAACGGAATAGGATTACTGTAATATGAGTTATGCCTTTTTTGCGGTGCGGAAATGGGAAATTTAAAAAAAAAACTCGATCTGCGAAACAATAGACGGATGTTTATACCAAATATATCCAAGCTCTATTACTTAGTCTGTGAAGTCTAGGTTTTTATTCGTGCGTGGGGACAGATGTCGATCAAGAACATACATTTTGTTTCATTTCATATATCAATCATTTATTGAATCGATTCCAAGTGACCCATACCAGCTGTACGATATAGTTGACAGATTATGTTCAAAGGTAGCATTGTTGATGCTTAGGCATAGGGAAAAGTGAAAGTTTGAATAAATAACGGAAGAAAGTTGAAAGGTGGTAAGACCACATTTCACCTTTTCACGTTTAAGCCGAATTAGCGGACTGCAAATTCCGTTGCGCCTAACAGCGCAAACGTAGGTGATTGGGTGTAACATTTTTTTAAAAGATTTTTCGCCCGCATAAGTATATCTACATATATATATATACATATATATACATTGACCAGCATCAACAGCAGTTTCTTTGTGTCTTTCTGAACTTAAATTTTGAGCTACGTTAATAAAAGTCATATCATTCTGCTCATTGATCATTTACCTAAATCAAGTTTTAGAATTGGTCGGATTGGAGAACTATAAATAAAAATAGGAAAGATCGGAGGAGATTTTTTTCAGAACAGTTCTTGTGAAAAAACTTTTTTTTAACTATCTAAACCTTGGACAGATTATTCTTATTTTATGTATTATGTATATAAGTTCTTATGTGTAAATGTACATCTATGTATTATATATGTATATATGTACGCAGAAGGCATACATTGCATATGTGAACCATTGAGCATCAAAGTGCATGCTCAACATTCTCTCGCGCTACAATTGGTCCATCTGCATCTAGGCGGCGGATCGGATTACGTTATGCGCTGGAATGTTTACGTTCACTAATTGTGGTCACTTGATTTATATACAACTTATGACTGAGTGTCACAAAGTGAACTAAGCTTATACTCTATATATTATATGGAACATTTACACCACCTCCATTTTTAGGGAAATGACGTAATATACTGGAGTCATTTTGAATCATTTTTTGATTTTATAAGGTGTACATTAAAAAATTATATTAAAGAAAAATATTAAAATAATGAATTGTTTTTTTTTTTTTTTTTTTTATTTTAAAATTAAGTTTTTTCCTTTTCTCAAGCAAATTCTTTCATTATTATTATTATTATTTTTTTTAATTTTTAATTTTGATTTTTAAGTTTTTGTTATACCCTTGTAGCGGGTATAATAAAATTGGTCAGATGTTTGTAACGCATAGAAATAATTGTTTCCGACCCCATAAAGTATATATATTTTTGATCAGTATCAATAGCCGAGTCGATGTGATCATGTCCATCTGTCCGTCTGTCCGTTTCTTCGTACTAAATCGAACTTAAATTTTGAGCTACGTGAATGAAAATTCATATCATTCTGTTCATTGATCATGTATCTAAATCAAGTTTAAAGATTCGTCGGATCGGAAAAGAGTATGTTACAGCAAAATAGGAAAAAAGAGTATCTTGTGAGAAACCAAATTTGGTATACAGGTGACTATTCTACTTTTACACATATAAACCAATAGAATCAATGAATGAACAGCATCAGTATATTTTTGTGAGTAAAACTTTTTTGTTTGTATGTATGTATCTGCAGCCAATTAAATACGTTTATCGATGCTTTTATGTATGCAACACAAAAAACATACATACATACATATATATATATATATGCAACACGTGCTTGAGAAAACTCCAAGCTACTCAGCGAAACAGAAAGAGACAGAAAACTATTTCTATTGTGTTTTTGTTTTCTTGAATTCGTCTGAAGTTATAGAGAGCGAGAAGCTGAGCGCTTGCAATGTATACCGAAATAGCGAAGCCGAGATATTTATGTTTGGTAGTGTAGTAGCTAGAGAACAATTCTGAAGGTGAAATGGGCGTGGGTTCAATCCCGGCAGGGATGAACTTAAATTTACTTACGTTGCCTTTTTTTGCTTCAAATTTTTTTCAATTTTATATTTATGTTCCAATGTTTAAAAAATTTTGCAGCCGATGTGACGGAGGAAGTAATTAAGTAATCTGCAAGGGTATACAAACTTCGGCACGGCCGAAGTTAGTTTGTTAAATATTTTTTTTTTGCTTTGAACTGCAAGTGTGTTTGTGTTCTTTCCAATTGTTTCCTTTGTAATGTAACAGTCAGTTCATTATGTTGAATGTTGGTTATTGCTGGCTTCGGTTTTGATGTTATTATTGTTGAATCAGAATAAATTTTCGTTCAACATTTGTGCACAATTTCAACAATTTTCACACATAATTTTACCGCTGCTTTTTTACAAAATTTCTTTTGTTACTTCACAACACATCCCAATGCTTCTCACGTAACAAATTCGCCGGCGATCCTGAGTCAATTAATATTTCGATTGGTTTACCTCCAATGTTACATATAATGTTGTCATCGTTTTTTGCCAAGCCATCAATCTTGAAACAATTCATGCTCAATGTTATTTTCGAGCTTCGGGTTTTACACTGCTTAGCCAAATGGCCAATCAAATATCAGCGTTTGCAAATTTTATCCCGCGCTGGACATTTACCGTTATTAGGATGCCCACATCTTGTGCAAGCCTTAGGTTGCTCACGTCAAAATTGTGCCTATACGGAAATTTTATTGACGATGTCGGTTGCCTCGTCAACCAGCATAGTTTCCGAGTGTTTGTTTACTTGTTCGTAGACCTGGCAAGCATTTATTAAATCGCTCAACGTTAGCTCCTTTTCCAAAAATTTCTTCTTCAAGTCGTTTGAAGCCCATGAGTAGATTATTTTGTCGGTCAGGCGAATCTCTTCAATTTCAACGAATTAGATATCTGTTGAATGTTTCGTGTCCAAACGGTGTCGAATTCGGAAAAAGGTGTCTCTCGAATGCGGAGTTCCTTTCCGGTGAAAAATATTCGTCCAGTTTACCAACTAGAACCTTGTAGGCATCATTTTTTTCTTGTGCATCATATTCAACTAATGCTCTGGGAATGCTGTAAATTATCTTTTGCAGTTGTGGGCCTCCCAAATGAAAAAGCTTTCTCTTTTTTTTGGTATAATATAAAAGACCTTAACCTTTTTTCCCACTCATGCCGGAGTAGCTTTTTGTCAATCGTGTCACAGATAACTGGTTTTATTATCGACATGATGCTCTAAAGTGCCAACACCTAAAATATAGAATATATTAATTTTTGTTCAGATATGTATCGCATTCAATTGAACACATTGCGTCTACTGCGACTTTGGTACACTTACATCCCTGTTGCTATTTTGATACATTTGTATCCCTGAATCATTTAAGTTATCTGCGCCCTTTTCGCACATTTGTACGACTTTCGCTATTTTGATACATTTGTACTGCATACAAATGAAGTTTGTCAAGTCCTATTGAAATTGAACTCACGTTGATAAATTGAACTACTTCATCAGTCAGAGTATCAAGCTGCATAGGCAAAAAGTCATTTAACCTGAATATTATGATCGTTCTATGGGGTACCACTAATACGTTGTGGATATCAGTTCTATGAACAAATTAATAACTAAAGAGCAGCGCGTTCTAGTTCTTTTATTAAATTCTAAAAATTTAGCGGTTATATTAAGCTCGTTTTCAAGCGTCGAAAAATGAAATTACTTAACCACCCGAAAACAACAAAAATTAGTCAGTCTAAAACGAGCTTACAATAACAAATACCATACATTCTTTGATACGATTTCTGAATAATTTCACTTCCAAGCCTATGCATTAAGATCTATTAATACAATATAAAATTGTTGTCAATTAAATTATTGCCTTGGATAATCATATAATAGGACTTTCGTTCATCGAGCCGGAACCCTTCCCAAATCAGAGACTCCGACTTGGCGCATCTTTTAAAAAATGTTTATTCTTTTGTAAATGAAAAACGATGCGAATCTTTGTAGGTTTAGTTTTATTTTAGTAACAGCATACGTATTCAGTAATTCATAAATTTTTTACATTGCTTAAAAAGCAAACTAAAACTAAAATAATAGTAAAATGCATTGGTTTAATGAATACTTTATTTATATTGTACTGTATCATTTTATGCTATAAATTTCTGTTGCTGAATTCGACGCACTTCCTATTGAAAAGAGGCATAAAACAGATAGTATTTGCAGAACGATTATGCGACAATTCCTTCGTAAAAAAAAGAGAGACAACGCTTACTCGGAGTCACCATCACATGTCGGCTAAGTAATTAGTAAAGCATTTGTTAGATCTTGCCAGCTCAGATAAGAGATAAGATTCCATGAAACAATATAATCGGAGTTTATTTTGGCTAATAATAAAATTAACGAAGAGACCCCAAATTGTTCGTATTGTAATATTCAATGTTTTGAGTTTGGAAAATCAACTCCGCTTTGCAATAACTATCTTCGGAAGCACACTGTCGGGGCACACTGTCGCTAAATGCACAGCAAAAAATATCGTGTAGACAACAAGTCGCTAACCAGTTACCAACGATAGACCACCTCCACAATAAGATCTATCTTCTACCTCACAAGTGTGACGATTTTAAAGAATGGGATTTTTGCCCCATTCAAATATGTCCATATGAAACACAGTACAGTGGGCCAAATTAATGCGACAGCCAACGTCCCTCAATGATGAAACATCCATGACCATGTCAGCAGGATTCCAGCGTGGAGACCAAATCAATGGTCCTTCCGGCAAAATATGAAGCGTACGTCCGGGATACACTGATGAGTCGGTCGACCGTGCTCATCGTCATCCCATCTGCGTTGCCACTCGCAGCATATACGCTCGTCCAGCATCGCCTTCATCTGCCTCCGATCCAGATTTGCCACGTCCAGACCGTGCAGCTATTTGCCTTCCTCCATCAAGTGGGTACGCTTGACTCTGAAACTGATTGGTAAATGTCTGGCAACCAGATCCAAAGGAGGAGCTCCACCAATAACCTGCAGTACCACGGTGGATTCTGCACGGCATACCGGTAGGCATTATAAGAGCATTGCTCTCTGACAAGAGATAAGGCGCCTCCTGTCACCCGACACTCTTGACAACGGAGGCACCATGAGGCAACATGAGCCCCGCATAAACTGTGCCTCCTACTCGAGGACTGAATCCCCAGTCGACTCGTAGACTCGCGACTCAATGCTCTGGCACATCCATCATGGTGTTCCAGATGAACGGCCCACTGATGGATCCCTGGGGACATCCTCGAGTCACCTCCATGGCAACCTCTCCGAATCTGCTGCTCATTTTCGCACTCCTGCCACTGAAGAAGCTTCTCCACAAGCTGGCTTCATGGCATCCCGCATCGATCGCCGGAGGTTACGCTGGACTTCACATGAATCTAGGCATCTTCAACACTGTGTCTATGTCGAATGCCGAATTGCTATCTACTTCCAACCGGGAGCACCTCCTTCTTCCGATTCACCATTATTCCCTCCAACACCTTGCCGAAAACTGGCAACAAGCATATGCCCCGATAGGAAGCTGGATCAGACCTATTCTTGTCGGGGCCCTTGATTAGCGCCACTACACGTTGGCACTTCCAGGGGGAAATATCCCTCAGCTATGCAGCGGGAAAATAACGCTGAGATGTACTCGGGAATGACACGCCATACCGCCTTGCAGATACCACCTGTGATGCCGTCTAGCCCGGGAGAGCGCCTGCTCTTCAACCGGGCCACGCATACATCGACCTCAAAGGCTTCGAGAGACGGTGCAGCTTCATCCGGAATGGCAATGTCATCACTCATCTCCGCAACTGGAAAGAAGTTACGGAGGAGGAGACTCGCACAGTCGTGCCATGTTACGACTTGCCTGCCATCCGAACGAAGACATGTCAGCTCTGTGGACCTCTTTCGTCCTCGGAATGTCGACGTATCCCCATGGGTCATCTGTGGTCTCCATCGAAACTTCGTCAATGATCCTCCTTAGTCTGTAGGATGACCTTCTTGAACTTGCGGACGATGTCTCAGAAGCTGCGCAGATTCATGGACTCTGCGCCTAGCATCCTGGAGCCTTCGTCTCAAGCTTCTAACCTCTCCGCAGTTGGTACTGTCCGTGATTCACCATTTCACTTTTCCCACAGCTCTCGACATCCTACGGCCTAGCCCTCTATCGCACATGGAGTAGACGATGAGGCGTAGTGCAGTCACGGATGAATCCATCGGCAAAGTTCTGATGTGCTCCAAGGGAAGGTGCTCCAGGATTTCCTCCACCAGTTCTGAGTCGAACAATCGCCAGTTAACATTCGCGAGCTTCCAGGACGGCACAGGAGCATATGTGCTCCCAATTGTGTCTGGGGAAGGCGACACAACAACAGTAATGATGTCGTGATCGCTCATCTTCCACTCGTCCACACTCCACTCTTACATGGCCCACGTAGACGCTGCTTCGCTGCCATTTTTCGTTGAATTGATTAAGAACTCCGAGGATCCAATCCTCTAGCTGCTCACCCCGTCTGTAGTTCAGTTGGCCACAAAAACTATCGTATCGTTTAATGAACCACAAATGGGATACAGTATTCGCATATAGGGAGAGCAAGGCATCCATAAACAGAAAATCCGTCGTTGTCAATTCAGCTTCTGCATGGAAGCACAATGAGGTTAGGTAACTTGAGCCAAACTTACCTGTGACCCTCACGCATACTCCAGCCTCGGTGATATACGACTCGACTGGTAGGCAGATGTCATCTGGATCGTCGATGATGACGGCAGAGTTCCTCCTCCGACATTCAAAGTGATTCAGCCTTCCTCATCCGAGTATCACTCCTGTAGCAGCGACAAGGGCGATCGGGAATCCACAATTGGCTTGAATGAGACCAACCATTTTAATATCTGGCCTGCATCCCCTCCATTACACCTCGATAAATCGGCCACGATCCCAAAAGCATCAGATACCTTGAGGGTTGCCCTTTGAAGCGACCGTTCTGGTAGTCTACGGGGTTACTGCACTTCGCTTCCTTGTACCCAGCTTGACCACACTGTCGGCACACATCGGAAAAAAGTCGGCACCAGGATACCTTGAGATCGAATCCGACGTAACTATGACAAGCATAGGCGAGTACGGACGCCCGGCCGGCATCGGTATGAGAACCACTTGGTGAAAACCGCTTGATATAGACCCGTCCGGTCTTCTCAAGTATGGCCAGCGCTGCATCATCCCCATCAAGCGTCAGATTAATACTGGCGCATCCGTAAGGGACCACGGCTTTGTCTC
>JAECWJ010000170.1:0-83685 GCA_018150375.1 Drosophila sturtevanti | reverse complement strand
ATGTGTATGTGTATGTGTGTATGTGTATGTGTATGTGTATGTGTATGTGTATGTGTGTGTATGTGTATGTGTATGTGTATGTGTATGTGTATGTGTATGTGTATGTGTATGTGTATGTGTATGTGTATGTGTATGTGTGTGTATGTGTATGTGTATGTGTATGTGTATGTGTATGTGTATGTGTATGTGTATGTGTATGTGTATGTGTATGTGTATGTGTATGTGTATGTGTATGTGTATGTGTATGTGTATGTGTATGTGTATGTGTATGTGTATGTGTATGTGTATGTGTATGTGTATGTGTATGTGTATGTGTATGTGTATGTGTATGTGTATGTGTATGTGTATGTGTATGTGTATGTGTATGTGTATGTGTATGTGTATGTGTATTCGTCTCTGTTTTACATATTGAACTTAAATATTGAACTTAAATATTACTTAGCCTTAAACTGCGCGGTCTGCAGTGACAGTGTGCGGTCTGCAGTAGCAGCGCTGCCTTTATCATATGTTTTGTTTTTATACTTGATATATAAAACGAATATATGTATGTATATATGCAGCGTATGCAGCGGTAGGAATAGAGCGTGGTTTGCACATATTCATATAAGCGTGTTGTGCAAGCGGTCATTGCATGGGACACAATGTCTGTCCATACGTATATTTTTATCTTTATCGAAATATACGATAAAATAGTAAAATTTTAATTGTGTGTATATATGTAAATATAATATATCAAAACAATTTTTTTTTTCGTTTACTTAACTTTTGAATAACTGTAGCCTATTCTTATTGACTGTCTGTGGTTTCTTTTTTCCTATGTCTAATATGATATTGTTCCTATCTTTTATTTTTATTACTTTGTAGGGTCCTAAATACTGATTCGCTAACTTATGACCTGAGTCATTTTTAAGTAGTACTAGGTTTCCTATTTCTAATTGTAAATCATTTGTCTTTTTATCATATTCTATTTTTCGTTTTTGTTTCTCTATTTCTATCATAGATATTGCTCTTGTATATGCTATTTGTAATTTAAATTTAAATTCTTTTGCATAATCATCTAAATTATATATAGGATCTATTTTCGTTAAACTGTTAATTTCTGTGAATTGCCTTGGTAATCTACCGTAAACAAGTTCATACGGACAATAGTTATGTGCCGTTGATGGAGTAGTATTAAAACAATATGTGAAGTAATTCAACCATTCATCCCAATCATCTTTTTCAATCGAGATGTATGAACGTATGTATTCATTGAATGTTCGATGACTTCTTTCTACTGTTCCTAATGTTTGGTGATGGTGTGCTGTTGATAATATATTACTGATTTTCATATATTTGCACTAGTCATTAATAAGTGAATTTTCTCAGTACCCATGTCTGTTATGAACGTCTTCATATCTTTTACTGGTATTGCTACTAGATATTTTGTAAGGTCGCATATTATAGTTATTGCATACTCATTGCCATTCTCTGTTCGAGGTAATGGTCCAATGGTATCAATTAAAACAGTGTCAAAAGCCGTGTTTGGGGTGTTGGTTATAATCATTGGGGCTTTTGTATGTGTTGTAGTCTTAGCTCTTTGGCAGTCTACACATGTTTTTACATACTTTTTAATTGTTTGTGTCATTTTGGGCCAATAGTATAGTTTCTTTATTTTTAATAGGGTACGCATAATCCCTGTATGGCCGCCTTCTATTGGAACGTTATGATATTTTAACAGGATTGCATTAATTTGACTTTCGTCATTTTTGTCTACTTCTGTCACTTTTTGTATTTTTATATTTTTTAAATTTTTATTGCCCTTATTCTTAAATTCATTTAAAGTAACAAATTCAAAGATCTGTTCACTTGGTGACATCTGAAAGTTAATGATTTTGTGTATCCCGGCTTCTGAAATAAGCCTTTGAAAAAATTGATATTCTTCTAAGTCTAATCTCATTCTTGTCAACTTTGAAGTAGGATTCTTCATTGAAAATAAATATACTAGAGGTCTATATTCTGTTTTTACTAAAAAATTCCTTCCATAGATATAGTATCTGAAATGTTTTATTACCCAGTTTATTGCTGCTAACTCTTTTTCTGTAGTTGATTTATTACTTTCTACCTGTGTGAATGCACATATGCAATTGGTAGTTGCGCACCGTTGCAGTCTTGTGATAGTACCGCACCACATGCATGTTTCTTGCATCTGTGGTTATGCAAAATTCTTTGCTAAAATCAGGGTATTGCAATAATGTTAACTTCATTAATGCCGGTTTTAGATATTGAAATGATTCTTCACATTCTTTAGTCCATTGAAATTGGACATATTTCTTTCAATTTTGTTAGATTACGTGCATATTGTCCGAAGTTATTAATAAACCTTCTGTAATAGTTACAAAAAGCGACAAAACGTCGTGCACTATCTGCATCTGTGGAGGTTGGATAGTTTTTAATTACATCATATTTTTTTATCATCCGGAAGGATACCATGATCTGTACATTTATGGCCAAGGAATGTTACCTCGTGCATAAAGAATGAACATTTCTCTGGATTTAACTTAAGGTTGTGTTTTCGACAAAGTTCAAATATACTTGTAAGATTTTTGGACATGTGATGTCCGATAACCACTAAATCATCCATATATAGAAAAGCTTGCGATGGTTCTAAACCAGAGAAAGCAAGTTGCATCATTCTCATAAATGAATTGGGGGCTACTTTTAGACCATAGGGTAATCGCGTGAAGCGATATGAGCCAGTGCTCGTAGAAAATGATGTTATATTTCTAGATTTATTTTCTAGTTCTATTTGATGGAATCCAGACATAAGGTCCAGACACGAAAAATATTTTGCTCTTCCTAGTTGATCTAATATTTCTTCTATTCTATGTAATGGATATTTATCTGCTAGAAGTTTTTTATTTACTTGCCGATAATCCACTACTAGACGCCATTTTTTTTCTTTCGAATTTGGGAGTGATTTCTTGGGAACCAAGAGGAGTGGGCTGTTATATTCAGATATAGATGGTTCAACTATGCCATCTTTTATTAATTTTTCTACTTGTCTATTTATTTCTGGTTTTTCTGTTTCTGCATTTCGATCATTTTTTATATATACTGGGGTTTTGTCTGCTAACCTTAATTTTTGCTTGTAAAAATTATTACCTGATATTGCTTCTGATTCGAGACCAAATATGTCACTGTATCCGGTACACAATTCAGTAAGTTCTGTTTTTGCATGATCTGGGAACTTTAATTTATTTAAGACTTCATTTGTTCCATCGGTTTTGTTATTGCTAAATGATTTAATTTCGTAATTTTCTATTGGTTCAAATTTAATGTTTGGGTTTTTGATATTTATGTTGTCACCTGTTGTATTTAGAATTCTAACTATTACATTGTTACTCGTTACGATTCTGTTAGCTATTAATACCCCAGGATGAATTTCCTGATTTGGTATTAATACAATATCTTCATTTGTCTGAAGTGTGAGTTTCCTTAAAACTTCCGACCTTGCCGGTAACAATATGGAATTGTCTTTTTCATTGTTTAATAGTGGAACATGTATTTGGTATTTAAGAGATTGGGGTTTTAGTATTAATTCATCATTATGATAATCTATTATGCAATTAAATTTTCGAATGAAATCAAGTCCCAGAATTCCGTTACATGGTACTGGAAATTCATTATGGACTATTTGAAAGTCGTGGCTGATCCAATTGATTTTATTGTTCCCTGACCAATTCCTGATATGTTTGTGTTGAACTTTTGATTTATTTCCGAACATAGTCTATTATCTTTTAGTATTGATATGTTAGCTCCAGTATCAAAAAGTAAAGTTAAAGGGCTATTATTTTTTTGATTTTGTATTTTTATTATGCTTCTGAGATTTAGATTTATTTTAAAGACTTTTGATATTAATTGCTCAAGGCGGTTTGGGAGTTTTCCGAGGTACTTTGTGTAATTCGTACCTGGTTGTTACCTTTGTTGTCTCTATTTGAGCCGCCTCTGTTATAGTTACGTCCCATATACCTTCCACGACCGCGGTTTCCCCCGCGATGTGGGTAGTTATTGTAATACATAATAGTATTAGTTTCTTCAGCTACATCATTAGATGTTTCAATGTAAGCAGCTATTGTTTCGTTTATATTGTTGAATTGACGAGAACGCATAACTGTCTTAACCTTATTATTTAAGCAATTTTTCTTCATTGCTGATACCGCCTGTTTGGTACTAAGGAATTTCGCTTGTTCTAGGGTATAATCCTTTTCGATATATGCCCCCTCCAGAGACTTAGCTAATTTTACGATTTCCTGGGTATATACGTAAGGTGTCTTGTTTTGTTGGGTAAGATTCAATAATCTTGCCGATAAATTATCAACTGATTCACCTTTAACGTCAGTTTTGAGTTTGTTGATTATTTGCTCAACTGTATTCTCATCGCTTATTATATGTCTTGCTTGTCCTTTTAGTTTTGTTTTTATTAAAGATACAGCTAATAGTTCATGTGCACCCTGTATTGTTTTTATAATCTCCAATGCATCCAGAAAACTACGTAAGTTTTCTGCTTTACCGTTGAAATCCGGTATAATCCTTGATGCAGTATTTATAAATTCAATATTGGTTTGCGCCATGATTACTAGTTTTTGTTCTACTATTCTCGAAGTTAACCCTAAATCTGATTCTATTGTTTCGGGTAGTCTTATTACAGCCTTCTGCCACTCAGTGGATTCCACTGCTAATGTTATCAACAAAGTTGAACCAAGTAGTGTAGATTTAGGATTAACAAATACTCTATTAACAATCATCGTTGTGATTCTCAGCGCACGCATAATTTCTAAATTGTACAATCTACACAACAAATGTTTGCGAAAAAATATATAAGCAAGGCAAATGATTTAGATAATATCTAAAAAAAAAATAAATGATATATAAAAGCCAAGAACAACGGTTATAGTTAATAGTGTATTCAATTTTTTTTTTTTTTGGTTTTTCGTACAATCATTTCTTCTTACATAAAATTTCTCACTTTTTACAAATTATTAATTTTTACAATTAAATAAAATGCCCATAAAATACTTAATAAAGAATATATTAGGAAATGATTCACTACTCGTAAGTAGGATCTATTTCCTTCTAGCTACTGAGCCTGTAGAAATGTACCAGTTGAAAACTTGTACATGTCTACATACAATTGTGAAGTCTCTGATAGGATGTACAAATAAAGAAAAAGCCCTTGTTTTAGGTTCAATACCTAACGAAGAGGTAAATACCATCTCAAGATACGACAAGCTAGGTCCAGTAACGATAACTATTGTCAATAAGTATTAATTTACTTATTTCACACAAGACCAATTGATCATGTTTAATGGAATGGAACGAGATAGTGTCCATTATGAAACGTGAACGTATTGAGTTTGATAAATCGTTCACTTCGATCCCCGAATTTGAAGGCAACAAGCTATCACTCCATCGCTTCTTGACAGCGTTAAGAATCACAGATAGAACTAAAGGAGATCAAGAAGATCTAGTCGTTGAAGTTATCAAATCAAAGATAACAGGCGCAATCCTTTATAAAGTTCAGAATGAGAAAACACTTCAAGGAATAATCCAGAAACTAACTGATAACGTCAAAGGAGAATCCTCCTAACTTAACGAAGCAAAATTGATGAATACAAAACTAAAAGGCAAAACAGCATCGCAATATACGACTGACATTGACAGCTTGCGCAAGCAGTTGGCAGCAGCGTATATTGACGAAGGTTTAGACCCAGCAAGTGCTGATAAATTTTCGATCTAACAGTCCTTATCAGCCATGACTCACAATTGTGAACATGAAAAGGTCCGCCTAATACTAGAAACAGGCAATTTCAATAATTTTAATGATGCAATGGGTAAGTATATCCATCACAGCATGAAGATTACTGGAAATGCCAGCACTGTCTATTATTACAGAGGCAACAGTAGTCGCAGTAACCAAAGAGGCTATCGAAAACCTAACAGAGGTAATAACTAAAACAGAGGTAATTACCACAACAACATGAGGATACTCTAGAGACCGTGGTAACTCGAATAGATGCCACAACAACCAAAATAACAGAAATGCAAATGTGCGAACTACAGAAAGTAGTTCGGGAAACGTGTAAGCCCCTTAAGACATTCAGAATGTGCGATAGTATACAACATCAATCCTAGTTCAGGAATATTCACAAAATTAAAAAATTTAAAAACCACTAATTCATTTACTTTATTAATAGACACTGGTGCAGACACTTCAATACTCAAAAAAAACAGTCGATATTTTTGACAATGTTAATGTTAACATATCAACCAATCGACGAAGGTTCACCTTTTTCAAAAGGTTTAGCATTCGTACAATTATCTACAGGAAAGTATATAATCTCACACAACTATCACTTTTTTGAACAAATCTTTCCAATCCCTAGCGATGGCATTATAGGTATAGACTTTATAAAAAAATTCAATTGCATATTAGATTGTACACCTACTAGTGACACTCTAATATTAAGGCCGGATAATTTCAATTTCCCAATTAAAATACCTATCACACATACTTGTGACAATAATGCCAGAATACTTGCAGCTCGCGCTGATGTAGTCCGACAAATTAAATTAGAATCGACAGAACAAACTGTCGTAATCCCGAATCAAGAAATTGAGGAAGGAATATTTATACCATCTCCAATAACGAAAATATTTTTGTCCGAGTATTGAATACAACAAATTCAACTAAAATCTTAAACATTAATAAGATAAAAATAGAGAGACTAACCGATTATGATATAGTCCAAGAAGTTGGCAAAAATAGACATGAACATGTCATGAAAACACTTACAAAAAACTTCCCGCCACAATACCTGGTTCTGTAAATAACAGATGGCGACTAGTAATGGACTACCGTTGTAAAGATTAAAAGGTTTACGTCGCCATGTAAAGTTGAAGTTTACAATCAAATAATAAAACGTTGATTGCTCCTTGACGGTATAAACCGAATTGAATTTATTTTATAAAATGTTCTGTTGCTTAGCCTAAGAGTTTTAAGTATATAAGTAATTTTGAGTTCTGTCGCTCAAAGCAGCGACAGAACCGGAGTATATAGCATGCAATATATATATTGTGAAATGCAGAAGGTATATACATACATGCGCTTGGTACCGAATGGTCAAAACGTCATAGTGCTTATTCTGCAGTTCTCACGCTGTCCACATATAAGTGGCCGATCATATTGCGGCACTTGACGGCGGTTATATTATGTAAACAAAGGGACAAAGTGTCTCTATGTTTATGCGCTTGATACTCTAACATTAAATTTGGGCATATGACCACTTTACATATTGTATACACTACAATACGGTGGGCATATGCTTGTTTGGCATATAACATGCTACACCTCCTTTTTAGAGAAATAACGTAGTAATATTATGTAGTTATTTAAAATTATATTGTATAATTATTAAAAATTATATTTAATTTATATATTGTAAGATATATTTTTTTGTATTATTAAAAAAAAAAAATTTTTCAGTAATTAATAAACTTAATCCTTCGCAAGCATTCTTGTATATGGATGACTCAATAGTCATCGGTTGTTCCGCAAAACCACATGATTAAAAACTTAACAAACGTTTTTGATTTGTGTAGGAAACACAACCTTAAATTACATCCAGAAAAATGCACTTTCTTCATGCACCAAGTGACTTTCTTAGGCCACAAGTGCACTGATCAAGGCATATTGCCTGACGATAAAAAATATGACGTCATCGAAAAGTATCCAGTCCCTACAGAAGCGGATAGCGCTGGAAGATTCGTTGCATTTTGCAATTACAATAGACGTTTCATCAAAAATTTCGCCGATTATTCACGGCACATAACACGATTATGTAAAAAGAATGACAGTTTTCAATGGTCCGATGAATGTCAAAATGCATTCGATTATTTAAATGAAGTAAGCAAGTCGTCCCTGCCGACTTGGAGTATACCCTGTACCAATATGAGATATTTTATTAACTCAAACTCCTTCGAAATTCCCATTAATTGAATATAAATTATTCTATAAAATTCTCCTGGCAAGCCGAATCACCAAATTCATGCTTTCTCGCTCACTCATAACAGTGAACGAAACTAATGCGTCATTCGGTACAAAGCAACATGAGCATGCTATCTCGCTCACACATTTCAGTTGCTGCTGCCCATAGAATTTCCATACAAAACATATATACGTATTATCTCCGATATTTATTAACCGATTTCGGTCAAATTCGGTCAGACGGTACATATTTAAGAGATTGGGGTTTTAGTATTAATTCATCATTATGATAATCTATTATGCAATTAAATTTTCGAATGAAATCAAGTCCCAGAATTCCGTTACATGGTACTGGAAATTCATTATGGACTATTTGAAAGTCGTGGCTGATCCAATTGATTTTATTGTTCCCTGACCAATTCCTGATATGTTTGTGTTGAACTTTTGATTTATTTCCGAACATAGTCTATTATCTTTTAGTATTGATATGTTAGCTCCAGTATCCAAAAGTAAAGTTAAAGGGCTATTATTTTTTTGATTTTGTATTTTTATTATGCTTCTGAGATTTAGATTTATTTTAAAGACTTTTGATATTAATTGCTCAAGGCGGTTTGGGAGTTTTCCGAGGTACTTTGTGTAATTCGTACCTGGTTGTTACCTTTGTTGTCTCTATTTGAGCCGCCTCTGTTATAGTTACGTCCCATATACCTTCCACGACCGCGGTTTCCCCCGCGATGTGGGTAGTTATTGTAATACATAATAGTATTAGTTTCTTCAGCTACATCATTAGATGTTTCAATGTAAGCAGCTATTGTTTCGTTTATATTGTTGAATTGACGAGAACGCATAACTGTCTTAACCTTATTATTTAAGCAATTTTTCTTCATTGCTGATACCGCCTGTTTGGTACTAAGGAATTTCGCTTGTTCTAGGGTATAATCCTTTTCGATATATGCCCCCTCCAGAGACTTAGCTAATTTTACGATTTCCTGGGTATATACGTAAGGTGTCTTGTTTTGTTGGGTAAGATTCAATAATCTTGCCGATAAATTATCAACTGATTCACCTTTAACGTCAGTTTTGAGTTTGTTGATTATTTGCTCAACTGTATTCTCATCGCTTATTATATTTCTTGCTTGTCCTTTTAGTTTTGTTTTTATTAAAGATACAGCTAATAGTTCATGTGCACCCTGTATTGTTTTTATAATCTCCAATGCATCCAGAAAACTACGTAAGTTTTCTGCTTTACCGTTGAAATCCGGTATAATCCTTGATGCAGTATTTATAAATTCAATATTGGTTTGCGCCATGATTACTAGTTTTTGTTCTACTATTCTCGAAGTTAACCCTAAATCTGATTCTATTGTTTCGGGTAGTCTTATTACAGCCTTCTGCCACTCAGTGGATTCCACTGCTAATGTTATCAACAAAGTTGAACCAAGTAGTGTAGATTTAGGATTAACAAATACTCTATTAACAATCATCGTTGTGATTCTCAGCGCACGCATAATTTCTAAATTGTACAATCTACACAACAAATGTTTGCGAAAAAATATATAAGCAAGGCAAATGATTTAGATAATATCTAAAAAAAAAAATAAATGATATATAAAAGCCAAGAACAACGGTTATAGTTAATAGTGTATTCAATTTTTTTTTTTTTTTTTGGTTTTTCGTACAATCATTTCTTCTTACATAAAATTTCTCACTTTTTACAAATTATTAATTTTTACAATTAAATAAAATGCCCATAAAATACTTAATAAAGAATATATTAGGAAATGATTCACTACTCGTAAGTAGGATCTATTTCCTTCTAGCTACTGAGCCTGTAGAAATGTACCAGTTGAAAACTTGTACATGTCTACATACAATTATGAAGTCTCTGATAGGATGTACAAATAAAGAAAAAGCCCTTGTTTTAGGTTCAATACCTAACGAAGAGGTAAATACCATCTCAAGATACGACAAGCTAGGTCCAGTAACGATAACTATTGTCAATAAGTATTAATTTACTTATTTCACACAAGACCAATTGATCATGTTTAATGGAATGGAACGAGATAGTGTCCATTATGAAACGTGAACGTATTGAGTTTGATAAATCGTTCACTTCGATCCCCGAATTTGAAGGCAACAAGCTATCACTCCATCGCTTCTTGACAGCGTTAAGAATCACAGATAGAACTAAAGGAGATCAAGAAGATCTAGTCGTTGAAGTTATCAAATCAAAGATAACAGGCGCAATCCTTTATAAAGTTCAGAATGAGAAAACACTTCAAGGAATAATCCAGAAACTAACTGATAACGTCAAAGGAGAATCCTCCTAACTTAACGAAGCAAAATTGATGAATACAAAACTAAAAGGCAAAACAGCATCGCAATATACGACTGACATTGACAGCTTGCGCAAGCAGTTGGCAGCAGCGTATATTGACGAAGGTTTAGACCCAGCAAGTGCTGATAAATTTTCGATCTAACAGTCCTTATCAGCCATGACTCACAATTGTGAACATGAAAAGGTCCGCCTAATACTAGAAACAGGCAATTTCAATAATTTTAATGATGCAATGGGTAAGTATATCCATCACAGCATGAAGATTACTGGAAATGCCAGCACTGTCTATTATTACAGAGGCAACAGTAGTCGCAGTAACCAAAGAGGCTATCGAAAACCTAACAGAGGTAATAACTAAAACAGAGGTAATTACCACAACAACATGAGGATACTCTAGAGACCGTGGTAACTCGAATAGATGCCACAACAACCAAAATAACAGAAATGCAAATGTGCGAACTACAGAAAGTAGTTCGGGAAACGTGTAAGCCCCTTAAGACATTCAGAATGTGCGATAGTATACAACATCAATCCTAGTTCAGGAATATTCACAAAATTAAAAAATTTAAAAACCACTAATTCATTTACTTTATTAATAGACACTGGTGCAGACACTTCAATACTCAAAAAAAACAGTCGATATTTTTGACAATGTTAATGTTAACATATCAACCAATCGACGAAGGTTCGCCTTTTTCAAAAGGTTTAGCATTCGTACAATTATCTACAGGAAAGTATATAATCTCACACAACTATCACTTTTTTGAACAAAACTTTCCAATCCCTAGCGATGGCATTATAGGTATAGACTTTATAAAAAAATTCAATTGCATATTAGATTGTACACCTACTAGTGACACTCTAATATTAAGGCCGGATAATTTCAATTTCCCAATTAAAATACCTATCACACATACTTGTGACAATAATGCCAGAATACTTGCAGCTCGCGCTGATGTAGTCCGACAAATTAAATTAGAATCGACAGAACAAACTGTCGTAATCCCGAATCAAGAAATTGAGGAAGGAATATTTATACCATCTCCAATAACGAAAATATTTTTGTCCGAGTATTGAATACAACAAATTCAACTAAAATCTTAAACATTAATAAGATAAAAATAGAGAGACTAACCGATTATGATATAGTCCAAGAAGTTGGCAAAAATAGACATGAACATGTCATGAAAACACTTACAAAAAACTTCCCGCCACAATACCTGGTTCTGTAAATAACAGATGGCGACTAGTAATGGACTACCGTTGTAAAGATTAAAAGGTTTACGTCGCCATGTAAAGTTGAAGTTTACAATCAAATAATAAAACGTTGATTGCTCCTTGACGGTATAAACCGAATTGAATTTATTTTATAAAATGTTCTGTTGCTTAGCCTAAGAGTTTTAAGTATATAAGTAATTTTGAGTTCTGTCGCTCAAAGCAGCGACAGAACCGGAGTATATAGCATGCAATATATATATTGTGAAATGCAGAAGGTATATACATACATGCGCTTGGTACCGAATGGTCAAAACGTCATAGTGCTTATTCTGCAGTTCTCACGCTGTCCACATATAAGTGGCCGATCATATTGCGGCACTTGACGGCGGTTATATTATGTAAACAAAGGGACAAAGTGTCTCTATGTTTATGCGCTTGATACTCTAACATTAAATTTGGGCATATGACCACTTTACATATTGTATACACTACAATACGGTGGGCATATGCTTGTTTGGCATATAACATGCTACACCTCCTTTTTTAGAGAAATAACGTAGTAATATTATGTAGTTATTTAAAATTATATTGTATAATTATTAAAAATTATATTTAATTTATATATTGTAAGATATATTTTTTTGTATTATTAAAAAAAAAATTTTTCAGTAATTAATAAACTTAATCCTTCGCAAGCATTCTTGTATATGGATGACTCAATAGTCATCGGTTGTTCCGCAAAACCACATGATTAAAAACTTAACAAACGTTTTTGATTTGTGTAGGAAACACAACCTTAAATTACATCCAGAAAAATGCACTTTCTTCATGCACCAAGTGACTTTCTTAGGCCACAAGTGCACTGATCAAGGCATATTGCCTGACGATAAAAAATATGACGTCATCGAAAAGTATCCAGTCCCTACAGAAGCGGATAGCGCTGGAAGATTCGTTGCATTTTGCAATTACAATAGACGTTTCATCAAAAATTTCGCCGATTATTCACGGCACATAACACGATTATGTAAAAAGAATGACAGTTTTCAATGGTCCGATGAATGTCAAAATGCATTCGATTATTTAAATGAAGTAAGCAAGTCGTCCCTGCCGACTTGGAGTATACCCTGTACCAATATGAGATATTTTATTAACTCAAACTCCTTCGAAATTCCCATTAATTGAATATAAATTATTCTATAAAATTCTCCTGGCAAGCCGAATCACCAAATTCATGCTTTCTCGCTCACTCATAACAGTGAACGAAACTAATGCGTCATTCGGTACAAAGCAACATGAGCATGCTATCTCGCTCACACATTTCAGTTGCTGCTGCCCATAGAATTTCCATACAAAACATATATACGTATTATCTCCGATATTTATTAACCGATTTCGGTCAAATTCGGTCAGACGGTACATATTTAAGAGATTGGGGTTTTAGTATTAATTCATCATTATGATAATCTATTATGCAATTAAATTTTCGAATGAAATCAAGTCCCAGAATTCCGTTACATGGTACTGGAAATTCATTATGGACTATTTGAAAGTCGTGGCTGATCCAATTGATTTTATTGTTCCCTGACCAATTCCTGATATGTTTGTGTTGAACTTTTGATTTATTTCCGAACATAGTCTATTATCTTTTAGTATTGATATGTTAGCTCCAGTATCCAAAAGTAAAGTTAAAGGGCTATTATTTTTTTGATTTTGTATTTTTATTATGCTTCTGAGATTTAGATTTATTTTAAAGACTTTTGATATTAATTGCTCAAGGCGGTTTGGGAGTTTTCCGAGGTACTTTGTGTAATTCGTACCTGGTTGTTACCTTTGTTGTCTCTATTTGAGCCGCCTCTGTTATAGTTACGTCCCATATACCTTCCACGACCGCGGTTTCCCCCGCGATGTGGGTAGTTATTGTAATACATAATAGTATTAGTTTCTTCAGCTACATCATTAGATGTTTCAATGTAAGCAGCTATTGTTTCGTTTATATTGTTGAATTGACGAGAACGCATAACTGTCTTAACCTTATTATTTAAGCAATTTTTCTTCATTGCTGATACCGCCTGTTTGGTACTAAGGAATTTCGCTTGTTCTAGGGTATAATCCTTTTCGATATATGCCCCCTCCAGAGACTTAGCTAATTTTACGATTTCCTGGGTATATACGTAAGGTGTCTTGTTTTGTTGGGTAAGATTCAATAATCTTGCCGATAAATTATCAACTGATTCACCTTTAACGTCAGTTTTGAGTTTGTTGATTATTTGCTCAACTGTATTCTCATCGCTTATTATATTTCTTGCTTGTCCTTTTAGTTTTGTTTTTATTAAAGATACAGCTAATAGTTCATGTGCACCCTGTATTGTTTTTATAATCTCCAATGCATCCAGAAAACTACGTAAGTTTTCTGCTTTACCGTTGAAATCCGGTATAATCCTTGATGCAGTATTTATAAATTCAATATTGGTTTGCGCCATGATTACTAGTTTTTGTTCTACTATTCTCGAAGTTAACCCTAAATCTGATTCTATTGTTTCGGGTAGTCTTATTACAGCCTTCTGCCACTCAGTGGATTCCACTGCTAATGTTATCAACAAAGTTGAACCAAGTAGTGTAGATTTAGGATTAACAAATACTCTATTAACAATCATCGTTGTGATTCTCAGCGCACGCATAATTTCTAAATTGTACAATCTACACAACAAATGTTTGCGAAAAAAATATATAAGCAAGGCAAATGATTTAGATAATATCTAAAAAAAAAAAATGATATATAAAAGCCAAGAACAACGGTTATAGTTAATAGTGTATTCAATTTTTTTTTTTTTTTGGTTTTTCGTACAATCATTTCTTCTTACTAAAATTTCTCACTTTTTACAAATTATTAATTTTTACAATTAAATAAAATGCCCATAAAATACTTAATAAAGAATATATTAGGAAATGATTCACTACTCGTAAGTAGGATCTATTTCCTTCTAGCTACTGAGCCTGTAGAAATGTACCAGTTGAAAACTTGTACATGTCTACATACAATTGTGAAGTCTCTGATAGGATGTACAAATAAAGAAAAAGCCCTTGTTTTAGGTTCAATACCTAACGAAGAGGTAAATACCATCTCAAGATACGACAAGCTAGGTCCAGTAACGATAACTATTGTCAATAAGTATTAATTTACTTATTTCACACAAGACCAATTGATCATGTTTAATGGAATGGAACGAGATAGTGTCCATTATGAAACGTGAACGTATTGAGTTTGATAAATCGTTCACTTCGATCCCCGAATTTGAAGGCAACAAGCTATCACTCCATCGCTTCTTGACAGCGTTAAGAATCACAGATAGAACTAAAGGAGATCAAGAAGATCTAGTCGTTGAAGTTATCAAATCAAAGATAACAGGCGCAATCCTTTATAAAGTTCAGAATGAGAAAACACTTCAAGGAATAATCCAGAAACTAACTGATAACGTCAAAGGAGAATCCTCCTAACTTAACGAAGCAAAATTGATGAATACAAAACTAAAAGGCAAAACAGCATCGCAATATACGACTGACATTGACAGCTTGCGCAAGCAGTTGGCAGCAGCGTATATTGACGAAGGTTTAGACCCAGCAAGTGCTGATAAATTTTCGATCTAACAGTCCTTATCAGCCATGACTCACAATTGTGAACATGAAAAGGTCCGCCTAATACTAGAAACAGGCAATTTCAATAATTTTAATGATGCAATGTGTAAGTATATCCATCACAGCATGAAGATTACTGGAAATGCCAGCACTGTCTATTATTACAGAGGCAACAGTAGTCGCAGTAACCAAAGAGGCTATCGAAAACCTAACAGAGGTAATAACTAAAACAGAGGTAATTACCACAACAACATGAGGATACTCTAGAGACCGTGGTAACTCGAATAGATGCCACAACAACCAAAATAACAGAAATGCAAATGTGCGAACTACAGAAAGTAGTTCGGGAAACGTGTAAGCCCCTTAAGACATTCAGAATGTGCGATAGTATACAACATCAATCCTAGTTCAGGAATATTCACAAAATTAAAAAAATTTAAAAACCACTAATTCATTTACTTTATTAATAGACACTGGTGCAGACACTTCAATACTCAAAAAAAACAGTCGATATTTTTGACAATGTTAATGTTAACATATCAACCAATCGACGAAGGTTCACCTTTTTCAAAAGGTTTAGCATTCGTACAATTATCTACAGGAAAGTATATAATCTCACACAACTATCACTTTTTTGAACAAAACTTTCCAATCCCTAGCGATGGCATTATAGGTATAGACTTTATAAAAAAATTCAATTGCATATTAGATTGTACACCTACTAGTGACACTCTAATATTAAGGCCGGATAATTTCAATTTCCCAATTAAAATACCTATCACACATACTTGTGACAATAATGCCAGAATACTTGCAGCTCGCGCTGATGTAGTCCGACAAATTAAATTAGAATCGACAGAACAAACTGTCGTAATCCCGAATCAAGAAATTGAGGAAGGAATATTTATACCATCTCCAATAACGAAAATATTTTTGTCCGAGTATTGAATACAACAAATTCAACTAAAATCTTAAACATTAATAAGATAAAAATAGAGAGACTAACCGATTATGATATAGTCCAAGAAGTTGGCAAAAATAGACATGAACATGTCATGAAAACACTTACAAAAAACTTCCCGCCACAATACCTGGTTCTGTAAATAACAGATGGCGACTAGTAATGGACTACCGTTGTAAAGATTAAAAGGTTTACGTCGCCATGTAAAGTTGAAGTTTACAATCAAATAATAAAACGTTGATTGCTCCTTGACGGTATAAACCGAATTGAATTTATTTTATAAAATGTTCTGTTGCTTAGCCTAAGAGTTTTAAGTATATAAGTAATTTTGAGTTCTGTCGCTCAAAGCAGCGACAGAACCGAGTATATAGCATGCAATATATATATTGTGAAATGCAGAAGGTATATACATACATGCGCTTGGTACCGAATGGTCAAAACGTCATAGTGCTTATTCTGCAGTTCTCACGCTGTCCACATATAAGTGGCCGATCATATTGCGGCACTTGACGGCGGTTATATTATGTAAACAAAGGGACAAAGTGTCTCTATGTTTATGCGCTTGATACTCTAACATTAAATTTGGGCATATGACCACTTTACATATTGTATACACTACAATACGGTGGGCATATGCTTGTTTGGCATATAACATGCTACACCTCCTTTTTTAGAGAAATAACGTAGTAATATTATGTAGTTATTTAAAATTATATTGTATAATTATTAAAAATTATATTTAATTTATATATTGTAAGATATATTTTTTTGTATTATTAAAAAAAAAAATTTTTCAGTAATTAATAAACTTAATCCTTCGCAAGCATTCTTGTATATGGATGACTCAATAGTCATCGGTTGTTCCGCAAAACCACATGATTAAAAACTTAACAAACGTTTTTGATTTGTGTAGGAAACACAACCTTAAATTACATCCAGAAAAATGCACTTTCTTCATGCACCAAGTGACTTTCTTAGGCCACAAGTGCACTGATCAAGGCATATTGCCTGACGATAAAAAATATGACGTCATCGAAAAGTATCCAGTCCCTACAGAAGCGGATAGCGCTGGAAGATTCGTTGCATTTTGCAATTACAATAGACGTTTCATCAAAAATTTCGCCGATTATTCACGGCACATAACACGATTATGTAAAAAGAATGACAGTTTTCAATGGTCCGATGAATGTCAAAATGCATTCGATTATTTAAATGAAGTAAGCAAGTCGTCCCTGCCGACTTGGAGTATACCCTGTACCAATATGAGATATTTTATTAACTCAAACTCCTTCGAAATTCCCATTAATTGAATATAAATTATTCTATAAAATTCTCCTGGCAAGCCGAATCACCAAATTCATGCTTTCTCGCTCACTCATAACAGTGAACGAAACTAATGCGTCATTCGGTACAAAGCAACATGAGCATGCTATCTCGCTCACACATTTCAGTTGCTGCTGCCCATAGAATTTCCATACAAAACATATATACGTATTATCTCCGATATTTATTAACCGATTTCGGTCAAATTCGGTCAGACGGTACATATTGGCTATATAATTGAGTCTACCAAAAATAAATACTGTAGCTTTAATAAAACACTAGTTATAGTTTTTTCTAATTTTCGGGGGCGGAAGTGGGCGTGGCAAAAATTTGAAACAAACTTGATCTGCGTTTGGACTATATGGATGTTGTTTTTCCATATCGTTTGTCAAAATACCATAAGTTTTGGCAAATTAAGAAGGTATCAATTTTTTTCATACTGTTTATGAAAAATACCCTGTATTATCTTCTTGGTTTGAATTTTTTATTTATTTATTTTTTTTTTGTTGTCAATGAAATTTATTCTCAAAAAAAAAAATGTATATATATCATATAAACAAAATATAATATATATATATATTCACATATATACATTTACCAACAATATATAGATACATTTGAAAAAAAAATAATAATAATAATTTGCAAGTACTAGAATTTAGTCCGATAAATTAAACCATCCAACAGTAATGGCTCCACCAACTGAGACTGAGACTGATAAAGGCGAGTTCAATGCGTCAAAAGCATCAAACGCGTAAGTGACCAATTGAGAGATTAAACTATTTCGCTTCAAGTCACAGAGTTGGAATGTCGATTAGAAATGTTGAGCACAAACATCAACATCGCTCTGAGATGTCAGACTTGAGTAGAAACGTTTGACTCCGATGACGAGTACAGGTCCGAGTTGGAAGAGTTGTGTACATTTACAAAAGCACAACTAAAGTCCGCTTTAAAACAAGTCGTCCGATGCCAGAAAACAAATCTGCATGACCAACTCCTACTTCTAGTCTTCCGAGTTTGCAACTGCCAAAATTTAGTGGCAATTACTCTGAGTTTAAAAATTTCATGCCATTGTTCTAAACCCTTGTTCATACAAACGTCTCAATTCCAAAAATTGAAAAATTTGATAATTTATTCGTGTCTGTCTGGAAGATTTAGAACTGTCAAAGCATTCCAAGTCACAGAAGACAATTATAATAAGGCGATCCAGAACCTCAAAAAGGTCTTTGACAACGACTGCCTCATTTCCATGGAAAATATTTCCGCGCTGTTCGGGCACCCTAAAATGACATATCCGTCGGCTGCAGATTTGAGAAGCCTTGTCGACACTGTTTCGGCAATTTATGGCTTCCTGTTGTCCATTGAAGACGAAAAAGTGATTTTAAATGCCATTTTAATTCACTTAGTTATGAACAAGGTCGATTCACAGACGAAGCGTAAGTGGGAAGAACAGCTCGATTATGCGATGATTCCTTCGTGGAAATGCGAGACAACGCTACATCGGCGTTATCAACAGTTGTCGGCTGAGGAATCAGCAAAGGATTCGTTGGATCTCGTCAGACCAGAGCCTAAATCAGTTTCTACGAAGCAGCACAATCGTAGCACATTTTCGTGTTTTTCGGCAAATAAAAAAGTTAATGAGAAGACCCTAAAATGTTCGTATTGTAATTCCAAAGACCTTGTAATATCCAGTTGTCCGTCATACTCAGCGTTACCAGTGAAAAAACGTTTGGATTTCGCAAAATCAGCTCTGCTTTGTATAAACTGTATTCGGAAGGGGCACGCGGTCACCAAATGCTCAGCGAAATAGTGTCGTGTATGCAACAAGTTGCACCATACGTTGCTGCATATATACACAGTGAGCAGTGGTCGAGCGTTACCACCACCTGCGTATTGTATTCTACGCATCGTGCAAAACTTCGTGTCAAGTTGCATTGAATAACATCTCGATGGTTGGTCCCACCATTCAAGAAGAGCTATACTCGACTCAGATACAGACTTCTAGCTCGTAGAGTGGAGAAAAAACATATATGATTCTTTGAGAGTGATCAGGTTAAACACTGTAAGATATGGAACTGCGCCAGCTCCATTTCTTGCAATACGATGTTTTACAAACCTGGGTGAAATGATTGAATCATCATTACCAAAAGCTGCTGAAGATATCAGGAATTACTTATATGTCGATGACATCTTGACTGGTGCTGGTTGCGTCAAGGATATTTTGACAATTATGTCTGAAGTGTCTCAGGCATTGCAGAAAGCAGGCTTTGAGTTGATCAAATGTTAATCGTCCTGAAGTATCCGCTTCCATTGGCACACCGACGCCAATAACAATTTTAGAAGTTTTATCGATCAAAACACTTGGTGTTTTCTGGTTGCCTAGGGAAGACATCTTCCAATTCCAAATCGACGACTCATTTATGGATCTCCGAGCGACAAAACGGACCATTCTCTTGGTGACCATTCGCCGATGCCTCAATGACAGCCTATGGATCTTGTATATACGTTCGTATCAAAACTGCCCCTCAAGACCAAAACACAACCACGACTTGAGCTGTGTGCCGCTCACCTTCTCGCAGACCTTTATCACCGAATTCGTGATCTGATCAGGGTACCAGTTGAGCGTACCTTTCTTTGGTCCGATTCGAAAATAACTCTTCGTTGGATAAAGTCAGACCCTTCGTCGTTAGCAACGTTCGTGTCAAACAGGGTGGCTAAAATTCAAAAATGGTCAGAAAACGTATCATGGCGTCATGTGACAACAAAACAGAATTCAGCAAATATTGTGTCTCTTGGTTGTAATGCTGAGGAACTACTTAATTCGATTTGGGTATCAGGACCTGGTTTTCTCGGACAACCTCAAAGCAATTGGCCAATCAATCAGCATGTCCAACTTTCGGACGAAATGCGTGACACTTGTGGTTGCCAAGAATGCGATAATTGAGACCATTATGCGTCATATACAAAATTAATTTCAAGGTTTGACTCCATTTCTGCACGAATACACTGAATCGTGGTGCTCATTTTCGTTGTTGAGAGTCGGGGCGAATTGTAAACGCTCCTAATTCACATGATGTGAAATTCCCGCTCATTTTATCAAGTCGCTCGCAATTTGTGCGAAGCTATGTCCGTCACCTCAATTTATCAAATTGTCATGTTGGGTCTAGTAAGTCACTTGAGTGAGCAGTTGTGGATTGTCAATGCTCAAGAAGTCTGCTGCCAAACAGTGAGATCTTGTATCTTATGTTTTAAGTACAAGCCTGATGTATCAAATAATGAGAAATTCACTTGCAGACAGAGTAAGACAGATCCGTCCATTTAGCGTTTGCGGCGTTGATTTTTGTGGCCCCTTCCATAGCTGTTCATTTGGATCTTGTGTCCGATTTAAGCATTAATACATTTCTTAGGGCTTTCCAAAGGTTCATCGGCCGGAGAGGAGTCCCGCAGGTAGTCCACTGGGCAGTGGTTCTGGCCATAGGCCAAAAATCAAAAAGTCGATCGCAAAATAATGTGACCAAATGCACTCAAATTGTCTCTAAAATGATCAAACTTTTTGATGGCAAGCCGGTTTTTTCGGAAATCTAACGGAAGATTCTAAAAAAAGCATTAAAAGCATGAACACTTGTTTATTGTTGCAATTTTTCGTAGCGAAGATAATTTTTTGTCACCTCAAAAGCAAACTTTAAAGTGTTCAAACATTAAATTGAGTAGGCTGAATTTAATTATTTAAAATGAAATTTAAAGTTGAAGGTATTCATTATGAATTTATAAGTTAATAATTATATTAACAAATAAATTCTTCTTGAGAATTTGTTTTGATTAAACTAATATTTCTTGTGTGATTTGTGAACGTCTTTTTCATGTTTAGTTAAAGTTTTAGTTGTGATCCCACAAAATTATACAACTGGTATGTGTATGCCATCGTATTTGTCTATAATATTTGTAAAAAATAAGTATGTTAAAATTAGCTGCCAGAATTTGACAATGGATGTATAGTAGTAAACATAGTAAGGCCGCCTTTGGGTTGCAAAGGTAAGTTTTACCTAGCAAGAGTAGTTTTCGTTAATTATTGTTAAGTTGCTTTGTCTGCGTTATTCGTTCATGTGTATTTTCTTTATATTATTAAAATGGTAAAAATTAAAATTAAAATTTAATTTTGTTTTGTTTTAGGCTCATCCCATAAGTGTGTTTTTCACGCTTATATGTTTTTAATTTATGGCGCACACTTAGCGGAACCAACGCACAAACATTAAATAACGTAATTAAAAATTTGGAAGAAACGATTGAGAGCGAAGGCTACATCGCAGAGTTTGGTGATTTCTTGCCTCTTTTTGAAAAAAGGATTGAATTTTAGGATGGAGATTGCATTTTATTTTAGGCTATGGAAGCTTTGGGATATATTAATTATATTTATCTTTAATATACATAATACATGATATATTTCGTGAATTTGGTTAAAAACAAGAAAGAAAGGCGATCTTTGGCACGCCAAAGATCTCATACCCTTGCAGATTCTTTTTATACCGATTTTTCCTATGGCAGCTATATGATATAGTGGTCCGATCGGGATGAAGTCGGGATCGGCATGGTTGGCACGTATGGTATTGTACCAAATGCATATTTTTTGAATTTGGTTGAGTTTGGTAAAGAATCACAGAAGTTTTTCATATTAAAGATTTCCCACCGATTGTTCCTATATATGGCATTTATATGATAGAGTAACCCGAGGTGGGCGCATTGCAGGAATTCGCGTCAATAAGCGGATGCAAATTTGCGTTCATACCTCCAAGAGCGCCACACTTCGGAGGACTATGGGAGGCAGGTGTCAAGTCTGCAAAGCACCTACTCCTACGGACGATGGCCAACGCGAGTCGCAGAAGAGCTGGAAACTATGCTGGTCGCAGTCGAGGCCACACTCAACTCCAGGTCTCTGGGAGCGGTCCCACCGACGGCGAGGCCATAACACCCAGGCACTTGCTGATGGGAGGGCCATTAGGAGTACTGCATTACCATGGGACTCCGGACCAGGAGAGTCTCAGCGGCTACTTAAGGCGATGGCGAGCAGTCTCATTACTCTGGCGGCGTCAGGCAGGACGGCGCAATCAGGGTCGCAGATATACGGATGATCGGAGGGGCCACGTACAGGAGAGCAGTCCACAAGCGGGCACCTCTGCCAGTTCTTTGAAGCCCTAAAGCCCTCCAAGGGGGCCGTTGTACGCGCATATGGGCGCCATGTGGATGTTATGTGTTTGTCCACTAAATGTATAAACAGCACTGGAGCGAATTCGACCCGCTTCGCCAACTTAGTTATAAGAGACAAAAATGAAAATATAGTCGAAAATTATAGGACATTTCGACTTGTCCTAGCTCGGGCGCCATGAAAAATCACAAGATTTTTTATGATTATTAAATAATTCCTGTAACTTTTTAGTTTTTTGGGACTCCGTATAGGCACAACTGACGTACGAAAAGATTGTTGCTTGCGATCGGTTTTATAGAACTCTTAAGTGAAAAGCTTTACATTTGTGGAGTGAACTGAGTTCCATTTGTTGAACAAACAAATAAGTTTTAAGTTGCATTTTTTTTGCATTTATATGCTGCCTTCAGGTAAGCCTCCGATCCAAGTACACTCCCGGGTCTGAGAGTGAATGTCATCTGTACAGACTTTTGAGCGTTCACCACCATTCTCCACTTTTTCAAGCTTTAATTAGCCCAAGTTCCTCTTGAATCCGATTGGATGTAACAATTGGGTCAGTGCACATAGCAACGGCTGCGGTGTCATCAGCATATGTAACTATCTCTACCGAATTGGATGTAGGCAAGTCGGCTGTAAAAACAGTATAGAGGACTGGGCCTAATACGCTGCCTTGAGGGACTCCAGCGTAAGCAATGTATAATTAGAATGATTCGTCCTTCTCTTGGATATTTGAATGTCCTGCTTTCTAGATAAGACTTTATCATCAGGAAGTATGGTGCAGGCAACCATTTATTTATTTTGTACAGTGGACCTGCATGCCACACTTTGTCAAAAGCCTGTCTGATATCTAGGAATACTCCGGTGCAATATTTTTTAGATTCAAGCGCATTAATAATTGTGGCCAACATCCGGAACACAGCACATCGTTTTTTTATCCCATTAGTTTGCTGGTGGACAAACTAAATATCATACCCGAACATCAGTTTGGGTTTAGAAAAGGACACGGAACGATCGAGCAATGTCATCGTATTCACTAAGAAATGATTTCAAATAAGCCAAGAGTACATTGTCAAACTTAAAACCAAGCAAAAAAGATGTTTTTATTTCTAAAAACTAAAACTGATAACTTATCTTTACAGTAGACTTCGTAACGGTTCTGGATTCGGGTCGAAATCAGGTCAACACATTTATTTTGTGCGCGGGTAAAATATGACATTATTTGGATTTTTATGATATATATAAATATTTTTATTTATATTGCTTTGATTAAATGAGGTTCTTGACATGCTGGGAGGGTAGTTGGGCCATTACTGTCTTTGAACTGGACACTGAAGTCTTTTCAGCTGGTAATCGTGATTTCCCATTTTCTTTCTAACCTCCATGACTATCTTATCCTCTGATGGAAATATTCCAAGTCCTTTCCCACTAGTACTCTTGGTCTTTCTTATTGTGCTAGAAATACGCCTAGTTGTTGTTTCTAATACTAGAAATATTCCCCTTTTCCTTTTTTTTTGTTTGAGTCCTTCGTTAATAATTCCATCATTTATAATGCCTTCGCAAGTGTTTCCCGAAAAGTGTTGCAAAAATCATTTTTGATCTACGAGTTTACCAAAAATGAAATATGTAATCGATAGAGAATTCTTCAAGAATCACGAATCCAAAAGATTTTCAAAATCTAGAGGTCTTCAAAGTTGAATTATTTTTAGTAAGTACGAATAAATTATAATTTTTACAAAAATTCGCAACTTTGAAACTTATATCTTAGAACTTATTATTTTTTCTGAAAAATATTTTTGTTATTAGTAATCTGTGCATAAACTTAAAAAATCACTAAAATTAATATTAATCTAGAAGAGTTTAAAAAATACACAAATATTGTTTTTTTTTTAAATCTGGCGGAGTAGAACTAACAAGTATCAACACGGTACTAGATATTTATCTTTCATATGTATATATTTAGTATAAATGTGCGCCTGTCAAACACTTGGTGCATAAAACTAGGGAAACCTCGAATTAAGAACACGTGCCCGGCAAAGGAAGAAAAACAGCGCAGACATTTGAAACCTACCGTTATTCAAACTAATAGTAGAAAAGCGTATGCATCAAAAACAATTCAACAACTGAATCGTATCCCCAGAAAAAAACGTACTCCATCGGTGTATAGAATTTCAGCTCATGGAAAAAACTTAATAGAGTACTTAAAGAGCTGTCGGAAAAAGACACACAAAATTTATTCTATTAGATAAAATGAAGACCTGAAATATTAAAACACCACATATAGTGAGTACTCTTAACGAGAGCTTAAGAAGTTTTCTATCAAGTTCTTTTCAAATCGCTCCATCGGTTAAGATGTTATGATTTCTGCAATGTAAAATGAACATCGGCCCTAATGTGTAGCGATTGCTTTCCACAGCCAAATGGCTGTGGTCCATTTAATAAATGGATTTATTAAATCCTCCCCTATTTTCTATGTTCCCACCGCATCCTTATATAGGAACCAACATTACTAACTTATAAATGATAACTACATGGTACATTTCCTAGCCCTTATTCATTAACTTTATTAAATCCTCCCCTATTTTCTATGTTCTCTCAGCATCCTTATATAGAAACTAACATTACTAACTTATGAATGGTAAATACATGGTACATTTCCTAGCCCTTATTCATTAACTTTATTAATTGAAGGTAACAAATATATTCGAGTGTAAAGTCAATAATTATATTTGATCGATTTAGTTTAAAGAAAAACCCTATATTAATTTAAACAAACTCCATATTATTAGGTACACGAAAAAAGTATTGACACTATTTGGTATCGAGTATATTCGTTATTGATACCGAAATTTTATACTTGATACTTTTGATTCGATATTTGTACTTAACAAGTACTTATTGAGCGGTATCGAGTCAAAAAAATTACACGGGATCCGAAATTCAAAAATATTCATTTTAAAGACTGAACAAAAAATCAAGTTCTGTAATGAACGTTTTATATAATGACGAATTAAGTCGGTAACTGTCTGCCCAGGCTTCATTACTTTCTATCGATGCTTTAAAACAATAAGATGACATGAATATAACTTTCCCAAACTATACAACCTTTCACAGAAGAATTTGGGAATTCCTGTAACATCTGTGCCCTATAAACGTTTGTTCTCTAAAGCTGTGAGTACTATCACAAAAAATCGCAACCGACTTTCACCGAAACGGCTTGATAAGCTGTTGTTCTTATGCGATTTTACTGAGGAGTCTGATATTTAAAAATAATGTAAAAAAATACATAAACCCAAATTTAATAAACCTTTTTTTCAAACAGTACAATGATTTTCTTTTGATATCGTGTCCCTAGTCTCAAGTTTCTATTTATAAAGGGATATAGCGTACGGACCATATGCTTGAGTTTTTGTTTGTATTGGTTATATGGTCATTGAATGTAAGTCTTGTATCCAGTGTAGTACCCAAGTACTTCACATCTGGTTCCCACTTTATATATTCTGATCCCAATCAGATATCTGTTATTGGCACATAGATGTCTTTTCGTTTTTTGTGAAAAATATTGCCTTGGTCTTTTTTGCGCAGACTGAAATTTTCCATTGGGAGAAATATGTACCGAAAGAGTCATATGCTGCTTGTAGGTTTCGAGTTATATCCTATGTCGCCCGTAAAAACTGAGGCTGTGTATTGGGGTAATATTGGGAGACCAGAGGTATATACATTATATAGAATAGGCAATAGGCATGGGCCTTGGGGATAGCCTGCTGAAATATTAACTGCTGTGGATGAAGCATTTCCTAAACGTACGGCAAAGGATCTGTTTTTTAGATAACTTTGAACTATCTTTATAATCGCAGGGGAGAAATTAAAACGTAACATTTTGTGTATTAGGCCATCATGCCACACTGAGTCAAATGCGGCTTTGATATCTAGCAGTACCATTCCCGTTGACATGGAACTAGAAAAATTAGTTTTAATAATTTTTTTAATTCTACAAAGGGGCTGAATAGTATTGTGTTCGCTTCTAAAGCCAAACTGATGACTTGAAGGATATTTTTATTTTCAACAAAATAAGTTCATTTATTTTTGATAAACTTCTCTAGTATTTTGCTGACTGCCGACAAGATGCTAATAGGCCTGTAGGATGAGAACAAAACGACAGGCTTATTTTGTTTTAGAATGGGAATAACTTTGGCACATTTCCAAAGAGAAGGGAAATAACATAGCTCTAGGCATTTACAAGTAATAAACTTTATTCCCTTCGTAGGTAAGGGTTTAAAGCATAGATTGTCAATTTTATCAATTTCTGGAGATTTCTTATTTAAAAGCCTTTTTAGTATGTCTTTTATGACGCTGCAGTTCACAAGGAAGTCATTTAGCGGCTCTATAGATAATTGCGCGACTGAGAGGATTGAGGCATCGACAGCAGATTTAGTTACTGGATCACCGAGCCCATCAGATATGATATGGTTTAGTCTAAAGGATTGAGCTAACGCCTCAGTCTTTTCTTCGTCTGTTGAGTGGGTGATGTGGGTATTAACTAATGTTTGAATGTTCAAGTGCTTCCTTCTAATAATGTTGGAGAGTTTCCAAGAAGGGGAAGAACCTTTATCTAATGCTGCTAGATTGATTTACCAGGATTTATTTCTAAATTCTAGAGTCGCCTTAGTGATCAGCTTATTTAACCATTTGAAAAGGATGAGATCGGACTGGTGATGATACCAGGTGTGCCGCCATATGTTTCTACTCTTCATAAGGTTGAGAATGTTTTGCGGCAGTGGTTTTGGACAAAATTTTACTTCTTTGTTTGGGATGCTAACATCTTTGATCTTACGAAGGACTTCACTAAAAACGTTGTTGATATCATCAACATCTTCTATGTGGCACATTGAGTTTAAGTTTAGGTGAGGAAGCGAATATTCGACGAAACGAGCGAATCTTAGCCAGTTTTCTCTTTTTACATCGAAGTAAAAGCAATTTACGGTGGCGGCAGAGTTGACTGATACCCCAAGCAGCACTGGGAGGTGATCAGAATTTTATGTGTGTAACACTCGTGGACTAGCTAGATATTCAGGACGATTTGCAAGGAAAATATCTAAAGTTGAGGGTTGTCCGTGACTTCCTGCTGGGTAATATGTATGTTCCAAGGGGCTCATTAGATAGAAGTTCCTACAGTCTACATTAGATTTTAGGAGGTGACCCCACGCATTCGCTCTAGAGCATTTCCATGACTGATGTCTGCAATTAAAATCCCCTCCCAGAATGAATGTTCCATATGCACTATACAACTTATGTAAATCGGCTTGAAAAAGCTGTTTTCAGAGGAATTTTCGCGGCGCCCTGGGAAATATCATAAGCAATTGGACGTCTCTGTACCATCACTAATTTTTGCGCCAATTGTTTCAATAATTTTTGTATTTGAAAGAGGTAGCAAAGAGTGGCGAATATTTTCATACCCTGTACCCATAGGCTACAAGGTATGAAGTCGGATTTGTTTATCGTGGCGTGTACCCTTAGGGGGTTTACAACCACGGTACTCAAATATGTCCATTTGACATATAGTACAGTGAGCCAAAATAATGCGTCAGCCAACGCCCCTCAAAGATGAAACATCTTATCAGTGCCAATTGAAATATATGCTGTCGGACATAGCATTTCCCCCTTGGGTAAAGGCGAGGTCTATCTAACACCTCTGCTGGTCTATGGGTACAGCACCCGGTTGAAACGCAACTCCACGCCGAACCCGAAGGCTCTTCCCGCATTCGGGCATTAACCACAGCCACTACGATCTCCCACAAGGGGGCCAACCACTAACTGGGCTAGCTAATGGGCTACTAGCCCATCCCGTAGTACCAAATTAACAGCTTTGGTCGGCTGTTCGCAGCGAAAGCTACTAACCATTTTGTTCACGACAAACACGGATTGGGTGATCCATCGGCTTACCCCCCTAGAGAGGTTCACCTACCAGATTAGGCGTTCTGGTCAAGCCCCGTAGCATGGAACGAGTTCCACACTACTACCAGTTTCGGCTATCATCAGCCCGGCACTGGTTGCTCCACGTGGTCCATCCCTCGCCGCCTCGAAAACGCCGCCCTCGCGAACGTCTCCAGGTTCTGCTGCTGCTCCTGTGTCTCCAGGACCCGGGAAAAGTCCCAACGGGCAACTTCCATCCTTACGCCAAGTCCGTCGAGGTCTCGCAAATCTGCATAGAGTGGGCAGGCAACTAGCACGTGCCGCCAGTCTTCGCACTCGGCACCGCAAAGACATGCGGGCGTCGCACTCAGACCTCTCTGATGCAGAAATGCGTTCAGCGATCCATGGCCAGTCAGCAGGAATCCAGCGTGGAGGCCAAATCCTTGGTCCTTCCGGCTGAAGACGAAGCGTACGTCCGGGATAAACTGATGAGTCGGTCGACCGTGCTCATCGTTATCCCACCTGCGTTGCCACTCGCAGCATATACACTCGTCCAGCATCGCCTTCATCTGCCTCCGATCCAGACTTGCCACATCCAGACCGTACAGCCAATCGCCTTCCTCCAGCGGGTGGGCACGCTTGACTTTGAAACTGATTGCCAAACGTCTGGCAACCAGATCCAAAGGTGGAGCTCCAGCAAGCACCTGCAGTGCCACGGTGGACACTGTGCGGCATACCGGTAGGCATCCTAAGAGCATAGCTCTCTGACAAGAAATGAGGCGCCTCCTGGCCCCCGACTCTCTCTTGACAGCGGAATACCACACCGAGGCACCAAACAGTGCACAAGGCACCATGAGTCCGGCATAAACGGTGCGTCTTGCTCGAGGACTGAGTCCCCAGTCAACTCGTAGCACGCGACACAATGCTCCGGCGACTCCAGCTAGCTTACCGCGTAATCCAGCGATGTGCGACTGAAAATTCAGACGCTCGCCAACTGTGATGCCAAGGTACCGGTACTGTGTTACATATGGTAGGCTTGCTCCTGCAAACCTAACACAGGGCAGCCGCGATCGAGCCAATCTCCCTTTAAGTAACATCATCGCCGTCTTGCTGGTCGAGATCGAAACGCCGACCTCTGCTCCCCAAGCTCCCACGACGGACATCAGCTCCTCTGCTCGACGCTCCAGTACGGCTCTCGACCTTCCCTCGACGATGACCAGCAGATCGTCCGCATACGCGCTGTATCCGCACAGGGGCTCCAGTCGTTGGAGCAGCACATCCATCATTGTGTTTCAAATGAACGGCCCACTGATGGATCCCTGGGGACATCCTCGGGTCACCTCCATGGTAACCTCTCCGAATCTGCTGGTCATTTTCGCACTTCTGCCTCTGAAGAAACTTCTCCACAAGCTGGCTTCAGGGCATCCCGCGTTGATCAAGCGGCGCATCACGGCGCTCCACTCAATGTTGTCGAAGGCACCCTTGAAATCGATGAAAAGACCGAGCACGTAAGCCTCCTGGCTGGAGGCCACGCTGGTCTTGACATGACTCCAGGCATCTTCAACACTGCGATTAGGTCGAAAGCCGAATCGCCATCTATTTCCATCCGGGAGCACCTCCTTCATCCGATTCACCATGATTCCCTCCAACACCTTGCCGAAAACTGGCAACAAGCATATGCCCCGATAGGAAGCTGGGTTAGACCCATCCTTGTCGGGGCCCTTGAGTAGCGCCACTACACGTGGGCACTTCCACTCAAGGGGGAAATATCCCTCAGCTATGCAGCGGGAAAACAACGCTGAGATGTGCTCGGGAATGGCACGCCATACCGCCTTGCGGATACCACCTGTGATGCCGTCTAGCCCGGGAGAGCGCCTGCTCTTCAACCGGGCCACGCATACATCGACCTCGAAGGCTTCGAGAGACGGTGCAGCTTCATCCGGAATGGCAATGTCATCACTTATCTCCGCAACTGGAAAGAAGATACGGAGGAGGAGACTCGCACAGTCGTGCCATGTTACGACTTGCCTGCCATCCGAACGAAGACATGTCAGCTCTGTGGATCGCTTTCGTCCTCGGCATATCCTGTAGACGTGCCCCCATGGTCTCCAACGAAACTTCGCCAGTGATCCTCCTTAGTCTGCAGGATGAGGTTCTTGAACTCGCGGACGGCTGTCCGCAGATGAGTTGCCAGAAGCTGCGCAGATTCTTGGTCTCTGCGCCTAGCATACTGGAGCCTTCGCCTCAGTCTCCTGACCTCTCGGCATTTGGTACTAAGCTCAGTGGTCCACCACTTCACTTTTCCCACAGCTCTCGACGTCCTGCGGCCTAGCACTCTATCGCACACGGACTGCACGATGAGGCGTAGTGCAGTCACGGATGAATCCACCGGCAAAGCTCTGATGTGCTCCAAGGGAAGGTGCTCCAGGATTTCCTCCGCCAGCTCTGAGTCGAACAATCGCAAGTTAGCATTCGCGAGTTTCCAGGACGGCACAGGAGCATATGTGCTCTCAACTGTGTCTGGGGAAGGCGACACAACAACAGTAATGATGTTGTGGTCGCTCATCTCCCACTCGTCCACACTCCAGTCATACGTGGCCCACGTAGACGCTGCTTCACTGACGATTGTTACGTCGATATCGCTCTGTCCGCGGCGATTATCAAACGTATGCACCTCGCTGAATTGATTTAGAACTCCGGCTCGGCTCCCGAGAATCCAATCCTCCAGCTGCTCACCCCGCCTGTAGTTCAGTTGGCCACGAAAACTATCGTAGCGCTTACTGAACCACAAGGGGGATACAGCATTCGCATCTAGGCAGAGGATGAGCGGAGTACTGCTCGCCAGTAGCAGTAGGGCATCCATATACAGAAGGTCCCTCGTCGTCAATTCAGCTTGTGCATGGCAGTACAGTGAGGTCAGGTAGATTGAGCCAAACTCACCTGTCACCCTCACGCATACTCCAGCCTCGGTAATATGTGACTCGACTGGCAGGCAGATGACATCTGGATCGTTGATGATGACGGCAGCGTTTCTTCTCCGACCCTCAAAGATTCGGCTGCCGTACACTCTCATCCCGGCTGGGAATCCAGTGATACGGCCTTCCTCATCCGTGTAGGGCTCCTGTAGCAACGCAAAGGGCAATCGGGAATCCCGCATACGCACACCGACATCGATGCACGCAACATATTAATGTTTGGCCTGCACCCTTTCCAACACTCCTCGGTAGATCAGGCACGATCCCGAGAGCATCAGATGCCCTGAGGGTTGCCCTTTGAAGCGATAGTTGCGGCAGTCCACCGGATTACTGCACTTCGCTGCCTTGTGCCCAGCCTGACCGCACTGTCGGCACACATCGGACTTCAGGCGGCATTCGGACACCTTGTGGTCAAATCCGACGCACCTATGGCAAGCATAGGTACGGACGACCGGCCGGCATCGGTATGAGAACCAGTTGATGTAGACCCGTCCGGTCTTCTCAAGTATGGCCAGCGCTGCATCGTCCACGTCAAGCGTCAGATTAATACTGGCGCCATCTGTGACGGACCCAGGCTTTGTCTCCAAATGGACCGCCTTCTTAAAAACAACTGCCGTCATCTCCTCCTGGAAGTTGTTCACGAACAACTCTTCCATAAACGTCTCGGGGGCGATGCTCGTGTCCACGTCGAACACCGTCACCCGTGGCCTCACGTCTTTGCTCTGTTGGACTGTCAGTCCAACCTCTGCGAACTTTTTTGTTCGCCACCACTCGCCGCATCTCGTTCGCCGATGGCGTACGGATTACGGCACCGCCGCGCTTCAGCTCCCGCACCTCGTGGACACGCACTCCCAGTGTCGGTGCGACCTCCTTCCTTATCCGTTCCGCCACTTGCTTGGCGGACACGCTCGGGTCCCGACTCGTGACCACCGCGGACCACGTCTCAACTGGCTTGTTGAACCGTGGCGCGGGGATCGGCACTCCGGGGACGGGGACAGCGGCGGCAGCGACACCAGTGACGGCTGGATAGGCAGCATGGTAAGCTGCAAGGCTTGCGGCAACGGGAGCAGGCGGCGGGGGTTCGGGCTGTCCACCCGAGAGGCTTTCAAGCAACGCGTTCCTAACGGCCAGCGACATTGCCAGTTCCTCCAAGCGCCTTATCGCTGCCGAGATATCTCGCGCTGCTCCAGGCTTGACACCCACAATAGCGTTGCGGGTGCCCTCGGCAGCAGCGGAGATCTCGGCCAGGATTGCCGACGTTCCACCGGCCACAATACGCCACGCTGGGCATTGCGGCACCTCGGCGACGACAGCGGCCCTGCGCCTTGCGCCCCTTCCGACGGCTCCCGGCGGCACCCACAGCAGCAGTCAGACTGACCGACGACTCGGCGTCTGACTCCGCGACCGAATCCGCAGATTCCGCGACCGTGGAAACACTCACCATGCTGGTGGTGCTTCCACAACGGCTTCTCGTGCCGTTCATCCGCACTGGAACACTGTATCGAGTGTTCACTGTACTGGGTACACACACGTACACACAAGTACACACACACGCACACTAGTATGCTACACTTTTAGGTGCTACCTAAAAGTATGCCACACTTTTAGGCGCTGCCTAAAAGAATGCTGCACTTTTAATGTCACTGTCACCTGATTGGCTGGCCAATCAGAACCACCGTACGGTATCTGGCACCAAACTTGTAAACAAGTTACCGTAATTTCACTGTTTGTTCACTTGGTTTTTTTCCACTCGCTTTCGGTTTCTGTTTCACTCAGAATATTCGCGATTTAATCCGCTGGCACGTCCGCACTGTTCAGCAGTCCAAAACACACTCGAGGCTACAAGGTATATTAAAGTCGCTAAAATGTATGTAACAGCCAGAAGGAAAATTTTCCGACCCCATAAAGTATATATATTCTTGATCAGCATCAACAGCCGAGTCGATATGACCGTCTGTCCGTTTGTCCGTCCGTATGAATATCGAGATCTCAGAGACTATAAGAGCTGGAGCAACTAAACTTGGTGTCAACATCCGTCTAGTCCATATGCAGATCAAGTTTGTTTCAAATTTTTACCACGCCCACTTCCGCCCCCGCAAATTTGAAAAAACTATAACTAGTGTTCTATTAGAGATATCATAATTATTTATTTGACTCAATTATATAGCCAATATAGCCAATATCTGACCGAATTTGACCGAAATCGGTCAATAAATATCGGAGATATACACATATATGTTTTGTACTGAAATTCTATGGGCAGCAGCAACTGAAATGTGTGAGCGAGATAGCATGCTCATGCTGCTTTGTACCGAATGACGCATTAGTTTCGTTCACTGTTATGAGTGAGCGAGAAAGCATGAATTTGGTGATTCGGCTTGCCAGGAGAATTTGATGAAAAATTTTATTCAATTAATGAGGATTGCGAAGGAGTCTGTTTAAATGAAATATCCTTTTTTGGTACAGGGTATACTCCAAGTCGGCAGGAACGACTTGCTTACTTCATTTTAATATAGATTACTTACGCCTCCCCCTCTGCTAGTCGTCCGGTCGTTCCTGTAACGACTATAATTACGAATCTTAAGCAAGATTCCATTTCTTAACCAGGTTTCAGATACAAGGCAGATGTCAATGTTGTTGTCGGATAGGAAGTGACAAAATTCTTCTTTTTTGTTTTGAATACCCCTGGCATTCCACGCAAGGATCTTTACTTTTTCTATAATTTAGAGAGAAATTTGAAAGCAAGTGAGGTTATTACCTCAAGTCTTGGATTTACAGTTTCTAAGATTACTAATGAGCTCAAAAGTAAGCTTTTCAAGTCGTCTAGCGAGAAGAGATCACTACTTAACTCTGGTTGTCCTTAATGGTTCAGATATCTGTCCATTCCGAGTTGGAAATGTTTTAACGCAAATTATCTGTGCTGCCTGGAATGGTGTTCTGACTACCCGTGCTTTGGTGATGCCTTTATCCCTTGCCTTGATATGGTTTATTCTGCCTGGGCACTCCACTAAATTAGACTTATGAGAGCCGTGACAATTTGCACACTCAACGGTTAACTTTTCTGGACACTATAGTTTTGTGGTTTCCTGCGCAATTCATACAATATGATTTTGCACTACAATAGGATGATCCGTGCCCGAACATCTGGCAGTTATATCACTGAGTAACGTTATTTGGCCTGCGTCTTTGGTAGTCCCATTTGATTCTGGTATGGTCAATGATACAGTAGTTTTTCATCAGCTCGTTTAGACTGGTTGATTTGTTGACAAAGTAAACTACATAAAGCGAGAAATTACTGTTGTTGGGTCGTTTCCTTTGGATAAACTACACTATACTACAGCTACTATTATAAGCTGGTTTCTAACCTCATCGGCCGGATTGTCATCAAGGCCCGTAAGCACCGCTTTGTATGGTTTATTATGTTTTATTGCAAAGGAGGAAAACTCATGTTTAGAGCTTTGCAGGTGGGAGCAGACATTGGCAAAGTCCACCTCTTTATCGCAGTGTAATTTGACTTCAATAGATATTTTTTTGATTGAAAAAGTCTATGACATTTAGTAATTTGCAAATACCATGCAGTTGATCAGTATTAATTTTAAGTACAGTTGTAAAGTTCAGGGGATTTTGTGATTGAAATAATAAAGTTGATTTGATCTTTGCTTGGTGTCGGTATTTTCCGAACTCAATTTATTTAATAAAATCTTCTGTTGCTTAGCCTAAGAGTTTTTAGTATATAAGTAAGTTTGAGTTCTGTCGCTCAAAGCAGCGGCAGAACAGGAGTATATAGCATGCCATATGTATTTGTATATATTGTTAAATATGTATATATGTGCAGAAGGCATATACATGCGCTTGGTACCGGATGGTCAGAACGTCATAGTGCTTACGCTGCAGTTCTCATGCTGCGGGCCAGTCCACATATAAGTGGCTGATCATATTGCGGCACTTGACGGCGGTTATATTATGTAAACAAAGCGACAAAGTGTCTCTATGTTTATGCGCTTGATACTCTATTATTCAATTTGGGCATATGACCACTTTACATATTGTATACACTACAATACGGTGGGCATATGCTTGTTTGGCATATAACATACTACACCTCCCCTTTTAGAGAAATAACGTAATAATATGTTATGTAGTTATTATTTTGTTTCTTATGTTATATGTTAGTGTTCAAATATATATATGTGTAGTTAACGTAACTATGTGGATTTATTTTCTTATTTAATTTTTTTTTTATATATATATGTAAATATTTATGGATGTATGGTTTTTATTTTTTTTTTTTTTTTGTTAATTATTTATTTATTTGAATGTTTGATTATTTGGTATATTATAACAAAAAATTTTTTTTTTTATATATATAGTATCATTAAATGTTGAAAATATTAATTACTTTTCTCTTTTGAAAAATTTATTTTTTATATGTGAAAAAATTATTTTTTTTTTTTTTTTTTTTTTTTTTGTTTTTTTTTTTTATATATATATATATATATTAACTGGTAGAAACCTTTAACCTATCTTTATGCACTAATTGTTTTTTTATTTTTGGAATCTTTAATTAGAATATTATCTCTATCTTTTATGTCTTCTATTATGTATGGGCCTAAATACTTAGGTTCTAGCTTATGACCCGTCTCGTTTCTTAACAAGACTTTATTTCCTACTTCTAATTCAATATTATTTACTTTTTTATCGTAAAGCTCCTTATTCTTAGCTTTATGCTTTTCTAACATAACTCTTGCTCTTTTATATGCTATTTCGATTCTAAATTTTATTTCTTTAGAGTAGTCATCTAAATTGTATATAGGATCTATTCTATCTATTTTGTTAAAATCTATGAACTGATTTGGTAGTCTTCCAAATACTAGTTCGTATGGACAATATTCATGCACTGCCGAGGGTGTTGTGTTGTAACAATAAGTGAAATATTGTATCCAAACATCCCAATCGGACTTATCTGCTGATATATATGAACGAATATATTCATTGAATGTTCTATGACTTCGTTCTATTGTCCCTAAGGTCTGGTGGTGATATGCTGTAGATGTTATGTTGTCTATCTTTTAGCTATTTGCACGAGTCGTTAGTTATGGATTTTTATATTCTGTTTCCATGTCCGTAATGAACGTCTTCATTGGACCGTACTTCAGAATAAAGTTCTCAAATATAGTCTTGGCAACTGTTGTTGCACTTTTGTCTTAGTTAGTAATGCTATAAGGTATTTCGTTAAAACGCAGGTAAAAATTACTGCATATTCGTTTCCTTGTTCGGATTAGGTAGTGGACCAATTGTATCCACAATTACCTTATCGAAAGCATGTATAGATGTTCCAGTTTTGTCATAGGGGTCTCAGTATGTTTTGTTGTTTTATATTTTAGGCATTTTTGACATTTATTAATATATATTGGGATGACATGTCATATTTTTTTTTTTCAAATAATAATAATAATATCGTTTACTTTGGCCAAAGTTTTTGTAATGCCATTATGACCTCCTTGTATTTCATTATTTATATAATTTAGACAGTATCGCTTCTTGATCTTTTACATTTTATATTAGGGTCACCGGCCTGAGTAGCGCTACTCTTAATATATATATTCATAATTTTATTGCCCATATTATTATTAAAAGATTCAATTGAAATTAATTCAAAGATCTTTTTGCACGGTGCCACTTGAGTTGGCTGATTTCAAGTATACCGGCTTGTATTTCAAGCCTTTGGAAGAACTGACCTAAGTCAAGTTTCCCATTGGTGTACAAATCGCTAACATCAATTCTTGCTATAACTTTATTTCCATTTTCCTAAGAACATGTATTGTTTATTATATGCAAGGTCACTACTTTACTTAATTCGTCCTTATAAATGATTTATAAGTTGGGCTTTAGAAGCGTCGATAAATGTTTGCATAAGCAAATCTACTTGTATATTTCCTGCGCAGGTTTTACTGTCTATACTGTTGCCTGGTAGTGACTTTCAGGACTTTATTTTGTATGTCTGTTTGGATATTTCGGATATTGATATCCGTGATAGGGCATCTGCCACAAAATTGTTTCGTTGTATTTAATTAATTTTTTTATGGGGGTTGTTTTTTTTTCATTTTAAATCAATGTCTATAATTTCATTTCAAAGTATTGCTAATTTTGTATCTACTATATTGAATTCTCCTGAGATTGTGTATTGATTGAATTTGACATTTATCAGAGTAGTGCCTTGGGATTTTATTTTTTTTTTTTTAGAAATTGTAACAAAGTGATCGGAATTAATTTTGAAAAGTGAAATGTTAATTTTATTTATGTTAGTTTTACAGAAATATTGAGATTAAAATTTTTTGATTAAATAACCTTTTCCTCGGTATTTACCTCGGACCCCATTGTTGTATTTGCCTGATGTAAAATGTAGGTCAGAGTTAGCCTGCCCAGTTGCCTCTGTGCAACTGGTGACAAATTTGGTAATGGCATCATTCATATTGCTGAATGTGCCTGCCTGCATAATAAGTTTTACCTTATTGATAGCGCAGTTTCGTGTCATTGCATATACAGCCTGCGATGTGCTGTATTTGGATGCCAAATCTGGTGATAAGCCATCATTTATATAGGCTCCTTCAAGAGACTTAGCAAGATTTTCCACCTCTTGGGTGTATTTATTGGCTGTTTTACTTTTCTGTTGTAAATTAAGGAGTTTGGTAGAAATAACTTCTACTGATTCTCCTTTTATGGACTTCTTCAATCGTGCAATTACTTCAACAATTGTCTGCTCATTGCTGATCAGGTTTCGAGCATAACCTTTTAATTTTATTTTTATTAAACTTATTGCAGTTGATTCATGTGCGCCTTTTAGAGAGTCTATTAGGTGTAACGCGTCTATGAAGTTTTGTAGGTTCTCAGCCTTTCCATCAAATTCTGATAACAGAGATGAGGCTAAATTAAGAAATTCTACAACTGTTTGCGCCATGATTGAGTTTGAACTTGTACTTTTAACTGCAGTGTTTCTATGTTACTGTCTGTTTTTTTTATTTTTGCTATCTTTATCTGTACTCATGGTTTTATCAGTTGATATATAATTTTTTTATTAGCAAATAATTTTAATAATTTTTTATTAGCAAATCTTTTAGTTTTTATTCATTCAAAAGTTAGGTAAATGGGAATAAAATTTGGAATATACCTTTATTATCAAACATTCAATTTTTTTTTAAAAAAAAAAAAATTTGGAGAATTTTGTATTTTGCAAAAATAAAGGGAATATGTCCGCTTTATTTTATGTTCAATTTGAGAAAGTTTGAAGAAAGATTTTTTTTTTTTGTAACAATTTTTTTTAAAAATCTTCCTTTTACATGTCCCTACCTAATGGGTCGTATAGCTTCACGGGCCATACTCTAACGGGCGATGCAGTTATCGCTTCCGCTTACAAAGAGTTTTTACAAAGAATTTTGAAACATAAATTTTGTATGCCACGCAGGACATTTAACATTATTTAAAAATATTAAAAATATGATTTGTTGGGCGCTCTTTGTAGCGCTATCGGCCCTTTAAATCTTCAACTTGGTGGGGCGCCGGTGCTGGTGGCTGCACAGGCTGCTGGTGGGGCGCCGGTGCTGGTTGCTGCACAGGCTGCTGGTGGGGCGCCGGTGCTGGTTGCTGCACAGGCTGCTGGTGGGGCGCCGGTGCTGGTTGCTGCACAGGCTGGCATGCAATGCTTGCATGTATATTCGCAGAAGGGGCTGCCTAGTGGTCCCTCGCAGTCATCCGGGCACCTCTTCTTTGGTTTTTCCAATTGTTTAGTCGGGGCTTGGCCATTCCTGTTTTTATTAGTCTGATTTTTCCAAGAGTATATTTTAATGCCGTGGTTATGACGGTATGATGGAAGATCTCAGGTTTTTTCTGTTGTTTTGAAGTTTAGATTTTTCTTCTTTGGTCCGTTTTTCTTCTAAGGTAATTGGAGGTTGGAGCAGTTCCTTTTTATTTTTTTTTAATAATAATTTTTATCAGCATTCATTTTTTTTTTTTTTCGATCGTGTGCAACTTTGCGTATTGAAGAACTCTTTTTCCTTTTTGGTTTTCTCAAAGCATCATCTTGCTTTCTTTTTCCTTCCAGGTTAGTTATGGTCCTGGTCACTATTCCTTTGTGACCACTGTCACGGTCGCCATGTAAAGTTCAGGGGATTTTGTGATTGAAATAATAAAGTTGATTTGATCTTTGCTTGGTGTCGGTATTTTCCGAACTCAATTTATTTAATAAAATCTTCTGTTGCTTAGCCTAAGAGTTTTTAGTATATAAGTAAGTTTGAGTTCTGTCGCTCAAAGCAGCGGCAGAACAGGAGTATATAGCATGCCATATGTATTTGTATATATTGTTAAATATGTATATATGTGCAGAAGGCATATACATGCGCTTGGTACCGGATGGTCAGAACGTCATAGTGCTTACGCTGCAGTTCTCATGCTGCGGGCCAGTCCACATATAAGTGGCTGATCATATTGCGGCACTTGACGGCGGTTATATTATGTAAACAAAGCGACAAAGTGTCTCTATGTTTATGCGCTTGATACTCTATTATTCAATTTGGGCATATGACCACTTTACATATTGTATACACTACAATACGGTGGGCATATGCTTGTTTGGCATATAACATACTACACAGTAATAGGAGGAACGTGAGTTTTCGTTTTGTTGACAATTACTTCTTCACAATTTCCTTTATCAGTTTGGTCATCTAGCGCTTGTAACGGTTTATAATAATTGTTTTGTCCGATTTTGGAACTTTTCTGCTCTGTATTGGCGACACAACGACGCCAGCCAGACTATCTCTTTATTTTGTTTTTGTTTTAAGTCGAATGTGAGAGATAAGAACTGTCACTTGCGCGATGCGATAGTACGTGCGTAAGGTTTGACAGCTCACACCGAATTCTGATACTTAGTTAAATAATAATTAAATAATAGAACTACAAAAATGTTGCAGCTGAGAAATAATTATTTTTTCAAAGTCATTAGGAATCGCAAAAAATGTTGAGATATCCCTTTAATCCGTTGCTTCGAATTTCTTTCATTCTTTTTAAGAGGAATGAAGGATGCAGGATGTCTTCCAAATAGATGGAAAAGGGGAAGAATTAACGGACAATAGAAATAATTTAAGAATTGGATAATTCAATTAGGTTGTTGGAGTGAGAGATGTGATCAAAGATATCCTTTCTAGTGTTATTGTAGAGTGATCAGAAGTCTAAGATATGTTGTACGGTTAGGTCACAGCCGCAATTATGGCAAATGAGTCGGTCGTGGCCTTTTCGAATGTGTTGGTGTGCGATATCGGTATGTCCTATTCTTAGTCGGGTTATGGCAAGTAGAGGGGTATTGTGAAGGGGTTTTGCTTGGGATATGTACCGGTGGCTGTAAGACTGACTTTGTTGCATCTATGTGGCATTTCGATATTGTGTTTTTTGACGAAATGTGAACATCTGCGAGTTGTAGAAAGGACTTTAAACTTTTTCTTAATGGCTGTCTGGCATTATTGATTATTTGTTGATCACATTAATTTTGGAATGAGTTTGAAGGTTGCTTGAGGGGCTCTTGTCTTAATATCGGGCAGTCCAGACTCAGCTAGAATGCATTTCGTTGGAGACGTTGGATAAGCGCCAATGATGTTAGAAGGTGCACACCATCCGTAGATGAGAAGTCCATAATCTATTTTAGATAATATTAATGCTTTGGTCACACGAGTAAGTATCGTAGGGTGATAAATGATGTAAGGAATTCAATTATATTGAGATATCTTTCGATTGTCGATGATGAGGCCTAGAATCTTTAAAGCGTTAACCTGTTTTATTTCTTTATTTTTAAAAGTTAATGTTGGGTTTGTAAAATGGTGTTTTTTTAGATATGTGTAATAATTAACATTTATCAATTGAGAGGCAGGCACCCAAGGCTCCCCCCAGAGAGTCTTTCGTTTTTTGAAAGTGTTATTGAGTCCTGTTGTATCTTTACATTTGTTAAATATAATAGCGTCAGCAACGTTAACTGAGAGATTTATATTTTAAATTTTAGTACGATATTATTAATGGATTGAAAGACAATCACGAACAGTACCACAGAAAGAGGTACCACAGACATAAGTCTTTTTGCTAATATTTTTTCTAAGGTTTTGCTAAGACATGAAACTAATGATATCGGACAATAAGAATTACGTTCGTCTGTTGGTTTATTGGGTTTTGGAATAGGAATAACTGTAGCAGATCTCGTGAGGTTAATACCCCGCTTTAAACATCACGTTGAACATTTCTAACATTTTGGTTTTAGCTACGATGGGGAGGTTCTTTAACATTAAGTGTGATACGCGTTAAATCCCCAAAGTTTTGCCTCTGGCGTGTTTTAGGCAAATTCCAGCTCAGATAGGGTAAAATAGGAGTCAAGATATCTTACATGGCACGATAGGTTAGATTGCTGATGTTATTGGGACAGCATTGCATCTTTGAGCAGTTGGTATTCTCTAGAGACGTTAATGTCTCTATAATAAGCATTTTGTAGAGCAGTTGTGTTTCTGTCCTTTTCCTACGAGTGCCTTTTACCTCATATTGTCAGGTGGTTCTCTAGTGTGCAATAGAATTTTCTGTTCTGCGCTACGTAGCTACCTTGGCATAGATATCATAGAGCGAGATAGCTAGAGTATCTGCCTAAGAAATGTAAATGCTGTGTATGTATTGGTACCACACGGAGTTGTGAAAATTGGGCATTGTATCACAAAAAGAAAGATTGAAAAACATGAGCTAAGCATAGGAAGATAAGCAGACGAATTCTAAAACGGCATCAGAAGTATGTATCAGAATGTAGCATCGCAATTGCATTGTGGTTATAAATACTGTAAAAGAATCAAAGTCGAAACCAGGAAAAAAAATAATGTTGTATTGCCAAATTTCAATTCTGAATCTACTGGTCCTAGTGCCGCATGGTGCTCCACCTCATTCTGGCATAGTACCCCTTAGATGGTAGCGCTTTTCTAATTGCACTAAGTAAATCTCTAGATAGTGACACTTCCAACTGGCTGTCTCAAATTTGTTTCCCCGGAATGACGTGGCAAATTGGATTGGTTTTTGCAACAGTTTAAAAGCAACGAGACTCCTGCAGCTACGGTTTTTAATATTGTAAATGGAAAACCAAAAGAAGTCAAATGCATTTCCCAGTACGCAAGTTATTAACGACTCTTATGGCGAAATGGAAGTCGATGACAATGAAGGACCATCTGCTTGTACTGGACAACAGGAAAAGTGTCAACTTGTGTAAAATAGTTGAATCTGGTGAGTCATACACATTCTTTTTTTTGTTCTGGACTCGAATGTCCACTAGTGAAGGAATCTGTGCCCCAAAGACCATAACGTTGTAGCTTTAGGAAAAAAACAAAAAACAAATTTTGTCAAATGTTGTTATCAACGGATATTCTCTTGAAGTCCTTTTTTTGTAGGTTAATAGTTATATTAATTATGATATAATAATTGGTCATGAAATTTCACTTCAGAAATTTGGTGTTAAGATAGCAATTAATAACTTTAAACTATATAAGACGAAATCTGTGTACACCCTATCTGCTTTGAATGATCGTGGCTTTTTTGCTAATTTTAATACCGAGTTGTGTGGTGTAGATACGTCAAATTTATTTTGATTTTAGGTGAATTCTCAAACGCATTTAAAGATGGCTACCCAAAAACCAAAGTCAGTTCAGGTGAGCTGGAAACTCGCTTGGTTGATCCTAATAAAACCGTCTTAGTATAGCAGAAAAAGATATCCTAAGAGAGAAAATAAAAGAATTAATGGTACAAATATAATCTGCCTTAGCTGTTCTCCTTTTGATAGTCCAATGCTTCTTGTAAAGAAAACAAAATGCTTCGGATAGACTTTAGCCGTGAGCTAAATGCAAACACCGTAGCTAAAAAATTTTCATTACCGATAATAAATGATCAAATATACAGGTTGCGTGGTGCGAAATATTTTTCGTGTCTTGATATGGCAAGTGGTTTCCACCAAACCCCTATTCACCCAGGATCAGCTGAGCGAACAGCATTTGTTACTCCGGAGAACCAATATGAGTTTCTAACCATGCCTTTTGGATTACAAAACGTTTCTTCTGTGTTCCATCGCGCAGTAATGAAAGCGTTAGATAAACTAACCCATTTATATGTCGCCGTATATACGGACGACATCTTGTTTGTTTTAGAAACCAAATAAGAAACACTTGAGGGTTTGCCTACTGCCCTACAAATTTTATCTCAGGCTTGTTTTTCATTTAATGTGACAAAATGTTGCTTTGTAAAATGAAGTATGAAATATCTAGGAATTTTTATTAACAACGGTGAAATCCGACACAACCGACAATTCGTCAAAAAGTTATGAAAGCATTATCCCCAATTACCCAAATACCGATGCCAGTATGGATGGTTACGCCGCTATTCTTCTTCATAAAATTGACAATAAGCCTCATGTCATCAAGTATTTTAGTAAAGAAACATCCTTTACTGAAACTCGATATCATTCATATGATTAATTAGTCGTATTTTATTCCATGAAACACTTCCGATACTATTTGCATGGTCAGCATTTTACAGTTTAAACCACGAAAAACAAAATCGCTCTCACACCAAGAGTTCATCGGTGGTGGGCATATATGCAATGATTTTCATTTTGATATCCAATATAGACCGTGAGCCAAAATTGCTCATGTTGATTTCTTCTCTTGTCCGGTGACAAGTAAAATTTCTGGTCATGATCATACAAGTCCGAAAAATAAACATGTTTTGTTGGCTGAAATAACTGAAACTTGGCTCCTTGCGGAACAACAAAAAGATTCAGAGACATCGTCAATTATTTCAAAAATTCATAATCATGAACTAGAGGAGGAGTGTATCAAGAACATAAGAATTACACTCGAAATTGATTTTTCGCAAAATCCAAAGAAATAGGAAAACAAGATGTCTCCCAGTTGTACCTAGATCATTTGGATAGTTGCTAGTAAGCCATGTACATGGGGCTATTGTATATCTTGGTTAAATGCTGTTATATTGCTAAATACGTACGAAAGTTTGTCGATAACTGTATTACTTGTGAACTGACTAAGCTCCCGTCAGGAAAGTTACCAATTCAGATTCATCCTATACCCATGGTAAATATTCCATGGCATACGATACATATCGATATTACTGGAAAATAAATAAAAGACGAAGAGGAATATATTGCCGTACAGGTAGATGCTTTTACCAAATCTGTTTATCTATACCACACCACAAATAATAACAATAAATGTGAACGTTGTACAGATGCTGTAAAGTCAGCAATATCTGTTTTTGGTGTACCACCACGAATCATTGCAGACCAGGGTAGATCTTTTACTGCATAGAGTCGCAGCAATTTTTGTTCCATGCAAAAAATTAAGTTACACCTGATAGCAACAGGTGAGTAGTCGCGCCGATGGGCAGGTAGATCGAGTTATGAATATGTTAAAACGAATGTTAACCACTGTTAACAGTAGTCAATGATCTTGGCAAGATGCCCTAGGCGAAATAAAATTAGCCATAAATTCTTCAATAAATCGTGTATCTAAATCTAGGCCTCTCGAGATTATATGTAACCTATTGTTGATAAAAAGAATAAGGTTTATTTAAGCTTTGTAAGAAAAATGGCCACAGAAAAGAACGCGATATCTGACAAAGAACGGAACGATAGAAAGAAAGCTCAATTTAATAGATTTAAGATTGGCGATTATATTTTGCTTAAAAATGAAAAGAGATCCCAAACTAACTTGGATCAAAAGTTTCTGGTGACAGATGTACTAGAAGGAGAACATTACATTTTGAAGTCTCTAATTAATAAGCGAACTTATATTACCAAGAAGTGCAACAGAATTGACTGTTCTGCGCTACGCAGAAAACTACCTTGGCGTAGATATCATAGAGCGAGATAGCTAGATTATCTAGCTAAGAAATGTAAATGCTGTGTATGTATTGGTGTGACACGGAGTTATGAAACTTGGGCATTGTACCACAAAATCTCGAGAGAAGTGGCACACAGGGTGTGCCAAGGAAATGAAACACACGCCACCATTCGGGAAACAAAGAAAGATGCGCAAGAAAATCCAAAATCGACATATACTTTATGGGGTCGGAAACATTTCCTTCTGTTTGTAACAAACATTTTACTGACTTCAAGACCATCTTTCACCCTATGGGTACAGGGTATAAAAATAATAATTTTCATTTTATCGGATACCTGTGGACACCAATTTGAAAATAATAAAGAATTGACATCAGCTTAGTCGGAAGTTGGCTTATTTAAATAAAAAATTTTTTCTTTGGTTTTTATTTAAAATAATTGCATTAAAAGAATATCCTTACCGTTGCTGGCGAATTAACTTTAACAACGCATGGTAAAATTGCAAGGCCACCTTTTTGTGCTATAACTCGAGTGTTGTTTTTGGTGTTGAATTGACTTTGTAAAGTATTTTCAAAGTGATTTTGAAAAGATGTTATTTTTCCCACATCTGAAATATAAAATATGAAAAAATAGTTAAAGAAATTGTTTGAGGTAGAAATCTTTCTTTGTACCTTTCTTAAACAATTCTATGCAATTTTAATAATAAAGGAGACTTAGGTACTCAAAACAAAAAAACAGTTAATTGTTATTGACTATTTATGTAATGGATTACGGAGCGCACATAAGTCTATCCATTGTTTTTGACAATTTACTTAAGCTTAATGATTATAATTTCTAACTTTCTTGAACAAAAGGTCGCCAAAGAAAAAGCACGGTAGCAAGGGTTTTGCACTAACATGATTTTGTATTTATTGTTGCTGTTGTTCTTGGCAAAACTATTTAAATTTAATTTTAAAATTTTTGATTTATTAATATAAAAACTAATTTATATATGTCTGTTTCACATTTGAGACTTCACTTTCCATTTTCACTTTTAATCACTTTTCTATACCCTTCTTCTAAAACGAATTCCCTGTTACTTGGGAAATCTGAATAGAATTTCTCTCCAAGTAACACTGCCTTTTATATCCAAACTTTGCGCTAGATATGTCTGAGGGACGTATATAGCTTCCTCATTTTAACTAAGCAACCTGGGGACTACGTACAGCAATAGCTATCTGAGTATCACTCACTAGAACTTACGGAAAAAAGGTTTTTCATACCTTTGGTTGCAAGTCATTGTTTGTAATAAAAGTTCTTTCATCTTCAGACATATGTGACATATGCTTCCAGCATCATACTACCAATATGTCACAACTACAACCAGTCATTTAATTGACTCCATCGATAGGTGTCAAGCAATAACGATAAGATCAGAATTAGTAAATCTATGACACTCCGAAAACGGAATAGCAACAACAACTGAATAAAGCGACATATATGTATCTGTCGAAGAATCGAAGTAGTAAAGTGAACATGTGCATGCTGATGTTCGCCCCAAATTATTTATACCTATATATCGGGGAATCAAACTATTCAAAGAGCAGAGATGTCCATGTTTGATCTAATCAGAAAGTTCTGTAGCAATATAGTCAGTTATGTTGAGAGAGCGAGTCTTTAGCCAATAATAAGGCTTATGCCGAGGGTGGTGCAATTGTACCCGTCGGAAGACATTGACTCGTTCACTTCTGTGGTCACACGCGAAGTGAAAGAAAGTAAATGCAGGAAAAGTGATTCTACGGGCCCCATGCTTGCCCATATTTCTCTTGATCTGACATATGTATATTAAGATCTTAAATAAGTTAAGCTGTCTTCGTATAAAGTTCCACTAGCTACTTTTCCAGTTATACAACAAGCGGCCGAGCAACAAAAGTAAACCGAAGTAAGAAAATTACTCGGTACGAATAAAGAACATTGAAGCATGTGCAGAGAAGCTTGGAAACTAGAAAATTAGTTAGTTCCGATGAGGTTATAATGTTTCCTCAGTGATTTTTGATAGTTATATTTTATTGGTCTTTGATGCCACCCAGCCTGCTATTACATACTTTTATTGATGGATTTCGTCCTTGTTCTTTTCTATTATTGTATTTTTCATATTAGTTACTAACACAACTTATTAAGCCTTAATAAAATAGTCCCTCAATAAGTGTTAATGACACAGAATCCTTAAAAAACATTTCAATACTATCGTTAAACCAATGCATTGGTATTCTTGGGCTTGATAAAAAAATGGACTGAGAATTTCATAATTAATAAATATAATAGCAAAATTGTTTATATTCGTGGTTCGTTTTAGCATAGAATATTTTTATTAGAATGTTTTTTTGAAGTTGTATAACCTTATGTATATTAACATGAACAAAGCTTTCTCGCTTGGGGGGATGTCAGCGGCAAACATTGAAGATACCCCGGTTTGGGGAAGTAAGATTCATACTGAATTTACTTTTAATCGCCAGTGATAAGACAGAAAAGTCTAACTTGGATCGTAATAAAGGAATTCCGCAGAATTTATCTTCAACTTCAAAGTGAAACCTGTTTTTGCACTTGGTGTATTACGTAGCTAACATACGTATCTCTGCACAAAAACAGAGTACTTATAATTCAATTCGGGTCATGGATAGTTAGATTTAAAGTTCTTTTTATCAACTGTTAACATTAGTTACTAGTTAAGATCTATGGTATTAGTGTTGCATTTCGTGTACTTGTTGCGTAACGCTTGCGAATCCAGCTGTAGTTTCCGATAAGTCCGGGTGAATTTCCAATATAGAGAATATTGCCAATAGGGGTTTTGTCAAAGGCTAACAAACGGGCAAATCGACTAAGTCGCGGATATTAATGGACAATTTTATGTCTGGGCTCAATAGACTTCTAACAGTTGTTCCTCCGAATAAATACATATTAGTTTCCATGCTTCTTTTAACTTTCATTGTAACAAAAGTTAAAACCAACAAATTTTCGGTGAAAAAATTCGTATTTAAATATTCAAGGGAGATCTTTTAAAATTAGTTTCACGGTCAAACTATTTCACTGTATTTGCAGTAAGAGTTTTTGACCGGATGTTAAGTTTAAGGGTTTTGTGAAACATAGATCTACACCCTAGTCTATTAGAATTTACATCTGTGACGATCGAAGGATTTTAGAATGCTAGCCAAACTGATGTCATTTATACAGATCTCAGTAAGACTGTTCTGTTAATCAGGCACTACTGCTTTTTAAATTTAACAATCTTTGCTTTCCAAGCCCAAGCAGAAATCAAAACGTCTTCGTTTAGTTTAGACATTGCCTCTCCGTGTCGGTTGCAATCTGTTTTCCACAACTTCCAGTCTGGGTGTGAATACAACTTGTTAAACCATAATACTTCTAACTGCAGTGCAATAACTTTCAATAGATATACTCCACAGATAGTAACCTATTTTCTTAACAATATAACTTTAAAACGGCTTTATGTGATGAATATTTTGTGTATCATTATGGACTGCAAATTAACTTTGAGTTCTGGGAGTTCTTGGATTTGTTAAAATATGGTGAAATAAATTTAATGACCCATATACAACCAAAATTCTCTTTACCTCTTTCGTCCGTCCTATCCTCGAGTATGGATGTTGCACATGGTCACCTCAATATGAGTCACACCAAGCAAGAATTGAATCTGTCCAAAATCAGTTCCTCCTCTTGGCTTTTTGTGGTCTGAACTGGGACCGCAATATCAATTTGCCATCCTACTCTAGTAGACTAAGTAACTAAGCGGTGCAGGAAGCTTTTCGAGTCTTTTCTTATGATTACAATCGCCTTTGTAAACAATTCACACTCCCTTAATATACCATAAGCATATCTTTTATTTTATTTAGCTAGTAACTACATTGTTGGAAAATCGTATATTTGTACGTTATATGCTTGGTCGGTTATGCGGGGCCTTTAGTTCACCCATTGAGAAAAAAAGTCCCATAAAGCACTTTTGCAGTTATTTTTGTATTATTGTATTATTGCATTCGGACTTAGCCATCCCACTAGATCAATTAACTGCTCAATTTTTGATAGGATTGTTTAATTTGTGGCCGAATCCAGTGATACTGCAAAAACATTACTAAATTCATCCTCTTTTGGACTCTGGGACAGTAAAATACGCATAGCATCGTATTCGTCGACATGTAACAATCTACTGGTTTCACGATGTTCCCCTGGTATGCATTTTAATAAGACCAGATAAACGCTAAACCACAACCACTCACCAAGCCCCTAGCTGCAAACAAAACCGTCGAAGGTTCCTCAACTTCTCCGTTAGTGCCTGACTTTCATAATATATGCTGATTTTCTTTATCACCTTTTGATTCCACAGTCGATGTTGTCCACGAGATATTCGTCTATATAAATCTCCCAACATCAGGTGGTCATGGATACCACTGCCAAGTAAAATTTCAATACAATGATTAGGATCGGCGAGTCGCAAATCCTTGAGGCTAGTTGTCTCTTGAAATATGCCTGTCTACCAATTTTAGGCATTACATTACATTATACGATTACAATACATTTTATTTTACATAATGACTACGAGCGCTCCCAATCAATTCTAAAAAGAGTCTCCTTCAAGCGAACTAACAAAACTTTCCACAAATTTTCTAACAAATCGAAAATCAACTTAAACGGGAGTGAGTTGCTGTTCAAATACAGACGTATATCTTAAAAGAAGATGATGTACTTTCCCACGCCTGTTTGGTATTCCATACAGCTAAGGTTTCCACTAATAATGAATCCCGTAAACAATGAAAGCGATGCAGGTTAGTCGAACTTATGCTTTTATTCACACGTTCTAAGTGCCCAGAGAAGAGAGAAAATATTAATATTTATAATGTTTTATGTTGTGCTCAATTACAAATTGTTTGTTGTAAGACAAATTCCTCTAACCGAGACGATATCTTTCCGTTGACTTTGGGCCATAGAATAATATTTTCCTCACGCTTTTGTAACTTGTTTTGTACTAGTTTATTTTGTGGTATACAATCGAACAATTTTAGTAAATTCGTCTACAAAATATGTGTTTCTTTGTTCTGCCTGCTGGTACTGGTCCATAATGATCTATATCCCTTAGATTAAATTGGCTCGTAACACACTTCAGGCAATCTTTAATATGAATTATATTAACCAATAGCTTTTAGAAATGGTATGCCTTATCTTATCTCCGCCAGTACATCCAAATTCGTTATGACATTTGTGCAACACTTGGTTCTCCATGTTTTCTGGATCTTAAAATAGTAACCTTACCTCTTTTAATTTTCTAATTACTACTTCATTTCGAATCGTAAACATTTTACGAGTATACTCACCTTTCTCTCTCTGAATTTTAAATTATATGTAGTTTCGAATATTTAGCTTGGGCTTACTATTAGATTATTTTGAAAACAATTGCTCTCTATAAACAGAATACTTATACATCAACTAAAAACGTTTTATTTACAATTTTTTTATTACAATTAAACTCAATCTCTTTAATATATGCTATGATTATGTTCATCATTTCTTTTTCAAAATTATCCCACTTTTTAATAATTAATAATTTCGCATAATACTCACGTAATCTGTCAAGATATTGCAAAAAAAATGTCCAATTCCAATGGACTAAAGAATGTGAAGAATCATTTAAATATCTAAAAAGGGCAATAATGAACCCAACATTATTGCAATACCCTGATTTTATTAAAGAATTTTGTATAACCACAGATGCTAGTAAACATGCATGGGGTGCGGTACTATCACAAGACTGCTACGCCGCGTAACTACCAATTGCACATTATTGCAATACCCTGATTTTAGTAAAGAATTTTGTATAACCACAGATGCCAGTAAACATGCATGTGGTTCAGTACTATCACAAGACTGCAACGCCGCGTAACTACCAATTGCATATGTATCGAGCTCCTTCACACAGGGAGAAAGTAATAAATCAACTACAAAACAAGAATTAGCAGCAATACTCTGGACAACAAAACATTTCAGACCCTATATCTATGGAAGGCATTTCTTAGTAAAAACAGATCATAGACCACTTGTATATTAATTTTCAATAAAGAATCCAACTTCGAAGATATTCAAGAATGAGATAACACTTAGAAGAGTATCAGCTTACAGTTTCAGCTAAAGGGGAAGGACAACCACGTTGCGGATGCTTTACTTCGCATAAATGTAAAAGACTTAACACAAATAAACAGAAATATATTGATCGTACAAACATGATCATAAAAGACAGAAAAATATCTGCGCAGATAAAAAAATTAAAATGAGTGAAAAAATATTTGAGACCAATGTTTACAAAGTTGTTAGCAATAGTGACGTGAAGAAATTTGTAAACATAAAAATGAATAATTTCAAGTGTTTATTCAAAAGAAAGCCATATTATTTCGCAAACTTTTGTTAAAGATTAATATTCTAATGAAAAATTCGGAAAAAAATTTAAAAAATATTAAAATAGCGCTATTACGAAAGGTGACACAAGTAGACAGAAATGACGAAATTTAATTTCGGCTATTGATACTGATTAAGAATATATATACTTTATGGGGTCTGAAACGATTATTTCTATGCGTTACAAACATCTGACAAATTTTATTATACCCTCTGCAAGGGTATTATTATTATTATTATTATTAAAGTATAGGATATAGTTGTAAACTATCAACCTAACTATATTTTACAAGCACTGGCAACTAAGGCCTTCGGCTTAGACGAAAAACTACATCCATACACTAGCCTGGGATTCGAACCCGGATCCTCGTTGTTCAGTTGCCTAAATGACTGAGCCGCTTAGACAACTCATCTACCGAGGACTGCAAGGGTATAAAAAAAATAAATAAAATATATATATATATGTATAAAAATGTTACTATTTTTCCATCTTTATTAAAAAATATGTACTCTTTAAGAATACAAACAAAACACAAATTCATACATAATTTAAATACAACTTCATATAATTGCGTTATTTTTCAAAAGGAGGGAGATGTGACCTGCACATATAGAGAGCCCACTGTGCTCAGCACTATGTCCAGTATATACATACTTCTTATATACCAATAAACATTAATACCAGAATGCAACGATATTTAGTCTTTGTTGCACAAGCATATACATATCATATTTAAGTGCATTTCAAGTACCCCAAACTATGATCGGCCACGAGTACCGTGAACTAAAAACAAGACGGGTTAGCATGTGTCCCATGCAGTGACCGCTTGTATAAGATATATATACATACATATGTACACAACAGCGACGTATTCTCTACATAAGATATATACATATGTACATATATGTTCATTTTATATATTACGTAGAAAACAACTAACTTATATGTATATGTTCATTTTATATATTACGTAGAAAACAACTAACTTACAAAAGGTAGCGCTGCTACTGAGGACCGCGCCGCTTTAAGCTAAGAAATTCTTAATTCTAATATATCAGATCAATAAAAGTGTTCGGAGCGATATAAACAGTTCCTCCGATTCGAACTACCACAAGGCCCTGTTTATCTCTGCAAAACTTCCGCAGATGACTTTTCTATTTTTGAAGATAGGTGGGAATAAGTAGCCACATCATTACTGCTTAAACTAATGCTCTTAATGCAATTCAGTTGTCCCTGAAGTTGTTGTTGGCGTAACCGTTTAACATCTTTCTGGGCCACAAACAAATAACAAAACAGTAACTGGACAAATTAGAACTGAAAGGTTCTTTGGGATATTGAGAAGCAGATCACAATTGACAATGTAATTGCAACAGTAGAACTTGTTTTCGTATATAATATATCTTTATTAAAGATTACCGGTTCCTATCACCACACTGGAAAACTCCTGAGAAGAGAGAATGCTTAACAGGGCTAGTGTCCCTATAGTTGACTCATCTGTGCTCCATGCCTTGCCGTATATGTAAGATATATCCAGAGTAGTCAGGTTTTTAATTTCCATTTATTTATACAATTAGTTCTTAAGATTAGCATTACATTTGTTTATTCAGCTAGTTCTTAAGGTAAGTAATTCATTTATTTCGAGTCGATCGAGTAGTAAGAATAGAATGATCAGCTAGGTTCCTAAGATCAAGCTAGCAGTAGAGCTGAAACGAACATCGATGTTACGATCGATGGTTATGCATTTTTGGAAAACATCGATGATTGGCCGACACTATCGATAGTTTCTTTCCTTTGTAAAACTGATCGAGGCAAAAGCATGTGGGTAAACTTTTTCTTCATATTTTAATGCATAAAACATATGTATTGTAGTATGTTGTATGCCAAATGAGCATATGCCCACAGCATTGTAGAGTATACAATGTAACCAGTGGTCATATGCTCAACATAAAAGTAAATAAGTTTAAATAATCAAAAAGCATATACATAAGTGCAGTAATAAGATCCGTCACTTGTGCGGACTGACCGCAGCGTGGGAACGCTAGCGTAAGCACTTTTTGAGTATGTACCCTCTGTACATATATATGCATATGGCATGCTATATACTCCCGTTCTGCCGCTGCTTGCAGCGACAGAACTCTATATGAAGAACTTATGTATGTATTTAGGCTAAATAAATAATTTTAAATAAAGAAAGAGAACATTCTCATTTTGAACAACAATTAAAGCGGACATATGCTCCCTTTAAAATAAAACCAATTGTCTATTCTTTACATGGCGACCGTGACAAGTGTCACGACACTTGTACGCCCAAAAGAAAAAAAAATAAATGATATCAATTTCCAATACCAGGAAAAACGGCATTAAATATACATCTTGGAAATATCAGAGTGAGTAGAGGTAAATGAGTTTGGTACAAAAGAAAAAAGCCGGCAGAAGCGGCTTAAAAGTACGCTTAAGGAAAAGAAAAGCGGAAATACTAAAATTGTTGTTTGCCACCAACCCAACATTACGTTGGGAGGCAACAATAGCATTGCAAGAAGAGCTTGACCAAATTGATCAAGCTCAAAGAGAAAAAAATACCCAAACTCAACCTCTACCACGAATACCAAACATATACCAACAATTGATGCAGTTAATAACAACAGGAATGGCCAAGCCCCGAGGAAACAATTAGAAAAACTAAAGAAGAGGTGCCCGGATGACTGCGAGGGACCACTAGGCAGCCCCTTCTGCCAGGTAGGTAGGGTATCACTGCGTTGATAACGTAGGAAACCAAAAGTTCTTTTTTTAATAAATGAATCCTTTTTAAATTTTCCAATTTTCAATTTTAAAAAAAAAAATTTTTTTTTATAAACATAAAAATCAATATAAAGAAAATGATTGAAATAATGATCTTACATCCCAAATTTTAATTTTATTACACTAATAAAAAAAATAATGAATACAAAAAAAAAAAAAACATATATGTTTAATAATAGTATAAGCAAATTTGATGAAATACATAGTATACCCACTATGGGTTTTATTGATACAAAGACAGTGGATTCCACTGCAAATGTAATAAACCAGATCCAAACAGCAAATATTCATCTGAAATTAACGAATATATTGTTATTAATAATTGTTATAATATTGTGCGCATATATACTATATAAAATATACATGTTACACAATAAGTGTCTAACAAAAAGGGCCTTAAGCCGAGCAAATGATCTGGATAAGATCTAAAAAATGATAATATATACGCGCACAAGCAATTGTTGTAACAATATGTTCAAACAAAAATAAAAATATATTAATGTAGAAATAAAAAGAAAAAAAGTGGGTCTAACGGTTAGACACGATAGAAGTGAAACCTTCCGTAAAACAAACAGAGAGAATGAGACGAAAGCAGCATTAGGAGCGGGATAATTATAGGTTCATTATAATATTGCTATAAAGGTCATATTTTATTTTCTTCATTTTATTATTATTCATCCTCAATGTTTTCAATTTCAACAAATGATACGAGTGGCTTATGATAGCTAAAATATGATACAAATGCTTTGGTTTCGATGTTGTCAACATATCTTTGAAATACCGCGTCAATTGTTGTTTTTGATCGTGTTGTTGATTCAGTGCGATTGTTACACATTTTTAAACTGAATGTTGTATTGAGAAAGTCAATTAAAGGAACCGCTGTGTCCAATGCAAAATTTACGTTAAAATCGCCACTTAAAATCATTGGAACTTTATCGTAATCTTTTCTAAGTATCCGCGATACTTCTGGTGTATACTTTATTAAATTTTTTTTTCTTTTTGTTGTTTTTGTCGATATTCACGACACTTTTCTGCATTATTTTTCGGCATAATTGCGGTAAATATTTAAAAATGAAAATATTTACGAATATAAAAATACGGACGCAATACAGCACACGCGGTTGCTATTATGAGCGTCGTAACGCGTGTATTACACAGACGTACTAACATACACACAAACATTCGTAGGACGCTTGGTCTAAGCAAGTATTAGGTAGTGTAGTATAGCTATACATAATGCCTTCTCGCTCACCGTAGCTCCGGAGAAAAAATAATAATAATAATAAAAATAAAAATAATAAATAAACCAAATAATTCGTATATATACGTATGTAAGAATATAAATATGTTTGAAAACTAAAAAAAAAATATATATATATATATGTATACAAAAGCGTACTTATGTATACATATGTATATGCATGCACACTTGCCGGCCGAAAATGTACATACATACATATACATATGTGTGTACGCATGCGTTTAAATTAAATTCTGCCGGCGTCGACAAGCAAAGACCAGCCGATGGTGCCCGAACTATCCAATATCGTCGACGAAACACTTCGGCTACCGAAAAGAATTGAGCAAACACAATAAGGAACGCTATATAACTCTGTTCTATCTCATTCTCTCGCAGGCTATAAGATCTATATGTATGTCTCTTTTTAGTGTCGCTTTTTCGTTTCATCGAGTCTCAAATCACTCCCAATCACTCACAATACCCTTTATATGTTGTTTCTCTAACAAAGACGGTATGCTATGTTTCTACCTATTAGACGAAACCCAACAACAAAAAGTTGTCTATAATTGACTTATTTTTATACAAATTTAATAAGTATGAATACAGTCGAGACTAAACATCTCCAAAAATATATTCCTTTTCTTGACTTCCTGATTCAATCAGGACCAGTAAACAAGAAGTACAAGGAAATAAAATTTTGGATAGTTAAAAACTACAAATTTAAAATAAATATTGTAGACCTTATGGAAAGATCCATAAAAGTAGCATATGGCAAATTATTATTTAGAAGACCTAAGAGTAGGGATGTGCCTGAATGGGTACATAATATTTTTAAAGCTGATATAGAAACTTTTGATATAGGAGATTCGGATGAGGACATGAAAGCAGTAAAAGATTAGAAAAAAAAATAAAAAAAAAAACAATTTTCACTCTTGAACTTGCTTAATGGAATGCAACGAGATAGTGTCCATTATTAAGCATGAGCGTATTGAGTTTGATAAATCGTTTAAGTGCCTAAATAAAAGTGCACCGATTTCGAACCAAACAAAAGAAAAGCACATTAGATGCTTGATAAAGACATACAATAACATTCGTGAAGTAATCTATACAAATTCAAATAGATTAACACAATTGCACTTAACGCAAGGACACGATGTGATAAAAAGACTAAGGGAAAACCTTAGATACATTTCGGAGAGACATAGTTTAAACCTATTTATCCCGAATATAATAAATACACCTGCCAAATTTGATGAGTCAGTATTTATGGATACTGAACAGATCGAGCTAAAATCAAATCAAGAAAAGAAACACACAATAGAGACAGAAAAAAACATAGAGTCAGGTATATTGTCTGAACAAGACAACGATTCTGATTTAAGTAGAACTCAATACAAGTGTCATAAAAACAACAGACAAAATGGCAGAAAGAATTGCTCGAAGAGCATACATGAAAGATATTTCAAGCTCCATTCCAGAATTTAATGGACAAAGAGAGCATCTTCAAAGGTTTATAAGAGCTTTGAAGTTTATTAAAATTGACGTAGGAGAATACGAAGACATAGCTGTTGAGGTCATTAAATACAAAATTATCGGCCCGACACTATGCAAAGTCCAAGACTTAACAACCATAGATGCAATAATAAAGAAATTGCAAGAGGTTGTAGTCGGTGAAACATCCGGAGTAATAAAAGCCCGATTGGCAAGAGTGACCCAGAAGGGAAAAAGACCGGACAAATTTACGCAAGAACTTGATAATTTACGGCAGCTTTTGGAAGCTACGTATATTGATGAAGGCTTAACTGTAGAGCATGCTGAAATGTTCAGTACAGAAACAGCTATTCAAACAATGTTAAACAATTGCGACAGAGAAATGAGAATAGTGATAAAGTCTGGTCATTTTAAAAAAATGAATGAGGCCATTAGGTCGTACCTAGAAGAGATTACCCAATTGACTGGAAGCTCCAGTTCTGTACTGTACACCCAAAGAGGCCGCGGTAACTATAATAATAACAGATATAATTATCGCGGTAGAGGCAATGGTCGTGGTTATTATAACAATAGCCAGAATTCCCAGACAAATCAAAATAACAATTACAGAAGAAACAACAGAGGAAACAACAGAAGTAATAATAATAATAGAGGAAATAGAGGGAATAACGGTTATAACAACAACCAGAACAGGAATAGGAATGATGTCCGAATTGCCCAAGATACTTCGGGAAACTCCCAAACTCCTCCAGATATGCAAGATTAAGCAGTAAAATATATACTGTCAACTTAAGTCTCAACAATTATGTATCATTCAAAAATGTTGCAACAAATAAAAATATAACATTTTTAGTTGATACAGGTGCAGATATTTCAATTATAAAAGAAAATTCTGATGTCTTTCATGACATCAAAACCAATAGAATTAAAGACATTCGAGGCATAGGAGAAGGAGTAATAAACTCCAAAGGATTAGTCTCAATTGAACTTCAAACAGACAAATACATTATTCCATACAAATTTCATTTACTTCATTCAGATTTCGCAATCCCTTGCGATGGAATAATAGGATTAGATTTCATAAAAACATTTAATTGCAAATTACATTACAATAGTTCAGACGATTGGTTTGTAATTAGACCACAAAACCTTACGTTTCACATATACGTTCCAATAACATTTATTTACTGTCACTGGTACTAATTCCACACTTCTACCAGCAAAATCACAAGTGATACGCAAAATAGAGTTATATTCAACAGAAGAAAATATTTTAATTCCAAATCAGGAAATTAAACCGGGTGTTTATGTTGCAAACACTATTGCAACAGCCCAGAATACTTATGTCCGATTCTTAAATACCACAGATACATGCCAAATGGTAAACATTAATAACGTAAAATTGGAATCACTTTCGAACTACGATGTAGTTCAAAATTTAAAAGACAAAAAAAAAGATTCTGTAATTAATAAATTAAAGAAAAATTTTCCCATCTTGTTTAGAAAACAACTTGAAGAAATATGCACCGAGTATAGTGATGTGTTCGGACTTGAAACCGAACCAATCACAACAAACAAGCAGAAATTGAGACTTAAGGATGATGAACCTGTATTTGTAAAAAATTATCGATGTCCGCATAGCCAAGCAGAAGAAATCCAGCGTCAGGTTGGAAAGTTAATTGAACAAAATATTTTAGAACCGTCTGTGTCACCCTCTTATTAGTACCAAAGAAAGCTCTTCCGAGCTTTAAAGAGAAAAAATGGCGATTAGTAATTGTCACATAAATTTCCACTGCCCAGAATTGATAATATTTTTGATCAATTGGGTAGAGCTAAATATTTTTCTTACCTTGATTTAATGTCAGGTTTCCATCAAATTGAACTAGAAGAAAAAGCAAGAGATACAACGTCTTTTTCCACGAGCAATGGCTCATATCGTTTCACGCGATTACCTTTTGGTTTAAAAATAGCGCCTAATTCATTTCAGAGAATGATGACAATAGCATTCTCAGGCCTAGAGCCTACACAAGCTTTCCTTTACATGGATGATTTAATCGTTATTGGTTGTTCTGAACAACATATGATTAAAAATCTAATAGATGTTTTCGAACTTTGTAGAAAACACAATCTCAAATTACATCCAGAAAAATGTTAATTTTTCATGCACGAGGTGACGTTTTTAGGTCACAGATGCACAGATAAAGGAATCTTACGTGATGATAAAAAATTTGATGTTATCAATAATTATCCTGTCCCTACGGACGCAGACAGCGCTAGAAGATTCGTTGCTTTTTGCAATTATTATAGACGTTTTATAAAAAACTTCGCCGAATATTCACGGCATATAACAAGATTATGTAAAAAGAATGTCCCATTTGAATGGTCAACAGAATGTGAAAAGGCATTCCAGCACCTAAAAAATCAACTTGTTCAACCAAATTTATTACAATACCCAGATTTTAGCAAAGAATTTTGCATAATCACAGATGCAAGCAAACAAGCATGTGGTGCAGTTTTAACTCAAAACTATAATGGACTCCAACTCCCAGTTGCATACGCATCAATAGCATTCACTAAAGGTGAAAGCAATAAGAGTACTACAGAACAAGAACTAGTAGCAATACATTGGGCAATAACATATTTTCGACCATATATATATGGCAAACACTTTACAGTTAAAACTGATCACAGACCTTCAACATATTTATTTTCTATGGTAAACCCAAGTTCAAAATTAACACGCATGCGACTCGAATTAGAAGAGTGCGATTTTACAGTAAAGTATCTGAGAGGTAAGGATAATTTCGTGGCAGAGGCCCTGTCAAGGATAACAATATCCGACTTAATTGACATGAATAGAAAAGTCCTGAAAGTCACTAACAGGCACCAAAGTAGACAAAAGAATTTCTGCGCAGAATATAAACAAGAGCTATTTCCAAGGGAAAGTCTCGAAAATGCTTCTAAGCCCAACGTATACGAAGTCATTACAAATGACGAGGTTTGCAAAGTAGTGACCTTGCGAATAACAGATTCAACATGTTTATTGAAACATGGGAAAAAAGCTGTAGCAAGAATTAATGTTAGCGATTTATACTCCAATGGAATTCTCGACTTAGGTCAGTTTTTCCAAAGGCTTGAAAGGCAAGCCGGTGTATCTCAAATCAGCCAACTAAAAGTGGCACCGAGCGAAAAGATCTTTGAATCAATTTCAATAGATACTTCCATACACATGGCCAATAAAAATTTAAAATCATTAAGAATAGCGCTACTCAAGCCGGTGACCCTCATCCAAGATGACAAAGAAAAAGAAGCTATATTGTCTACATTCCATGACGATCCAATTCAAGGAGGTCATACAGGCATAAATAAAACGATATCAAAAATAAAGAGACAATATTATGGAAAAACATGACTAAACATGTAAAAGAGTACATAAATAACTGTCCAAAATGCCTGACGTCGAAAACGACAAAACACAGAAGATCACCTATGACAATAACCGAAACTCCACAATATGCTTTTGGTAGAGTGATAGTAGACACAATTAGTCCACTACCACGTTCGGAAAATGGAAATGAATACGCAATTACTGCAGTATGTGATTTAACAAAGTATTTAGTAGCAATTCCGGTTGCAAATAAGAGTGCAACAACTGTCCCAAAAGCCATATTCGAATCTTTTATTCTGAAGTACGGTCCAATGAAGACGTTCATTACGGACATGGGAACAGAGTATAAAAATTCCATTATAAATGACTTGTGCAAATATTTAAAAATAGACAACATAACGTCTACAGCACACCACCACCAGACATTAGGTACCGTTGAAAGAAGTCATAGGACATTCAATGAGTACATTCGTTCATACATTTCAGTAGATAAAACTGATTATGACATATGGTTACAGTATTTCGTGTATTGTTTTAACAGAACACCATCAGTAACACATAATTATTGTCCATATGAACTAGTATTTGGTAGACAAAACAATTTACCAATACAATTTAATAGCTTAAATACTATAGAACCTATATATAATATAGAAGACTATTCAAAAGAAGTTAAGTACAGATTAGAAAACGCGTATAAGAGAGTTCGAATACTTTTAGAGAAAAATAAAATTAAGCAAAAAGAAATAATTGATAGGAAAGTATCAGATTTTAAAATAGAAATAGGAGACCAGGTTTATCCAAAAAAATGAAACATGTCATAAATTAGAACCTTCTTACGTAGGACCATTTGAGGTCATTAGCATAGAAAAAAATAATAATATAATTATAAAGAATAGCAAAAACAAAAAACCGATAGTACATAAAGATAGGTTAAAAATTTTTTTTACCTAATAGATCCGAAACTTAAAAAAAAGAGTTAACAAATTAAAATTTAAAAAACAAATATATAACGAAATTTTCTTTTTATCTCTACAATTTAAAAAAAAAATAAAATTTTATTCAATACCTACAATTTTAAAAAAAAGTATACAAACATTTGCTGATTCGATCTGGTAAACAAAACAATTTTTTTTTACTTTTGAATATGAATACATATATATATCATCAAAAATGCAAAAACAAAACAAAAAAATTTAAGAAAAAAAAAACAGATATACATCATAAGATCTAAAAAAAAAAATAATATAAAAATAATAATAATAATAATTTTTTTTACTAAATAACTACACTATATTTCATTATTTTTTAAAAAAAGGGAGGTGTAGTATGTTGTATGCCAAATGAGCATATGCCCACAGCATTGTAGAGTATACAATGTAACCAGTGGTCATATGCTCAACATAAAAGTAAATAAGTTTAAATAATCAAAAAGCATATACATAAGTGCAGTAATAGGATCCGTCACTTGTGCGGACTGACCGCAGCGTGGGAACGCTAGCGTAAGCACTTTTGAGTATGTACCCTCTGTACATATATATGCATATGGCATGCTATATACTCCCGTTCTGCCGCTGCTTGCAGCGACAGAACTCTATATGAAGAACTTATGTATGTATTTAGGCTAAATAAATAATTTTAAATAAAGAAAGAGAACATTCTCATTTTGAACAACAATTAAAGCGGACATATGCTCCCTTTAAAATAAAACCAATTGTCTATTCTTTACAGTATATTCCTTTGCAGAAATAAAAAAGTGGTGTTGGTTGATCTGCGAACTCACATAATTCGTCCTGAGAATCCGAGCGACTGTTTAGCAAGGAGGGTCAAATCATATCCGACCGTCGTTGCTCTTTAAAGCCGAAAATTGTAAATCAATTATTATTTTTAAACAAGAATTTGAAATACGATGATGTTTCGTCGATGTTTGATTTGAAAAACATCGGAATCATCGATGGTCGCAACATCGATGTTTTTCCAGCTCTAGCTAGCAGCCATCAGTAGAAATCCAGTATTTGCCGCCAAACAAAGTTGTTTTTTTTTAATAATACCCTGATCGAAAGCTTAGTGTGTGAGAATTGACTGTTTCCACATGACAGATTCCTTCATTTGGAGTTATATGTGTTAACTAGCATTCGACCGCCCTCGGGCGACCTATAAACTGCTGACAGTTGCAGACCATGGACTAATTCGTGATCAAGAACAATAGTATTTTTCTATAAATAACTTGAGTCGAGGAAAATAAATAAATATAGAACAGTCTTTGCTTGTGGGATCTTAATATTAAATATTTTAATAACATTTAGATAGACATCTCTGTGTGTTGGAAAGATAGAAGTTGTTTTACATCTAAATAATCAAAAGCAACGGTATTTTCAATACTTGCCCTTACGAGAGAGACAGAAATTAATAAATATTGCAATTCTATGTTAAGTATTTTATTCTTTGACAATAAAATCTCGAATATATGTGCTGCATTTGTGTAGCCCTCTCTCCGCCTTACCAATTTATTAAGCGTGTCTGTTTAATTATAAGCTTCAGCTCGTATCTGTTTGTTAACAAATATTGGCCTACTATTAGATTATTAACGAAAACTTAGCTCTACTATCCTAAAGAAAAGTATTTACATTTATAAGTTAGCACATCCGGGTTCCCACAAGTCAACAGCTGCAATTCTGCATAATCAGCGGAGTTGCACCAACAGCCAATGCTAAGTAGGCCAATGTAACGTTTGAACCGAACTTTATCCGCACAACATTATTGCTGACACATCAATTATAGGTCAGGGCTAGCTTATCTTAAGAACATTTAGCTTTTTCGGCATAACAAAGCTAAAAAGTTTACTTTTAAACAATAAAGATACACCCAACTTTAACCGAATCTACTCAACAACAAAGGAGATATACATACATATATATATATATACAAAGCAAAAACCAAGATAGTTGGATCGACATCGTTGGAATTTTTGCAATTCCAGGAATTCCCAAAATAAAAAACAAATAACAACAAAAATTTTTTACATCAACACACAATTTGGAAGAATCTAACCAACGGCAACAGTACATTAAAAACTATAGTTTTTAATTCAACATCCCATAAGCAACTACTTAACGAACATATAAGTAGAGTGCTTACTTAAATAAAAATAAATAAAAGATATACAAAACAAAAGAAATAAAAGAAATCAAAGAATTACCGGCGCAGAAATAGGATATTAGTAAGAAATATTTGTCAATCGTCTCGCGAATTCTCGTAAATAGAAAATAAAAATGTCCCTTTTGAATAAAGGAAAATAAATATTTCTTTTCTTATGAGCAATTGTGAATTAAAGGAACACGACAGTGATTTAGACGATCTAACAGAAGATCTTAAAGATAAATTAGTGCCACATCAAAAACATAAAAAATTTCAATAAATGAAGCAAATTTACAAGCAATGATGGAGCTTGGACTCCAAAGGCAGGCACAAATGTTTGAAAGGAAAATAGAAGACATCAGAAATGAGTTTGGAAATGTGTCAGTGTTCGTACCAGAATTCCAGGTATTGAGTGTAGTGAAACATTGGATATTATAATGTCTGTAGGGAAATTTGAGACATATGTTTCATGAAGAAAGGCAGCTCATACCGCGTACAAAATTTTTGAAAATTATTTAGGAAGCTCGACATCGTCCTTCGTACAACTTCGTACAACACTCCATTGAATTTCAAGGCAATAATAAACAGACTAGATTTCACATACGCCGATAAGCGGCCCATTTACTTGATAGAACAGGAACTGTCTATCCTTCGTCAGGGAAACCTGACTATAACTCAATTTTATGAGGAGATTGAGAAGAAGCTTACACTTCTCACAAATAAAACTAAGCTCAGTCCCTTAACGAAAAATACAGGGCAGATGCATTGAGAGTTTTTATTTCGGGAACAAAAATCTTTTAGTGATATTCTCTTTGCGGCAAGACCCAACGACTTACCAACAGCCTTAGCTCCAGCGCAGGAAGTTGAATCGAACCACGAACCGTTCCAATTTGCAAATAGCTTTACAAAAAATTTCGAAAAAAAAGCTCACCGCATTGAGCAGCGTCAACAAAAATTTTCAACTGTGGAAAATAATCCCACAAATCAATTTAAAACACCCTTTTCCAAAAATAAAATACAAGAGAACATTTCAAATATTCAACAGGAACCGCCACAACCAATGGATGTTGACAATTCATCCCGGTTCAGGCATGTTACGCAATATCAGGGTCAAGGCAGTGCTATCTACCAGAACCAGGTTTCAAAAAGACCTGGGACAGCTAGGTATACTGGCCCTAAACAACAAAGAATAAATCACATTTCGGACGACAACAGCTCAGAACAGCAATATGAAATAATAACAGAATCTAAAGTAGCAGACATTGATGGCGAAGACCAACGCCAAGAGGTCAATTTTTTAGACACAGCTCCCTGTTACCGTTTGTAGAACGAACGATAGCAAGTAAAAAAAATAAAACGATACAGGCGCTTCAAAAAACTATATAAGACCAATCCCAGAACTGAAAGGCATAGTAAACGTTAAAATTTTTAGTTAAGTCACTTCATGTCTTTAACTCTATTCAAAAAAAATGAACACATAAACCTCCCACAAGAAATTAAAGAAGAATTCAAGTCAATGTTAGAGGAAAGAATACGTGTTTTTGCTGACCCTAACGAAGTCCTCCCGTACAACACAAATATCGTCGCTACAATTACAATTTAATAGCTTAAATACTATAGAACCTATATATAATATAGAAGACTATTCAAAAGAAGTTAAGTACAGATTAGAAAACGCGTATAAGAGAGTTCGAATACTTTTAGAGAAAAATAAAATTAAGCAAAAAGAAATAATTGATAGGAAAGTATCAGATTTTAAAATAGAAATAGGAGACCAGGTTTATCCAAAAAATGAAACATGTCATAAATTAGAACCTTCTTACGTAGGACCATTTGAGGTCATTAGCATAGAAAAAAATAATAATATAATTATAAAGAATAGCAAAAACAAAAAACCGATAGTACATAAAGATAGGTTAAAAATTTTTTTACCTAATAGATCCGAAACTTAAAAAAAAGAGTTAACAAATTAAAATTTAAAAAACAAATATATAACGAAATTTTCTTTTTATCTCTACAATTTAAAAAAAAATAAAAATTTTATTCAATACCTACAATTTTAAAAAAAAAGTATACAAACATTTGCTGATTCGATCTGGTAAACAAAACAATTTTTTTTTACTTTTGAATATGAATACATATATATATCATCAAAAATGCAAAAACAAAACAAAAAAATTTAAGAAAAAAAACAGATATACATCATAAGATCTAAAAAAAAAATAATATAAAAATAATAATAATAATAATTTTTTTTACTAAATAACTACACTATATTTCATTATTTTTTAAAAAAAGGGAGGTGTAGTATGTTGTATGCCAAATGAGCATATGCCCACAGCATTGTAGAGTATACAATGTAACCAGTGGTCATATGCTCAACATAAAAGTAAATAAGTTTAAATAATCAAAAAGCATATACATAAGTGCAGTAATAGGATCCGTCACTTGTGCGGACTGACCGCAGCGTGGGAACGCTAGCGTAAGCACTTTTTGAGTATGTACCCTCTGTACATATATATGCATATGGCATGCTATATACTCCCGTTCTGCCGCTGCTTGCAGCGACAGAACTCTATATGAAGAACTTATGTATGTATTTAGGCTAAATAAATAATTTTAAATAAAGAAAGAGAACATTCTCATTTTGAACAACAATTAAAGCGGACATATGCTCCCTTTAAAATAAAACCAATTGTCTATTCTTTACAGTATATTCCTTTGCAGAAATAAAAAAGTGGTGTTGGTTGATCTGCGAACTCACATAATTCGTCCTGAGAATCCGAGCGACTGTTTAGCAAGGAGGGTCAAATCATATCCGACCGTCGTTGCTCTTTAAAGCCGAAAATTGTAAATCAATTATTATTTTTAAACAAGAATTTGAAATACGATGATGTTTCGTCGATGTTTGATTTGAAAAACATCGGAATCATCGATGGTCGCAACATCGATGTTTTTCCAGCTCTAGCTAGCAGCCATCAGTAGAAATCCAGTATTTGCCGCCAAACAAAGTTGTTTTTTTTTAATAATACCCTGATCGAAAGCTTAGTGTGTGAGAATTGACTGTTTCCACATGACAGATTCCTTCATTTGGAGTTATATGTGTTAACTAGCATTCGACCGCCCTCAGGCGACCTATAAACTGCTGACAGTTGCAGACCATGGACTAATTCGTGATCAAGAACAATAGTATTTTTCTATAAATAACTTGAGTCGAGGAAAATAAATAAATATAGAACAGTCTTTGCTTGTGGGATCTTAATATTAAATATTTTAATAACATTTAGATAGACATCTCTGTGTGTTGGAAAGATAGAAGTTGTTTTACATCTAAATAATCAAAAGCAACGGTATTTTCAATACTTGCCCTTACGAGAGAGACAGAAATTAATAAATATTGCAATTCTATGTTAAGTATTTTATTCTTTGACAATAAAATCTCGAATATATGTGCTGCATTTGTGTAGCCCTCTCTCCGCCTTACCAATTTATTAAGCGTGTCTGTTTAATTATAAGCTTCAGCTCGTATCTGTTTGTTAACAAATATTGGCCTACTATTAGATTATTAACGAAAACTTAGCTCTACTATCCTAAAGAAAAGTATTTACATTTATAAGTTAGCACATCCGGGTTCCCACAAGTCAACAGCTGCAATTCTGCATAATCAGCGGAGTTGCACCAACAGCCAATGCTAAGTAGGCCAATGTAACGTTTGAACCGAACTTTATCCGCACAACATTATTGCTGACACATCAATTATAGGTCAGGGCTAGCTTATCTTAAGAACATTTAGCTTTTTCGGCATAACAAAGCTAAAAAGTTTACTTTTAAACAATAAAGATACACCCAACTTTAACCGAATCTACTCAACAACAAAGGAGATATACATACATATATATATATATACAAAGCAAAAACCAAGATAGTTGGATCGACATCGTTGGAATTTTTGCAATTCCAGGAATTCCCAAAATAAAAAACAAATAACAACAAAAATTTTTACATCAACACACAATTTGGAAGAATCTAACCAACGGCAACAGTACATTAAAAACTATAGTTTTTAATTCAACATCCCATAAGCAACTACTTAACGAACATATAAGTAGAGTGCTTACTTAAATAAAAATAAATAAAAGATATACAAAACAAAAGAAATAAAAGAAATCAAAGAATTACCGGCGCAGAAATAGGATATTAGTAAGAAATATTTGTCAATCGTCTCGCGAATTCTCGTAAATAGAAAATAAAAATGTCCCTTTTGAATAAAGGAAAATAAATATTTCTTTTCTTATGAGCAATTGTGAATTAAAGGAACACGACAGTGATTTAGACGATCTAACAGAAGATCTTAAAGATAAATTAGTGCCACATCAAAAACATAAAAAAATTTCAATAAATGAAGCAAATTTACAAGCAATGATGGAGCTTGGACTCCAAAGGCAGGCACAAATGTTTGAAAGGAAAATAGAAGACATCAGAAATGAGTTTGGAAATGTGTCAGTGTTCGTACCAGAATTCCAGGTATTGAGTGTAGTGAAACATTGGATATTATAATGTCTGTAGGGAAATTTGAGACATATGTTTCATGAAGAAAGGCAGCTCATACCGCGTACAAAATTTTTGAAAATTATTTAGGAAGCTCGACATCGTCCTTCGTACAACTTCGTACAACACTCCATTGAATTTCAAGGCAATAATAAACAGACTAGATTTCACATACGCCGATAAGCGGCCCATTTACTTGATAGAACAGGAACTGTCTATCCTTCGTCAGGGAAACCTGACTATAACTCAATTTTATGAGGAGATTGAGAAGAAGCTTACACTTCTCACAAATAAAACTAAGCTCAGTCCCTTAACGAAAAATACAGGGCAGATGCATTGAGAGTTTTTATTTCGGGAACAAAAATCTTTTAGTGATATTCTCTTTGCGGCAAGACCCAACGACTTACCAACAGCCTTAGCTCCAGCGCAGGAAGTTGAATCGAACCACGAACCGTTCCAATTTGCAAATAGCTTTACAAAAAATTTCGAAAAAAAGCTCACCGCATTGAGCAGCGTCAACAAAAATTTTCAACTGTGGAAAATAATCCCACAAATCAATTTAAAACACCCTTTTCCAAAAATAAAATACAAGAGAACATTTCAAATATTCAACAGGAACCGCCACAACCAATGGATGTTGACAATTCATCCCGGTTCAGGCATGTTACGCAATATCAGGGTCAAGGCAGTGCTATCTACCAGAACCAGGTTTCAAAAAGACCTGGGACAGCTAGGTATACTGGCCCTAAACAACAAAGAATAAATCACATTTCGGACGACAACAGCTCAGAACAGCAATATGAAATAATAACAGAATCTAAAGTAGCAGACATTGATGGCGAAGACCAACGCCAAGAGGTCAATTTTTTAGACACAGCTCCCTGTTACCGTTTGTAGAACGAACGATAGCAAGTAAAAAAAATAAAACGATACAGGCGCTTCAAAAAACTATATAAGACCAATCCCAGAACTGAAAGGCATAGTAAACGTTAAAATTTTTAGTTAAGTCACTTCATGTCTTTAACTCTATTCAAAAAAAATGAACACATAAACCTCCCACAAGAAATTAAAGAAGAATTCAAGTCAATGTTAGAGGAAAGAATACGTGTTTTTGCTGACCCTAACGAAGTCCTCCCGTACAACACAAATATCGTCGCTACAATTAGAACTGAAGACGATAGTCCCATCTATTCCAAACTTTATCCTTACCCTTTAGGAGTATCATATTTTGCCAACAAAGAAACCAAAGACATGCTGAGGGATGGTATTATCAGGCCTTTTAGATCTCCATAAAATAATCCGGTTTGGGTGCTCGATAAGAAAGGAGTAGATGAACAAGGAAACAAGAAGAAATGGCTTGTCATTGATTTTCGCAAACTTAATTCAAAAACAATAGTTGATACCTACCCTATGCCGAATATAGTGTCCATTCGTTCCAACCTTGGAAAAGCAAAGTATTTTACTACACTGGATTTAAAAACAGGATTTCACCAAATTTTCCTTGCAGAAAAAGATAGAGAAAAAATAGCATTCTCTGTAGGAAACTGGAAGTATGAACTCTTCCCTTTGGTTTGAGAAACGCCCCTGGAATTTTTCAGCGAGCAATAGACGATGTACTCAGGGAAGAGATTGGAAAGTCATGCTACCATTGAGTCCACTTAAAAACCGATCAACTGTTTTAGGAATCAAATACTTATCGAAGAAGGTATTACGGCTTTTGAGAAAATTGTTCTTATGTTCGTCAAAAAAATAAGACACATCATATACTTTTCAGACGAAGAAAATTTAACAGGAAAAGTGTGTGACGCGGTAAAAAAAAGATATTGTGAATGCAATTAAATGCGACCTACCAACATAAGCATTTTTTCAAAATAAGCTAGTTGAAACATTCCCGGCAACAAAATTTTGGCATTCCCGCAAGTTAGTCATTGATATCCTTGATAAAAATGAACAGAAGGAAATTATAATTACAGAATATAACAAAGCCCACAGGGCAGCCCAAGAAAACTTTAAGCAAATTCTCGATGTTGCCAATTGTAGGATTTATAGCAAAGCAAAATACGATCGACATGCAAAAAGGCAATTTATTGGTGAAACACCAATTTCCTACCAAGTTGGAGAAATTCTCCACATAGGCGTTTTCTAAATTTGCAATTGTCCAACCCATAGCTTCCCGAACAATAACGGATATTGAACCGTCCGTTTTACAACTCATGAATTTTTACCAAAATACTGGAATTATATATTGCGACAATGAACCATCTCTTAATTCAAGAATAGTAAAATCGCTTCTGCAAAATCGTTTCAATGTTGAAATTGTAAATTCTCCACCATTACACAGTACATCAAACGGGCAAGTAGAAAGATTTCACTGTAACCTTGAACAGCAGATTTAATTATAAGCGCAAGAATTATTATTACAAAGACAGAACAGTGACAGAAGATATAGAGTTTTCCAAGTAGGTGAAAATGTACTCATGAAGCTAAATAAGAGACTCGGTAACAAAATAGCACCATTGCATGAAGAAGTTACTGTAGAAGCCGATGTAGGCAGCATCGAAAAAAGCGACAATTCGGCCCATAATTATTTTGATGTTCACCGTCACCCTGGTCATCATTTTTATCTCTATTAAAATCTACCGGAAATGCAAAAACAACAGGCAGCAAGCATCGTTACGTGCTGTTATTGATGCTTTTAAGAAAACCACGGACGGCTTTTAATCTAACGAGGGAGGAGTTAGCACATCCGAGTTCCCACAAGTCAACAACTGCAATTTTGCATAATCAGCGGAGTTGCATTGACTGTTGAGTCAATGCTAAGTAGGCCAATGTAACGTTTGAATCGAACTTGATCCGCACAACATTATTGCTGACACATCAATTATAGGTCAGGGTCAGCTTATCTTAAGAACATTTAGTATTCCATACTGTAGTCTTTTTGGCATAACAAAGTTAGAAGGTTCACTTTTAAATAATAAAGATATACCAAAATAATTGAGTGTAATAAATATTGTATTCACTTATACATTTTTTCTAAGGCTCTATTTAAGGTTGTCCTTATGCACCACCCAACCCTTAATAAGGATCGTTGACCCCAGGTCCGCTTCAACCCGTTCCTCAACAAAAAGGAGCGATAATTTGTTATAGTTCGGCCGTGTCGCTAATCTTTTTTTTTTTTGAAGTTTAATGAGCTATGCTTATGTCAAAGTTGTTAAGAAGAAGGGCTTTAGTGGTCGAAGAATCTTATGAATGTTTGTTGTCGCAGTAAATGGTCATGGTTTTTGGAAATATGTTCCTCAAGTGGGGTAGGGGGTTTTAGATCCTCGATCGGACAGCAAATTTGGTAAATTTATCGACACATGTTTGAAAGTGTTTTTTATTAGTGGATAAATGAGATTGGCGTTTCAACCAATGTCTGCCTTTTCGGATGCCTGTTGTACTTGGCACCCGAACAAATCTTACAATTTTAAACAAGTTCATTTGCAGGTTGCGCCATCTTAGGAAAATAATAATCAGATAAAATTTGCTTTACATATTCCTAGTTAGCCCTGTGAGCGCGGTTAGGTTCTGTTATGACAATTTTTATCCTTTCTTTGCTATCAAAGATACCGGCATCGAGACGGATCTTTTTCCCTTCTTAGCGGGAAGCGCGCTTCCTCTAAATTTAACTGGTTTCTCGTGCAGTTTACAGGTTTGTCTAATGTTCTGATTGTGTACGACAGCGACGTCTCGCTATGAATGGTGGCTACATCGGATTCAGGGGTACTGTTGTCAGGTCAAAGGGTTCTTTGTAATCTGGGTACATGAACATTATGTCTTCGCTTGCCAAAATACTTTTTAGTTTATGAAAGAAATGGGACTGCAATTCGTTGAATTGTACAGGAATGTTTTTTTTTGATTTAAATTGTCAACCTGCTTTCTCCTTTTAAGATGCTCGAGATTGGTTTTGCTATCGAAGCAAAGTCTTTCAGCTGTCCAAACCCAAGAATAATCTGACATCAAATAGGGTTTTGGATTCAGGGTATTCTCTAATCGCTTTAAGTTTATCAGTAGCTGCCTTTCCCAAGTTTGCCAAGATCATAGGGATGCTAGGCATGGGATAGGTGCCCAAGATAGTTTTCTTGTTAAGCTTTCTGAAATCTATGGTCATATGGTCATATGGTCATTAGTTGTGGTTCTAATAGTAGCAACGACTGCGGTGTTGTAGGGAAGTCTTTCGTTCGGATTCGCGAATGCTCCAGCCCTAGACTCTAATACCTTAAAAAATTTAATTTTAATTTGCGGTGCCACTTGACGGTCCAACGCGTTGATGGAATCTACATTTGAACACTTAATGTAATGTAGTGGTTTTGATACTGAGAATATTTTTATTTTTATATAATATAATACGATATAATTTACCAAGCCAGCTACCAAAGCCATGATAAATCAATCGATGCATAACCGGAATTGAAGTCGATGGATAAGCCAAGGCATAAAGCGCAGATGAATGGAAAATAGGGTAATTGCAGTTTACCCAAGCTCGGTGCCAGCAGGAGTTTTTCAGAGTGCCAGGATCAGGATTCAATAGACAATAAAACAATATGAGTATAAATCGACACCACTCTTTTGATTGTAGTTAGTCACACGGTTTCGGTTGGTAGACTTATCTCCGGGTAAAACCCTGAATAGTCGAGTTAGTGCTTTTGTCATTTGTTTGTGTATGTGTAAGCATGCAAAATTATCCGACAGCCCATCAACTACTTTGGTTTAGCTCCTGCAATACACGTTTCGGGTCTCGGTATTTTATTATAAATGTTCTGAAATATAAAGGCCCTGGGGAGATTGAGATATGTTCACCGTACATATATATATAAATATAAATAATTGGAGATTAACATCCGCGTGGATTAAAGGCCCACCGTAACCCATACGCTAATTTTTACCTTATAAAATAAAGTTATTTTATTTTTGGATGGAAATTGTTTGGTTTCGATATTGCAGGTAACATGTGTGATCTTTTTTATATATGTATACCTGGGATAAAGAGGCCTGATCACTTCCAAATCCTATATCTTTTGCCGACGTTCCCAAAGCAAAGTCTCGGTAGAGCATTCAGTAGATTCATCGACGGAAACTTAGCATTAAACAGTCAATGACAGAACTAGCTAGAGAACCACCCACAAAGTTAATTTAATTTTTTTTTTAACAAAGTCTCGGTGGAACATTCAGTAGAGTAATCGACAGAAATTCAAGGTAAGAATTTTCCACTGAGTTATCTATATGCGCGCAAGTTGCCAGGCACAAATTCGTAGCATCAACAGTTATGCTTAGGAGCAGTGGCATCAAGAAATAACAAACAGGAAGAAGGAAAAAACTCACGATCTATAGCACAGTATAAGTCTTAGTAACGGCAATACCAGACCCGTTACGAGGTGGTAGCTATCGTTTTCTCTCTTGCCCGGATCATTCGGAGTACGAATAGAGCGGTGTTCCACTACCGTGCCCTATTGGTCAATAAGCCACGCGAGCTCCTTAGCAATCTGCTCGTGGGATAGTGAAAACACACCCGCAGCCGAATAGCCGAAGAATAGCCGTACAGCAACGAAAAGAAAAAATCTTCAGTACCCCAAGAGCAATAAATAAAGCGGATAATCAAACATTTAACAATTCACTTTCAGCAGTCATCGAGTACAGTACGAATAGAGCGGTGTTCCACTACCGTGCCCTATTGGTCAACAAGCCACGCGAGCTCCTTAGCAATCTGCTCGTGGGGTAGTGAGAACACACCCGCAGCCGAATAGCCCAAGAATAGCCGTACAGCAACGAAAAGAAAATATCTTCAGTACCCCAAGACCAATAAATAAAGCGGATAATCAAACATTTAACAATTCACTTTCAGCAGTCATCGAGTACAGATTGAGAGGAAGTTCACTTTCAGCAGCCATTGAGTGAACATCAAAAAAAAGTTCACTTTCAGCAGCCATCGAATTCTAGCAAAGGAAACGAACAAGGATATAAAGTTAAATATCAACAAGGATTTCCTCTGGAAAGCAATAAGGATACTAGACCACGCATAAACTAGAATTCATTCAACAAGAACCAGGGTTACCACTATTCAGAAACCAGCAAGGATAGTAAGCAAGACTATCACCGAGGATCTATGCAACAAGGATATTGAACAAAATAATCAACAAGGATTTATTCAACGGAAAGAGAGTACACCTTGCCAACAGTGAAGACATTAATAAGGATATTCAACCTAAATATGAAAAGAGTTCTAGTTCACCATTTTCCCAGTGAGACTAGTGATCCAGAACATTGAAGCAGTCTTCACCGCTTACTTTCAACAGTAAACAAAATCAATCATGGGAGTAAAATGGATCACCTATTGCCGTAAGGTGGATATCCCATCATAACCCACATTTCCGCCTAGCTCAACGAATGTTACATTGGATATTCCCCAATTTAGAAAATCAAGCGTTTCTCTTCCACGCAGCAAAGAAAACGTAAACTATGATAACAAAGCGGAGAAAATAGCTGAATGGAGAATTATTTTTGACGGATCCGTAGACGCCCTCCACTTCTTGGAATAGTTGGAGACCAGCGCTGCTACCTACCGGATTGACCCCGAGTGTTTGCCCAGGATGATGTCTTGTACTATGTTGTGGAAATGAAAAGCATATGCCCATAGTAGTGTACACAATAAGCATACACTATGTAAGGTGATCGTATGCCCAAATCACTAACATCGTTGCATTGTTTACATAAGCCCGAAATATGACCAGCCACCTACGTGGAATTGATTTTAAATAATCCAAGAGAACATGCTCAATTTGGATACCAATTAAAACGGACATGGTCCCTTTAAAAAAAGCAGTTGGTTTATTTTTACACGGTGTTCACACCAACGGTGACCAGGAGTAGCGGCCCGGAAGATTTTAGGCCAGGTGCCGGACGGCACACTGGCGGGTGATTGGCAAGTTTTTGAAGGAAACAGTTATCACGAGTAGTTGTGCTTTTTTTGTTGCTTTTTAACTTTTCATTTTTGTAAATAAAATTTGTTGTAAATTCACCCACGCACAATGTACTCGAATAAACAGTGAAGATCAAGCCGGAACAACCGAAGTCGACGCATTTTCCTCCATTTTGCCCAAGGCCCACACAACAACGGGGACTGGCCCCTATAGCATTTTAAGAGATTTTGTTGGTTTAACTGGATCAAGGGCTCCGCCCCCTACACTAACACACAGCGACGGTGATAAGTGTCACGAAGCTGCAACAGAAATAAAATGTGCGAAATAAAATGTAACAAAAAATGTGGATAAGTTTTTTAAAAAAAAAAAATACCCAAACAACACAAATAAAACATGCAAATGCATGCTTTCTCGCATTCAGCACAAAGAAACGTGCGCATGCTATCTCGCACACATTTCAGCTGTCGCTGCCCATGGCATTTCAGTACAAAACATATATATGTATATCTCAAATATTTATTGTCCGATTTCGGTTAAATTCAGTCAGATGGTACATATTGGCTATATAATTGAGTCTACCAAAAAATATGATAGTTTTTTCTAATTTGCGGCGGCGGAAGTGGGCGTGGCAAAGTTTGAAACAAACTTGATCTGTGTAGACACTAGATGGATGTTGACACCAAGTTTGGTGGCTCTAGCTCTTATAGTCTCTAAGATCTAGATGTTCATACGGACGGACAGACGGACAGACAGACGGACATGGTCATATCGACTCGGCTGTTGATGCTGATCAAATATATATATACTTTATGGGGGCGGAAAATTTTCGTCCTGCCTGTTACTTTCATTTTAGCGACTTTAATACACCCTTGAACCCTATGGGTACAGGGTATAAAAACTGCTGAAATTCTTCAAAAAAACCAAGAGAAAATAAATGTGTGCAAAGACCAGCACCAATAACAAGCAACTCAAAATTGATGTTCACCGTCACCCTGGTCATCATTTTTATCTCTATTAAAATCTACCGGAAATGCAAAAACAACAGGCAGCAAGCATCGTTACGTGCTGTTATTGATGCTTTTAAGAAAACCACGGACGGCTTTTAATCTAACGAGGGAGGAGTTAGCACATCCGAGTTCCCACAAGTCAACAACTGCAATTTTGCATAATCAGCGGAGTTGCATTGACTGTTGAGTCAATGCTAAGTAGGCCAATGTAACGTTTGAATCGAACTTGATCCGCACAACATTATTGCTGACACATCAATTATAGGTCAGGGTCAGCTTATCTTAAGAACATTTAGTATTCCATACTGTAGTCTTTTTGGCATAACAAAGTTAGAAGGTTCACTTTTAAATAATAAAGATATACCAAAATAATTGAGTGTAATAAATATTGTATTCACTTATACATTTTTTCTAAGGCTCTATTTAAGGTTGTCCTTATGCACCACCCAACCCTTAATAAGGATCGTTGACCCCAGGTCCGCTTCAACCCGTTCCTCAACAAAAAGGAGCGATAATTTGTTATAGTTCGGCCGTGTCGCTAATCTTTTTTTTTTTGAAGTTTAATGAGCTATGCTTATGTCAAAGTTGTTAAGAAGAAGGGCTTTAGTGGTCGAAGAATCTTATGAATGTTTGTTGTCGCAGTAAATGGTCATGGTTTTTGGAAATATGTTCCTCAAGTGGGGTAGGGGGTTTTAGATCCTCGATCGGACAGCAAATTTGGTAAATTTATCGACACATGTTTGAAAGTGTTTTTTATTAGTGGATAAATGAGATTGGCGTTTCAACCAATGTCTGCCTTTTCGGATGCCTGTTGTACTTGGCACCCGAACAAATCTTACAATTTTAAACAAGTTCATTTGCAGGTTGCGCCATCTTAGGAAAATAATAATCAGATAAAATTTGCTTTACATATTCCTAGTTAGCGCTGTGAGCGCGGTTAGGTTCTGTTATGACAATTTTTATCCTTTCTTTGGTATCAAAAATACCGGCATCGAGACGGATCTTTTCCCCTTCTTAGCGGGAAGCGCGCTTCCTCTAAATTTAACTGGTTTCTCGTGCAGTTTACAGGTTTGTCTAATGTTCTGATTGTGTACCGCAGCGACGTCTCGCTATGAATGGTGGCTACATCGGATTCAGGGGTACTGTTGTCAGGTCAAAGGGTTCTTTGTAATCTGGGTACATGAGCATTATGTCTTCGCTTGCCAAAATACTTTTTAGTTTATGAAAGAAATGGGACTGCAATTCGTTGAATTGTACAGGAATGTTTTTTTTTTGATTTAAATTGTCAACCTGCTTTCTCCTTTTAAGATGCTCGAGATTGGTTTTGCTATCGAAGCAAAGTCTTTCAGCTGTCCAAACCCAAGAATAATCTGACATCAAAAAGGGTTTTGGGTTCAGGGTATTCTCTAATCGCTTTAAGTTTATCAGTAGCTGCCTTTCCCAAGTTTGCCAAGGGATGCTAGGCATGGGATAGGTGCCCAAGATAGTTTTCTCGTTAAGCTTTCTGAAATCTATGGTCATATGGTCATTAGTTGTGGTTCTAATAGTAGCAACGACTGCGGTGTTGTAGGGAAGTCTTTCGTTCGGATTCGCGAATGCTCCAGCCCTAGACTCTAATACCTTAAAAAATTTAATTTTAATTTGCGGTGCCACTTGACGGTCCAACGCGTTGATGAAATCTACATTTGAACACTTAATGCAATGTAGTGGTTTTGATACTGAGAATATTTTTATTTTTATATAATATAATACGATATAATTTACCAAGCCAGCTACCAAAGCCATGATAAATCAATCGATGCATAACCGGAATTGAAGTCGATGGATAAGCCAAGGCATAAAGCGCAGATGAATGGAAAATAGGGTAATTGCAGTTTACCCAAGCTCGGTGCCAGCAGGAGTTTTTCAGAGTGCCAGGATCAGGATTCAATAGACAATAAAACAATATGAGTATAAATCGACACCACTCTTTTGATTGTAGTTAGTCACACGGTTTCGGTTGGTAGACTTATCTCCGGGTAAAACCCTGAATAGTCGAGTTAGTGCTTTTGTTATTTGTTTGTGTATGTGTAAGCATGCAAAATTATCCGACAGCCCATCAACTACTTTGGTTTAGCTCCTGCAATACACGTTTCGGGTCTCGGTATTTTATTATAAATGTTCTGAAATATAAAGGCCCTGGGGAGATTGAGATATGTACACCGTACATATATATATAAATATAAATAATTGGAGATTAACATCCGCGTGGATTAAAGGCCCACCGTAACCCATACGCTAATTTTTACCTTATAAAATAAAGTTATTTTATTTTTGGATGGAAATTGTTTGGTTTCGATATTGCAGGTAACATGTGTGATCTTTTTTATATATGTATACCTGGGATAAAGAGGCCTGATCACTTCCAAATCCTATATCTTTTGCCGACGTTCCCAAAGCAAAGTCTCGGTAGAGCATTCAGTAGATTCTTTGACGGAAACTTAGCATTAAACAGTCAATGACAGAACTAGCTAGAGAACCACCCACAAAGTTAATTTAATTTTTTTTTTAACAAAGTCTCGGTGGAACATTCAGTAGAGTAATCGACAGAAATTCAAGGTAAGAATTTTCCACTGAGTTATCTATATGCGCGCAAGTTGCCAGGCACAAATTCGTAGCATCAACAGTTATGCTTAGGAGCAGTGGCATCAAGAAATAACAAACAGGAAGAAGGAAAAAACTCACGATCTATAGCACAGTATAAGTCTTAGTAACGGCAATACCAGACCCGTTACGAGGTGGTAGCTATCGTTTTCTCTCTTGCCCGGATCATTCGGAGTACGAATAGAGCGGTGTTCCACTACCGTGCCCTATTGGTCAATAAGCCACGCGAGCTCCTTAGCAATCTGCTCGTGGGATAGTGAAAACACACCCGCAGCCGAATAGCCGAAGAATAGCCGTACAGCAACGAAAAGAAAAAATCTTCAGTACCCCAAGAGCAATAAATAAAGCGGATAATCAAACATTTAACAATTCACTTTCAGCAGTCATCGAGTACAGATTGAGAGGATCAGCAGCCATCGAATTCTAGCAAAGGAAACGAACAAGGATATAAAGTTAAATATCAACAAGGATTTCCTCTGGAAAGCAATAAGGATACTAGACCACGCATAAACTAGAATTCATTCAACAAGAACCAGGGTTACCACTATTCAGAAACCAGCAAGGATAGTAAGCAAGACTATCACCGAGGATCTATGCAACAAGGATATTGAACAAAATAATCAACAAGGATTTATTCAACGGAAAGAGAGTACACCTTGCCAACAGTGAAGACATTAATAAGGATATTCAACCTAAATATGAAAAGAGTTCTAGTTCACCATTTTCCCAGTGAGACTAGTGATCCAGAACATTAAAGCAGTCTTCACCGCTTACTTTCAACAGTAAACAAAATCAATCATGGGAGTAAAATGGATCACCTATTGCCGTAAGGTGGATATCCCATCATAACCCACATTTCCGCCTAGCTCAACGAATGTTACATTGGATATTCCCCAATTTAGAAAATCAAGCGTTTCTCTTCCACGCAGCAAAGAAAACGTAAACTATGATAACAAAGCGGAGAAAATAGCTAAATGGAGAATTATTTTTGACGGATCCGTAGACGCCCTCCACTTCTTGGAAAAGTTGGAGACCAGCGCTGCTACCTACCGGATTGACCCCGAGTGTTTGCCCAGGATGATGTCTTGTACTATGTTGTGGAAATGAAAAGCATATGCCCATAGTAGTGTACACAATAAGCATACACTATGTAAGGTGATCGTATGCCCAAATCACTAACATCGTTGCATTGTTTACATAAGCCCGAAATATGACCAGCCACCTACATGGAATTGATTTTAAATAATCCAAGAGAACATTCTCAATTTGGATACCAATTAAAACGGACATGGTCCCTTTAAAAAAAGCAGTTGGTTTATTTTTACACGGTGTTCACACCAACGGTGACCAGGAGTAGCGGCCCGGAAGATTTTAGGCCAGGTGCCGGACGGCACACTGGCGGGTGATTGGCAAGTTTTTGAAGGAAACAGTTATCACGAGTAGTTGTGCTTTTTTTGTTGCTTTTTAACTTTTCATTTTTGTAAATAAAATTTGTTGTAAATTCACCCACGCACAATGTACTCGAATAAACAGTGAAGATCAAGCCGGAACAACCGAAGTCGACGCATTTTCCTCCATTTTGCCCAAGGCCCACACAACAACGGGGACTGGCCCCTATAGCATTTTAAGAGATTTTGTTGGTTTAACTGGATCAAGGGCTCCGCCCCCTACACTAACACACAGCGACGGTGATAAGTGTCACGAAGCTGCAACAGAAATAAAATGTGCGAAATAAAATGTAACAAAAAATGTGGATAAGTTTTTTAAAAAAAAAAAATACCCAAACAACACAAATAAAATATTACATAAAATTATGTACAATGAAGTAAGCAAGTCGTGCCTGCTGACTTGGAGTATATCCTGTACCAAAAAAGTATATTTCATTTAAACAGACTCCTACGCAATCATCATTAATTGAATAAAATTTTTCACAAAATTCTCTTAAAAAACCGAAACACCAAATGCATGCTTTCTCGCATTCAGTACAAAGAAACGTGCGCATGCTATCTCGCACACATTTCAGCTGTCGCTGCCCATGGCATTTCAGTACAAAACATATATATGTATATCTCAAATATTTATTGTCCGATTTCGGTTAAATTCAGTCAGATGGTACATATTGGCTATATAATTGAGTCTACCAAAAAATATGATAGTTTTTTCTAATTTGCGGCGGCGGAAGTGGGCGTGGCAAAGTTTGAAACAAACTTGATCTGTGTAGACACTAGATGGATGTTGACACCAAGTTTGGTGGCTCTAGCTCTTATAGTCTCTGAGATCTAGATGTTCATACGGACGGACAGACGGACAGACAGACGGACATGGTCATATCGACTCGGCTGTTGATGCTGATCAAATATATATATACTTTATGGGGGCGGAAAATTTTCGTCCTGCCTGTTACTTTCATTTTAGCGACTTTAATACACCCTTGAACCCTATGGGAAATACCCCACCTTTACAGGGTATAAAAACTGTAACTGCTGAAATTCTTCAAAAAAAACCAAGAGAAAATAAATGTGTGTCAAAGACCAGCACCAATAACAAGCAACTCAATGTTTGTTGTCGCAGTAAATGGTCATGGTTTTGGAAATATGTTCCTCAAGTGGGGTAGGGGTTTTAGATCCTCGATCGGACAGCAAATTTGGTAAATTTATCGACACATGTTTGAGGTTTTTTTATTAGTGGATAAATGAGATTGGCGTTTCAACCAATGTCTGCCTTTTCGGATGCCTGTTGTACTTGGCACTCGAACAAATCTTACAATTTTAAACAAGTTCATTTGCAGGTTGCGCCATCTTAGGAAAATAATAATCAGATAAAATTTGCTTTACATATTCCTAGTTAGCCCTGTGAGCGCGGTTAGGTTCTGTTATGACAATTTTTATCCTTTCTTTGCTATCAAAGATACCGGCATCGAGACGGATCTTTTTCCTTCTTAGCGGGAAGCGCGCTTCCTCTAAATTTAACTGGTTTCTCGTGCAGTTTACAGGTTTGTCTAATGTTCTGATTGTGTACGACAGCGACGTCTCGCTATGAATGGTGGCTACATCGGATTCAGGGGTACTGTTGTCAAGTCAAAGGGTTCTTTGTAATCTGGGTACATGAACATTATGTCTTCGCTTGCCAAAATACTTTTTAGTTTATGAAAGAAATGGGACTGCAATTCGTTGAATTGTACAGGAATGTTTTTTTTGATTTAAATTGTCAACCTGCTTTCTCCTTTTAAGATGCTCGAGATTGGTTTTGCTATCGAAGCAAAGTCTTTCAGCTGTCCAAACCCAAGAATAATCTGACATCAAATAGGGTTTTGGATTCAGGGTATTCTCTAATCGCTTTAAGTTTATCAGTAGCTGCCTTTCCCAAGTTTGCCAAGATCATAGGGATGCTAGGCATGGGATAGGTGCCCAAGATAGTTTTCTTGTTAAGCTTTCTGAAATCTATGGTCATATGGTCATTAGTTGTGGTTCTAATAGTAGCAACGACTGCGGTGTTGTAGGGAAGTCTTTCGTTCGGATTCGCGAATGCTCCAGCCCTAGACTCTAATACCTTAAAAAATTTAATTTTAATTTGCGGTGCCACTTGACGGTCCAACGCGTTGATGAAATCTACATTTGAACACTTAATGCAATGTAGTGGTTTTGATACTGAGAATATTTTTTATTTTATATAATATAATACGATATAATTTACCAAGCCAGCTACCAAAGCCATGATAAATCAATCGATGCATAACCGGAATTGAAGTCGATGGATAAGCCAAGGCATAAAGCGCAGATGAGTGGAAAATAGGGTAATTGCAGTTTACCCAAGCTCGGTGCCAGCAGGAGTTTTTCAGAGTGCCAGGATCAGGATTCAATAGACAATAAAACAATATGAGTATAAATCGACACCACTCTTTTGATTGTAGTTAGTCACACGGTTTCGGTTGGTAGACTTATCTCCGGGTAAAACCCTGAATAGTCGAGTTAGTGCTTTTGTCATTTGTTTGTGTATGTGTAAGCATACAAAATTATCCGACAGCCCATCAACTACTTTGGTTTAGCTCCTGCAATACACGTTTCGGGTCTCGGTATTTTATTATAAATGTTCTGAAATATAAAGGCCCTGGGGAGATTGAGATATGTTCACCGTACATATATATATATAATATAAATAATTGAGATTAACATCCGCGTGGATTAAAGGCCCCACCTGCACCCATACGCTAATTTTTACCTTATAAAATAAAGTTATTTTATTTTTGGATGGAAATTGTTTGTTTTGATATTGCAGGTAACATGTGTGATCTTTTTTATATATGTATACCTGGGATAAAGAGGCCTGATCACTTCCAAATCCTATATCTTTTGCCGACGTTCCCAAAGCAAAGTCTCGGTAGAGCATTCAGTAGATTCTCTTGACGGAAACTTAGCATTAAACAGTCAATGACAGAACTAGCTAGAGAACTACTCCACAAAGTTAATTTAATTTTTTTTTTTTGAACAAAGTCTTGGTGGAACATTCAGTAGAGTAATCGACAGAAATTCAAGGTAAGAATTTT
>JAECWJ010000169.1:0-39229 GCA_018150375.1 Drosophila sturtevanti | reverse complement strand
TCATTACAATGCAGCAGATCTGGGCACTGAGCTGGGATGGGGTGATCCGCTTCCCACGTCACTCTGGCAGGAATGGGAGGGAGGTGACTGTGGGATTATCCACGCCCGGAGATCACGTAAATGTTCATCTGCCTCACAGCTAAGAATCGAGTAGCCCCGGTGAGCCCCGAACTTCCAACCCGTAACGCCATAGCTTTTTCTGGACCGATTCCACCATCGTTCTCGCTTGGCTGAATAAGCCCCCATGCAGTTGGTCCACCTTCGTCGCCAACCGAGTGTCCTCCATCTCCAACAAACACGGCGGTCCGCGATTGAGCTCATGTGGGATCTGAGGACAACCCAGCCGATCTAGCGAGTCGGGGAAGTATCGGTAGCCGACCTAGCGGGCTAGCCAGCTATGGTGGCACGAACTAGATTGGCTTCATCCCCCCTTCCGAGTGTTGGCCGACCCCTGCGGGCATTTGTGTTGGAAACGCAGATAGAACGACGGGCACAGTGCCACATCGCCACCCAGGCAGAAGTCGATCTAACTGACCGGACTCCGGGCAGGGCCCTTGCGGGTGACAGCTCATGTCCATCGATTCTTTTGCCGACAACTGTCTTGTCCAACAACCACCGAGAGCTCTTCAATGAAGAACTGCACGCGGCTGAAAGAGTGCTGCGGGAAAATTTTTGGATCCGCAGGGTGAAGAATGCAGTGAAGGCCCACGTCCGTGGATGCAAGGTGTGTGTGCGTCGACAGCAGGCGCAGCTCATGGGCGAGCTCTCCCGGAAACCGGTCACATTTGCATGGCCTTTCGAGCACACTGGCATTGATTTCGCTAGGGCCTTCGGAGACAAAAAATTATACCGGACGAGAATGTCTCTATAAATTCAAGGGTTACGTCTGCGTATTCGTATGTTTTAGTACGAAGGTCATCCATCTCAAGTGACTTCGAACTGGACTACGAGGAAGTTTCTGGCGGCGTTTTCTCGTTTTGTGTCGCGGAGAGTCTTGGGTCCACAACGTATCTATCTCCGACAACGGCAAAACCTTTGTTGGGGCATCCATGTCCCCGGGAAAGGACTTTTTGGAGGCGGACGAAGCGTTGCATTACCAACCCTTTTGGACAGTGGACCCGAGTGCTGGCATTTCATTCCGCCGAGCGCACCTCACATGGGGGAGGTTTCCGGGAAGCTGGGGTAAAGAGCTTCAAGACTCTGTTCCCACCGATCCACTACCAATACCCGATACACCTTTAAGGAACTCTCCACTCTTCTGTGAAGGATCGAGGCATGTTTGGTTTCGCGTCCCATTTCGCCTATGAGCGAAGATCCGGCCGATCTTGTGTCCTTGAGTCCTGGACATTTCCTAATGGGAGGCCCTCTGGTGGCCATCGCCGAGCCAGAGATCCATGAGGAACCAATGTTGTTGGTGAATCGCTGGCAACGCCTGAAAGCGCTTCGTCACCACTCCTGCCGAAGCTAGAAGGACGAAAATTTAAAGGAGCTGCACAAGAGGAACAAGTCGAAGTTCCCTGACTTGCAGTTGGGGCGAGTTGATCTTGTCCACACCGGGTCTGACGGTTTAGTCAGACGTACAAACTTCACGTGGTATCATTAAAAGGCCGCTCGCGAAGCTGATTCCGTTTTCGTCCTGTTTATCTCCGTTGATCCATGTCACGCGTTGCCAGGCACAGGGGATTTTCGTTCTTCTTGTTCCAGCTCTTATTATAGAATTCCACAACATCACTATGTCACCACCTGCCCGCCAAGTAGTTCAGTCGCCACCCACAGGGGGGAAACGCCTATCGTTGTCGACGGTTCCTGAATCTGCGTGCGGAAAAACGGCTGCGGGCACTGCTGGTCCACAAATACTACGCAAACTCTCCGGCCCACGAACATCCGGCAGGGTCGTGTTGGACGTCGGCGCCATGTCGCCTCTGCTGTACCTTTTAGACAGTTCGTCATGCCAACAGCGGTGATCAAGGTCGACAATGGCGACGTACCCGATAGCCGGATTAGCTCGGTCCTTTGCCGCGGATCTTTTACATATACATATCTATTTTCAATACAACATAAATTTAATCTCGCGCCATATATACCCATATTCGTGAATAAAAGTGAACACCTCTAGAAGAGAAAAAAACCGAAGCCTACGCTCTTGTCTTTTTCTCAGCCCAGGGCCCACAGCACCACAGGGACTGGCCCCGATTTTGAATACCACAAATGGTATACCTGGACCAGAGCTCCACCCTCCCACAATCATTGGTCCTTCGAGCCGGATAATATTCGTTCTGTTCGCCCCAGCGGTTGCCCTGGTGGAGATTCCGATAAGTAGACAAATTTCTTATTCCATTTCAATTAAAAAGTTCCAAATACATACATACAGACCTGCAGTGAAAAGTTCCCGATTTTTCCATAGCAACTTTTCACTCTGAATTGTATGGACATATGTACATGATTTCCAGTCCTTGGTTTTATTGCCCTGTTCACTTTTTCCTTCCTGAAATGCATATCTTTATCTCAGTACATATATCTACATATGTATATACATATATAAATATCCAACACATATACACACATACATACATCCGTCTACACATACGCGAGTGCGGTTCCCGCTGAAAAACAAAAAAAACCATCCAAGTGCTTGAAGTCCCGCGATTTTTCCAATTCCAATTCCGGCATTTTCATTAAAAAGGAAAATCGCGCGGTGTTTTTCTTTTTTGTTTTTCCAAAGTGTTCACTAGTGCGCTGGCGCGGCTTATATACAGCCACATACCTACATACATACATAGGCATATAATATATGCACTTGCATTTTTACATACGGGCATTGTTTATATAAGCAAATCGAAATTTGATTAATTTATTTTTTCCACAACAATACAAGAAAAAACGGGCAGTGAGCTTTTTCACAGCTGACCATTCGCCAGTGATGCTCAGATGAGTCACTGGTTCCGATTCTCAAAAACGAATTTATTAATTTAATTTTTTTTGATGTGGATTTTAATTTGATTTAAATTGAAATTAAAATTAATTGTAATTCAAATTAAAATTAAAATTAAAATAAATTTTTTAATTCAAATTAAAATTAAAATTGAAGTCAGAATTAAAATTAAAATTGATAAAGTGAAAATTTCCGAGTCCATGTCCGATTATTTTACAATCATCGAATTTATTGAATTTAATTTTTTATTCAAATTTTAATTTAAATTAAATTAAATTAATTTAAATAAAATTAAAATTGGAGCTAGGATTAAAATTAATAAATTTGATAAAAAAATTGTTTCTTCTAAAAAAAATGTTCATTTTTTTGTCCGAAGCGAAGTGGTTAAGTTGTCGGGGCCCGAGAACAGTCGACCCCAATCCTGCGCCCGAAATTCTGAGTTTTTTCTCCTAAAAAATTCCGCGCAATTCCGAGCAAGGATACTTTCGGCCCGACGCCAGGTCTCGGTAGTATTCCGGTATATATAAAAAAAGAAAACCAATTAACCGATTACCACTGAAGATCCAAATCTGTTGGTCCCACTTTCGCTCGTCCGTTCAACATTTTTTTGTGTCCGTTTTTCGTCTACATAATTTTATGTATATTTTATATTACTGCATAACCTTTATATAAACATTTCAAATATTCCATACATAATTATTTATAACCATATCCATTCCTAGCATTTATACGTTCCACATTTACAGTCCATATTCTCTAGCACTGTCCTCCGCGGTCTTAGCTCCGTTCTTTTTTTGTTATTTTTACCTACGTACAATACAGTCCACTCCAGGTTCCGCATCCATTTCTTATTTTTCATTGGGTAGCCGGTTTCTGATCCGACTATGCCCACAGACCCTGCCAAGAGTCTCCCGAAGCCTGATCGTCTCTCCGTGCCGCGCCAGTCCACGTCGTCATCGCCAACAAGTAAATTCCCTCGTATCACTGATACAATCAAACGCTGTCCGTCCGGTTCTAGTAGCGCTCCGACATCGCCTTGCCTCTCTCAAACTCCGCGCAAATGAGTATCCTTGTCCAGCCGAGTGCCATCGTCCACCCTACCGGGCTCCGAGAAATCCGTTGAGGTTCCGCGAATCACCATCTCGGTTCCAACTGTGTTCGAAATGAACACAATGGCCTCGATCGAGGAGGAAGTTTCCATGTTTGCTCTATGGCTGCACCTCGACCAGAGTAAAGTCCTTTGGGGCAGAGTAGAGGCGGAGTATCTGACGTGTACGCGAGCGCTTTCCGTGGATACGTGCGAAGAATATCACTCTGATCTCTCAACAGTCAAGCTCAAATATGAGTACGCCTACATGGTATATGACCGATGCGGCACCACTCTCGGAGAACGCATTGAACGACTCCAAACACCCCCTGCTCCTCTCCCACCAACGCCGCACTCCGCGAGCCATGTCACCCAAGGCTATCGACTACCTCCGTGCGAGGTGGACGTGTTTTCCTGGGATTATAATCAATGACCTTCCGCGACTTGTTTACAGCGATGTACGTCGACAATCCGAGGTTAGCGCCGGTGGAGAAATTGTTCCACCTCGTATCCAAGACCAGAGGCGAGGCTAAGGCAATCGTGTCTAGCTCACCTCTTACCAACGACGGTTTTTACGCGGCATGGGAGAATCTGAAGGCTCGTTTTAAAAACAAGCGGCAGTTGGCAGCCACTCAGACAAACATTCTGTTCAACTTGTCTCCAGTCACGCATGAGACGTGTACTCTGGAACGGTCCGGAGTTAGTACGGAAAATTGGGATGTTCTCTTGGTGGCCCTCTGCACATCCAAGCTACCCCACTCCACCGTCGGTTTATGGGAACAATCCATTCCTAACAAGACCGACTTGTGCACGTGGTCCGACTTAAACAATTTTTTGGTCGACCGGTACCGCGTCTTAGAAACCCTCGAAGACCGAAAATCGAGCTCTACATCCCAACTTCTTCCATTCGCTGTCCGAAGATCCGCTCCATCCGCCCTACGGAGATGAACAGAATCCACCATGGACAGCGAATAAAGGCTGTGTCCCCTTCTATGGATGCTCCGATCGGGATGTTGCTACTCAACCCGCAAACGGCCATATGTATGCTTATGTACGAATGAACGTATTTTATTTTGTAATGTAAAGGGTTAACAGAATTCCACCTACAAGAAACTTAACCTACCGCAGTGTGTCCTTCTCGATCGAAACAATAAAAGAGAAAGAGCTTGCTGAAATTAACTTACAACGCCATAATTCTAGCGTGCCCGCATCTTGATTGCGCAGAAATACCTTAAAACTAAATACTAGATCGAGTCACCGATTATTCGCCTATCGGTTCCCGATCACGATCCCCGAAAAGCAACATTAAAGATCGAGCGCCATGTAGATACATCATTTTAAACTACATCCGTAAAAAATATATGCGAAAATAAACATAAGCCCGAAATGGCAAACAAACAATCATTTTTAAATAATTTTTAATTTGATTTATTTTGATTAGGAGAATTCAATTATATTAATTAACTTATTACACTTAATACTGGCCAAATTATTTGTCCAATAAGCTTTGAATAATACCAGTGCATACATGCATGCACATATCATGTATGTGGCTGCTATTTATATTTCGGAAATAGCAAAAATGGAGTTGCCAGAGTTACATATTGGCACGAATTGTTTGCCTTGATGTTTCTGTGTGTTCACGCCGACGGTGACCAGGCGCAGCGGCGGGGAAGATTTATGGCCAAGTGCCGGACGGGCACACTGGCGCGTGACGAGGAAGTTAGATGGAAGCAACCATCATAATCAGTCGACTTTTTGCTTTTCGCTTTTTATTTTACATATACATATCTATTTTCAATACAACATAAATTTAATCTCGCGCCATATATACCCATATTCGTGAATAAAAGTGAACACCTCTAGAAGAGAAAAAAACCGAAGCCTACGCTCTTGTCTTTTTCTCAGCCCAGGGCCCACAGCACCACAGGGACTGGCCCCGATTTTGAATACCACAAATGGTCTACCTGGATCAGAGCTCCACTCCACAGTGTTTTTTTTGCGTTTATTTTGGCATAAAGTCTAAATTTAAAGCTATTGAAGTGAAACTTGGTTTGTATGCATTTTTTATGTTTCTTTAGTGTCCTACTCAGTTTCATGGCATTTGAGCACTATTTAAAAAAGCTGCCATATAAAGCTTTGAAGGTTCTATTAAAAAATTTTAATTTTAAATTTAAAAAAAAAACACAATTTTAAAAAGAATTCATATTTGAAATTAAAAAGAAAAAACAGTTTTATAGAAATTCATTGAGTTTGGCAGTTATCTCCCCTGGGCTGGTGATTAGTCCTTCCTAGTCCTTCTATAAAAAAAAAATACATTTGGAATACAATTTGGAATTTGGTTATAAAAATTACTCAGTTCACTTGAAGTTCAAAATATTCATTTTCTGAAGCAACAACCTCTAGTCCATCCTGTTCTTAATAATCTTCATCTGATGAATGTTGGTCAGAATCTGGATCATTATTGTTAGACTGCGTTTCAAATTGTGGTCCTATTAACAAAGATACTAGATCTTTTGGCATCGTTCTTTTTATTGAGTTTGGTCGCTGCTTTAAGTATATACTAGATTAAAACGGATCAGGTGTATCCATTGATCTATTGAAGACATCTGTGATGTTATCTAGTCGACTACATTTTATTGAGTGGGCTCTTCTGTCGCGCTTGTATAATTTATTTCGGAATTCCGAGGAACTATACAAGTGTCTATTATTTGGTGCCCATGTACTAAGACTTTGTGAACAGTGGGCGACATGGGGTGCCAAGGATACTTTTCCTGATATGCCACAAAAACTTTAGCACAGAAAGCTTTGAACTTAGCTGAGTCTATATCGTACTCGCAGTTTATCGTTATCAATATTGTCTGAAAGCTTTTTAAAATGTCACAGTCAAAATCAAGAATTGATGACAATAAGTCAGGATTGGAAAATGCTCTTCTCGCTGTGTTGCCATCACTGGAGTTCCCACTGCCATTTGAAATAGGTTTGCCTACATTCAATCCCATTTGTTTCATCATTTTTAACTGTAACAAATTTTTTCGTGCTTTTAATTTAATCTTGTCGGCGTCCTTGACATGCCACTTTTTTAACTCTATTCTATATGAGATTTTTAAAACAAACTCGAAAAAGCGGATCCAAGCGTGTAATGGACTGATTCCAAATTGAAGGGCATGTGATTTAGCTGACAATACGTTTAGAACTTTACCATCTATCAGTGTCATGTGTCCAGTATACTGCACATATATACATTTCTCTTTAAATTTATACAAAAATATTTGCATGTTGAGAATCTGGGCATCTAAATTGTCTTTTTCTGATAATATGAGCTCGGTACTCTCCTTGGTGAATTCGATTTTTAATGGTCGACAAAATCTAACAGATTGCGGAGCCCTATTAATCCAAATTATTTGTTTTGTCTCATTTATCAATTTTAATGGGACAATTGTAGTAACAAACAGTGAACTGTCAATCGATTCACTATCGTGGTTCTGGAAACGCTGTTTGTATACACTCTGGCCGGACGAACCATCAAATCCATAGCTGAAAATTAGTTTGCAATGTACCAAGTTGGGAAGTGTTTCCAGGACTTCATGTTGCATTTCCAGAATACGGGAAGATGTATGGTCCAAAAGATTTTGAAGTGAAACATACGCTTTATTTCCATAATATTGAAATTCTTTTGGCCAGAGTTTTAATTTCGAATTAAGTACGGCTGGATATGTTGGGTATATATCATAACCCTGCATTTTAGCATTCCGTTGTATATTTATATACTCACTTTTTGTAAATCCATTTTCCAATAGAAAAGCAAGTGCACAGTCAGCGGACATTTGCTTTGGCTCGTCTGTAAAAAGTTTACTTTTTACCTGATTTAGGGTCTCGCGACTCCCAGCAGCTTTCAAAACAACAGCTAAATCTTTTTCTTTTGATTTTTTAGCAGAAACTGTAGCAGGATGTATAAGTAAGGGAGATGAGTTGTTATTCTGATCGGAAAGCTCAGCAGCTAATTTTCTTGTGAGGCGAGGACCAGCGTTTTCGTAATCACACTTTGGACGACCCATTTTTTTTTCTGTTGAACAGAGACCGGAAATTTCTATGAAAGTGTCTTTTCAAGCCATTTTGCATGCTTTCCTTTAAATCTTCCCAGAGTTGAATTACACTTTGGCAAGTGTTTATTTATATAATTAACGAAAGCTTTCACGTTTTCATTTATTGTCCTAATGCTGTCGTCATTTATATGCTTTTGATCAATGTTTTGCAACATATGATGTTGTACTGCGTCACGGGAACGGTTGTAATTCCAAACGTCAAGCAGCTCCGCCCGCTTGAACACATATTGTACTACAAAAAGTTGATTTTTTCAAAATCGTGTGGATTCGGACAAAAATTGTTAGTTTCTCATTTATCTGCACACTTTTGTTAATACCTTCTCACATTAAACTTTTTGCAACGCTTTGCCGTGCAAAAGTACTGATCCACGAAACACAAATACACTTGATAAGCTCAATTTAAAAATACACATATGTATATAAAACACGGTACAATTGGACAGGAACACAGAACAATGACACAAATATGGTTAAAAATTTAGTTTTACATACCGGGACAATCGTTTTCCATAGTAATTATTTAAATTTTTTGTAAATTTTCGCCAGAACAAACAATTAAAGCTGATCAATTTTTCCCGCCAATTTCAGTCAAAACATGTTCCACATAATCAGCTGACTTTAACAGCGCTCACACAAAAAAGTATTATTCCATATGTTAATGTTACATATTTTTTTACCTAACTAGGGTGTTCCAAAATATAAAATCGACGTAAGTTTAAAATACTTAACAAAAAAAATTTGACTTTATGCCAAAATAAACGCAGAAAAACCACTGTGCACCCTCCCACAATCATTGGTCCTTCGAGCCGGATAATATTCGTTCCGTTCGCCCCAGCGTTTGCCCTGGTGGAGATTCCGATAAGTAGACAAATTTCTTATTCCATTTCAATTAAAAAGTTCCAAATACATACATACAGACCTGCAGTGAAAAGTTCCCGATTTTTCCATAGCAACTTTTCACTCTGAATTGTATGGACATATGTACATGTTTTCCAGTCCTTGGTTTTATTGTCCTGTTCACTTTTTCCTTCCTGAAATACATATCTTTATCTCAGTACATATATCTACATATGTATATACATATATAAATATCCAACACATATACACACATACATACATCCGTCTACATGATTTAAATTGAAATTAAAATTAATTGTAATTCAAATTAAAATTAAAATTAAAATTAATTTTTAATTCAAATTAAAATTGAAGTCAGAATTAAAATTAAAATTGATAAAGTGAAAATTTCCGTGTCCATGTCCGATTATTTTACAATCAAGGAATTTATTGAATTTAATTTTTTATTCAAATTTTAATTTAAATTAAATTAAATTAAATTCAATTAATTTAAATTAAATTAAAATTGGAGTTAGGATTAAAATTAATAAATTAGATAAGAAAATTGTTTCTTCTAAAAAAATTTTCATTTTTTTGTCCGAAGCGAAGTGGTTAAGTTGTCGGGGCCCGAGAACAGTCGACCCCAATCCTGCGCCCGAAATTCCGAGTTTTTCTCCTTAAAAATTCCGCGCAATTCCGAGCAAGGATGTTTTCGGCCCGACGCCAGGTCTCGGTAGTATTCCGGTATATATAAAAAAAGAAAACCAATTAACCGATTACCGCTGAAGATCCAAATCTGTTGGTCCCACTTTCGCTCGTCCGTTCAACATTTTTTTGTGTCCGTTTTTCGTCTACATAATTTTATGTATATTTTATATTACTGCATAACCTTTATATAAACATTTCAAATATTCCATACATAATTATTTATAACCATATCCATTCCTAGCATTTATACGTTCCACATTTACAGTCCATATTCTCTAGCACTGTCCTCTGCGGTCTTAGCTCCGTTCTTTTTTTGTTATTTTTACCTACGTACAATACAGTCCACTCCAGGTTCCGCATCCATTTCTTATTTTTCATTGGGTAGCCGGTTTCTGATCCGACTATGCCCACAGACCCTGCCAAGAGTCTCCCGAAGCCTGATCGTCTCTCCGTGCCGCGACGGTCCACGTCGTCATCGCCAACAAGTAAATTCCCTCGTATCACTGATACAATCAAACGCTGTCCGTCCGGTTCTAGTAGCGCTCCGACATCGCCTTGCCTCGCTGAAACTCCGCGCTACTGAGTATCCTTGTCCAGCCGAGTGCCATCGTCCACCCTACCGGGCTCCGAGAAATCCGTTGAGGTTCCGCGAATCACCATCTCGGTTCCAACTGCCCCGGTCCTGACTAGATCCGAGTCCCAAAAGCGTTTATTCGCATCCAAGATGGCGTTAAGTCATTTCAACGCAGTCTGACCGTGTTCGAAGTGAACACAATGGCCTCGATCGAGGAGGAAGTTTCCATGTTTGCTCTACGGCTGCACCTCGACCAGAATAAAGTCCTTTGGGGCAGAGTAGAGGCGGAGTATCTGACGTGTACGCGAGCGCTTTCCGTGGATACGTGCGAAGAATATCACTCTGATCTCTCAACAGTCAAGCTCAAATATGAGTACGCCTACATGGTATGTGACCGATGCGGCACCACTCTCGGAGAAAGCATTGAACGACTCGAAACACCCCCTGCTCCTCCCCCACCAACGCCGCACTCCGCGAGCCAAGTCACCCAAGGCTATCGACTACCTCCGTGCGAGGTGGACGTATTTTCCGGGGATTATAATTAATGGCCTACCCTCCGCGACTTGTTTACAGCGATGTACGTCGACAATCCGCGGTTAGCGCCGGTGGAGAAATTGTTCCACCTCGTATCCAAGACCAGAGGCGATCCTGTCTAGCTCACTTCTTACCAACGACGGTTTTTACGCGGCATGGTAGAATCTGAAGGCTCGTTTTAAAAATAAGCGGCAGTTAGCAGCCACTCAGACAAACATTCTGGTCAACTTTTCTCCAGTCACGCATGAGACGTGTACTCTGGAACGGGATGTTCTCTTGGCCCTCTGCACATCCAAGCTACCCCACTCCACCGTCGGTTTATGGGAACAATCCATTCCTAACAAAACCGACTTGTCCACGTGGTCCGACTTAAACAATTTTTTGGTCGACCGGTACCGCGTCTTAGAAACCCTCGAAGACCGAAAATCGAGCTCTACATCCCAACCTCTTCCATTCACTGTCCGAAGTTCCGCTCCACCCGCCAGGTTTCAAGCACTGAGCACTCAGGTGACTGTGACGCTAGTGTCCTGTAAACTGTGTGGGAGTCCAAAATTCTTAAGTATGTCCGTTCCGAATCGAATGACAGACATCAAGCAGCAAAAACTATGTCTGAATTGTTTCGCCCGCGGTCATCAGCTACGTGACTGTCCCAGCGCCCACAGTTGTCATACGTGCAATGAGCGGTATCATACGCTGCTGCTCCAGCAGCGAATCCTTTCCGAACGCAGCCCACCGCGCCTCCAACGCGCACTGATTCCGGTGAGAGCCTTTCCTCGAGTCACCCCATCCATAATTTTCTGGTTTCCGCCCCACGCAAGGGCTTACTTGGGACCGCTATGGTGACCACCCATCATCTAGGGACAAAATTCTATGCTCGAGCGTTAATCGACACTGGTTCGGAGGGCACTTTTGTATCAGAAAGAATGTTTAACCTGGTGAAATCACCGTTTCGTGTGATCGACGCGCAAATCAGTGGCATTTCTGAATGCGTGGCGGCTCGCGCTCAAAAGCTGTGTCAATTGCGGCTTGCGTCTTCGCGGGAATCAGAAAAAGAAGTGGAAACGACTGCTTTCGTCCTGCCGAATCTTGCCGGCTCCCTTCCGTCCTGTCCGATTCCCGCGAAATTAGAAGGAAACATCACGGGTATAGCCTTAGCCGACCCCCACTTTAATCAGAGTTCCAGCATTGATTTGCTAATCGGTTTCGACCTTTTCCCCCAAATACTAGGGGAAAGGATCAAAAAGGACATATGCGGTTTTCTTGTCGGCCTTGGTATTTTATTTGGGTGGGTTCTGTGTGGACCCATGGTCAAGTCTCCAACTCCTTCGTCATGCGTTCTGTCCGCTAGGGTCACTGTAGGCCCAAGCAACATGATCTTGGATAAGTTGCTCACCAAATTTTGGGAGGTGGAAGATTTTCCAATAAAACTGGAAAAAGAAGATGACAAAATATGCGAAACTCATTTCTATTTTGACCCATCATGCGATGTTTAAGCCTAAAAGCACCACGGCCAAGCTCTGTATCGTCTTCAACGCTTCAAGTACGTCCACCAGAGGTGTCAGCTTGAATAATATCCTGCTCCCTGGCCCTACCCTTCAAGCGGACCTCACGCTACAGATCCTCAAATGGCGTTTCTTCAGAGTCCCCCGGGCAAGCCAGCCTCGCTACATGTACGTAGATGATGTTCTGGCTGGTTCCCATTCAACGGAAGAAGCTCGCGCGACGATCCAGGAGCTTTAGCAAGTCCTCGCCTCCGCTGGCTTTCCTCTACGTAAGTAAACCTCCAATCAGAAGGACGTGTTCCGTGATATTCCCCAGGAGCAATTCCTCAATGCTGAATTTCAAAAGCTGGAGGACGCCAGCATCTCCAAAACGCTAAGCATCCGATGGCAGGCCCAGCAGGACCAGTTCTTCTTCGTCTCTGCACCCTTTGTTCCAAAAGAGAAGTATTGTCGCACCTAGCAAAGTTGTTCGATCCAGCCGGGTGGCTAGCTCCTTTCGTAGTTCGAGCGAAAATCTTTATGCTGTAGTATGTTGTATGCCAAATGAGCATATGCCCACAGCATTGTAGAGTATACAATGTAACCAGTGGTCATATGCTCAGCATAAAGTAAATAAAGTTTAAATAATCAAAAATATATACATAAGTGCAGTAATACGATCCGTCACTTATGCGGACTGACCGCAGCGTGGGAACGCTAGCGTAAGCACTTTTTGAGTATGTACCATCTGTACATATATATGTATATATATACATACATACATAAATACAACGGCATATACATATGTACTGCATCTCCCTCTCCCTCTCCCTCTGCCGACGCTCTTAGCGGCAAAGCTTAGAATACTATATGTAATAAGTAAAATATAATGTTAAATAAAAATCCATGAGTACACTCTTGAAACAACCAGAAGAAAAGCAAGACGTCTTATGTTCTGAAAAGGATAATTATTTTAAATTATTACATGGCGACCGTGACTGAGAGCACAAGCCTGTATGAGTAAAAAGAAATGTAATTTAAATTAATAATTAAATAAATTACACAAGAACTGGAACTAATGCTATTTTATTGTCTACTAATCGGCCAATTGTCAGCCGATCGATGACCAGTGTAACGAACACTAATACCACTTTTAAATCATTACATGGCTCCACTTTTAAATCATCGTCTCCATTTGAATGAAAAAGAACCAAAACAAAAAACAACAAGGGTCAGCAGCAGTCATCAAAATTGTGTTATAACAAAGAAGAGATTCTTGACCTTGAAGCTTTATCACCAAAATTGGAGCTGGATAAAATATTCGATGATTTGCCAGCACCACCAAATTCACATTACATTGACAAGCAAAGCGAGGCAATGGGCTTGATCAGCAGTCAAATGGAGAAGCTTAAGGTGTAGACAAAGGCAATTGAGAACAAAACCTTCCAGCCCAGTTTGCCAAAAAAAAAACACCAGCACCGGCGCCCCACCAGCCTGAGGACCTAAAGGACCGATAGCGCTACAAAGAGCGCCCAACATAAATTAAGAAAAAAAATTTTTACTTTTGTTACATTAAGAATGAAATGTTACGATATGTTTGTAATACTGAGCAGCAATAGCGTTGCTCGTAGTGGAGTATGGCCTGTAAAACCATACGAAAAAATGTAGGTAGGAGATCACTGCGTTGATCAAATACAGAATTTTTTTTTGGAATGATACTTTTTGAAATGATAAATTAAAAAAAAAAAAACAAATATACATATATTCTTCAAAAAAATCAAAAAAATACAATAAATCCAAATTAAGACATTTAATGCACCCAAATGCAATTTCAAAATACGAAAATAAATTTGAAATAGAAACCATGTTAGACCACGAAGCAAAAGTATTGGATTCAACCGCAAATGTAATTAACAATGTAGAAAACGGAACAGTAGATTTAAAAGTAATAACAGTTATGTTAGTAATTATTGTTGTCCTTTTGTTAGCAAATGCACTAACGAAATTATATAAGTTGCACAACAAGTGCATAAAGAAGAGATATGCTAGTAGAGCAGGTAATTTAGAAATTATATAGGAGAAAAAAAAACATAATAAATGACACTTACAATAAAGAATACATTTTAATAACAAATGCATTACAAATACTTGGCAAAGGACCTACTTATATTGATGCTGCGCTTTCACCGCTAAAAAAAAAGACTCAATTTTTCTATCAAACAATGCAATGGAATGCATTAGCAAAAAAAATAAATGATTACAAAGACAAGTTCGAAAAATCATATAAATGCATCAATTCTGATAAAATAATAAAATCAGATCAGCTCAATATAATAGATTAACACCGGAGCATAAAAATATATGTCAGAAAATAATAATTAGTTTAAAAACAAGATTACATAATATTGGTACAAGACGGAATATTGTAATAACAATCCCAGAAGATCCCAATCTTCTAGCTGAATTCAATGACAGCCAGTTAGACGATTTCGATGAGTCTAAACCAATAATCAATGCAGATAGTGACATTGATAGTGACATTGAAACGCTCCCAGAAAATACAAAAGTTACAATGGCTAACCAAGTAGCTTTACATAGGGAATATGTGAAGCAGGTTTCCTCTTCAGTCCCTGAATTCGATGGTAAAAAGTTATCATTGAATCGGTTCATAACAGCATTAAAGCTTGTAGAAAGAACCAAAGGCGACCAGGAAGATATAGCGGATGAAGTTATAAAGTCGAAAATAACTGGCACAATCTTGTACAAGGTACAAGATGAAACCACTATATCAAGCATAATAAATAAGCTTAGAGATAACATTAAAGAAGAATCTTCCAAATTACTAAAGGCAAAGTTATTGAATATTAGACAAAAAGGCAAAACTGCTTCCCAGTATACAACCGAAATGGACAATTTGCGAAAACAATTGGAGGCAGCCTTTATTGATGAAGGCCTAAACCCAAACAGTGCAGAAAAATTCGCCATAGTCGAGTCGATTTCCGCAATGACTAAAAATTGCGAGCATGAGAGACTTAAAGTAATACTAGAAGCTGGTAACTTCGTTACTTTCAATGATGTAATGGGTAAATATATCCATTGCAGCATAGAAATGACTGGAAGTGCAAGTACAGTATTATTTCAGCGAGGCAGCAATAATAGAGGAGGTAGTTACTATTCCCAAAGAGGAAGAGGCAATGGCCAAAGCAACTACAATTCTAATAATAATAACAATAACGGAAACAACAATAGAGGTGAACGAGATTATAACCGAGGTAGGAATAATTTCAACCGAGGCAACAATCAAAACAGAAACAATTATTACAATAATAACAATAACAATAATGTCCGAGTTGCCCAAGATACTTCGGGAAACTACCAAACTCCTGCAGATACACAAGGTTAAACAGTAAAATATATAGTGTCAACTTAAGTCTCAACAATTTTGTATCATTCAAAAATGTTGCAACAAATAAAAGGATAACATTTTTGGTTGATACAGGTGCAGATATTTCAATTATAAAAGAAAATTCTGATGTCTTTCATGACATCAATACCAATAGAATCATAGACATTGGAGGCATAGGAGAAGGAGTAATAAACTCCAAAGGATTAGTCTCAATTGAACTTCAAACCGACAAATACATTATTCCATACAAATTTCATTTACTTCATTCAGATTTCGCAATCCCTTGCGATGGAATAATAGGATTAGATTTCATAAAAACATTTAATTGCAAATTAAATTACAATAGTTCAGAGGATTGGTTTCTAATTAGACCACAAAACCTTACGTGTCACATATACGTTCCAATATCATTTAGTTCTGGTACTAATTCCACACTTCTACCAGCAAGATCACAAGTGATACGCAAAATAGAGTTGTATTCAACAGAAGAAAACATTTTAATTCCAAATCAGGAAATTAAACCGGGTGTTTATGTGGCAAACACTATTGCAACAGCCCAAAATACTTTTGTCCGATTCTTAAAAACCACAGATACATGCCAAATAGTAAGCATTAATAACGTAAAATTTGAATCACTTTCGAACTACGATGTAGTTCAAAATTTAAAAGACAATAGAAAAGAGTCTGTAATTAATAAATTAATGAAAAATTTTCCCATTTTGTTTAAAAAACAACTTGAAGAAATATGCACCGAGTATAGTGATGTGTTCGGACTTGAAACCGAACCAATCACAACAAACAATTTCTATCAGCAAAAATTGAGACTTAAGGATGATGAACCAGTATTTGTAAAAAATTATCGATGTCCGCATAGCCAAATAGAAGAAATCCAGCGTCAAGTTGGAAAGTTAATTGAACAAAATATTGTAGAACCGTCGGTGTCACCCTATAATAACCCACTTTAATTAGTATCGAAGAAAGCTCTTCCGAGCTCTAAAGAGAAAAAAATGGCGATTAGTATTTGACTATCGCCAAATAAATAAAAAATTGCTGTCAGATAAATTTCCACTCCCCAGAATTGATGATATTCTTGATCAATTGGGTAGAGCTAAATATTTTTCATGCCTTGACTTAATGTCAGGTTTCCATCAAATTGAGCTTGAAGAAAACTCAAGAAATATAACATCCTTTTCAACAAGCAATGGTTCATATACCTTCACGCGATTGCCTTTTGGTTTAAAAATAGCGCCTAATTTATTTCAGAGAATGATGACAATAGCATTCTCAGGCCTAGAGCCTACACAAGCTCTCCTTTACATGGATGATTTAATCGTTATTGGTTGTTCTGAACAACATATGATTAAAAATCTAACAGATGTTTTCAAACTTTGTAGAAAACACAATCTCAAATTACATCCAGAAAAATGTTCATTTTTCATGCACGAGGTGACGTTTTTAGGTCACAGATGCACAGATAAAGGAATCTTACCTGATGATAAAAAATTTGATATTATCAATAATTATCCTGTCCCTATGGACGCAGACAGCGCTAGAAGATTCGTCTCTTTTTGCAATTATTATAGACGATTTATAAAAAAACTTCGCCAAATATTCACGGCACATAACAAGATTATGTAAAAAGAATGTCCCATTTGAATGGTCAACAGAATGTGAAAAGGCATTCCAGTACCTAAAAAATCAACTCGTTCAACCAAATTTATTGCAATACTCAGATTTTAGCAAAGAGTTTTGCATAATCACAGATGCAAGCAAACAAGCATGTGGAGCGGTTTTAACTCAAAACAATAAACTTAACTGACATGAATAGGAAAGTCCTGAAAGTCACTACCAGGCACCAAAGTAGACAAATTAATTTCTGCGCAGAAAATAAGCAAGATCTATTGCCAAGGCAAAGTCTTGAAAAAGCTTCTAAGCCCAACGTATACGAAGTCATTACAAATGACGAGGTACGCAAAGTAGTGACCTTGCGAATAACAGATTCAACATGTTTATTGAAACATGGAAAAAAAGTTGTTGCAACAATTAATGTTAGCGATTTATACTCCAATGGAATTCTCGACTTAGGTCAGTTTTTCCAAAGGATTGAATGGCAAGCCGGTGTTATTCAAATCAGCCAACTAAAAGTGGCACCGAGCGAAAAGATCTTTGAATCAGTTTCAATAGATACTTTCAAAAACATGGGTAATAAAAATTTAAAATCAGTAAGAGTAGCGCTACTCAAGCCGGTGACCCTCATCCAAGACAATGAAGAAAAAGAAGATATATTGTCTACATTCCATGACGATCCAATTCAAGGAGGTCATAAGTAAAGAGACAACATTATTGGAAAAACATGACTAAACATGTTAAAGGAAACGACAAAACAAACTGAAGTAAGCAAGTCGTCCCTGCCGACTTGGAGTATACCCTGTACCAATAAGGGATATATTTTATAAACTCAAACTTCATCCAAATCCCCATTAATTGAATATAAATTATTTTACAAAATTCTCCTAGCAAGCCGAAACACCAAATTCATGCTTTCTCGCTCACTCATCTCAGTGAACGAAACTAATGCGTCATTCGGTACAAATGAACGCAACGTGCGCATGCTATCTCGCTCACACATTTCAGCTGCCGCTGACCATAGAATTTCAGTACAAAACATATATACGTATTATCTCCGATATTTATTAACCGATTTCGGCCAAATTCGGTCAGACGGTACATATTGGCTATATAATTGAGTCTTGAGAAATGCGATAGCTATAATACTACTCTAGTTATAGTTTTTTCTAATTTGCGGGGGCGGAAGTGGGCGTGGCAAAAATTTGAAACAAACTTGATCTGCGTATGGACTAGACGGATGTTGACACCAAGTCTGGTTAGCTCTTATAGTCTCTGAGATCTAAGTGTTCATACAGACGGACAGACTGACATGGCTATATCGACTCGGCTGTTGATGCTGATCAAGAATATACATACATTATGGGGTCGGAAACTTTTCCTTCTGCCTGTTACATACATTTTAACGACTTTAATATACCCTTGAACCCTACGGGTACAGGGTATAAAAAAATCTTTCTCCAGTCACGCATGTGACGTGTACTGCCCTCAAGGATCTGCAAACGACCATTCAAGGGTGTTTGATGACTCTGGAACGGTCCGGAGTTAGTACGGAAAATTGGGATGTTCTCTTGGTGGCCCTCTGCACATCCAAGCTACCCCACTCCACCGTCGGTTTATGGGAACAATCCATTCCTAACAAGACCGACTTGTCCACGTGGTCCGACTTAAACAATTTTTTGGTCGACAGGTACCGCGTCTCAGAAACCCTCGAAGACCGAAAATCGAGCTCTACATCCCAACCTCTTCTGAGCACTCAGGTGACTGTGACGCCAGTGTCCTGTAAACTATGTGGGAGAGAGAATCATCCGATTCGTATCTGTCCAAAATTCTTAAGTATGTCCGTTCCGAATCGAATGACAGACATCAAGCAGCAAAAACTATTTCGTGTGATCGACGCGCAAATCAGTGGCATTTCTGAATGCGTGGCGGCTCGCACTCAAAAGTTGTGTCAATTGCGGCTTTTCCCTCAAATACTAGGGGAAAGGATCAAAAAGGACATATGCGGTTTTCTTGTCGGCCTTGGTATTATATTTGGGTGGGTTCTGTGTGGACCCATGGTCAAGTCTCTAACTCCTTCGTCATGCGTTCTGTCCGCTAGGGTCACTGTAGGCCCAAGCAACATGATCTTGGATAAGTTGCTCACCAAATTTTGGGAGGAGGAAGATTTTCCAATAAAACCGGAAAAAGAAGATGACAAAATATGCGAAACTCATTTCTATTTTGACCCATCATGCGATGTTTAAGCCTAAAAGCACCACGACCAAGCTCTGTATCGTCTTCAACGCTTCAAGTACGTCCACCAGAGGTGTCAGCTTGAATAATATCCTGCTCCCTGGCCCTACCCTTCAAGCGGACCTCACGCTACAGATCCTCAAATGGCGTTTCTTCCGAGTCCCCCGGGCAAGCCAGCGTCGCTACATGTTCCTAGATGATGTTCTGGCTGGTTCCCATTCAACGGAAGAAGCTCGCGCGACGATCCGGGAGCTTTAGCAAGTCCTCGCCTCCGCTGGCTTTCCTCTACGTAAGTAAACCTCCAATCAGAAGGACGTGTTCCGTGATATTCCCCAGGAGCAATTCCTCAATGCTGAATTTCAAAATCTGGAGGACGCCAGCATCTCCAAAACGCTAAGCATCCGATGGCAGGCCAAGCAGGACCAGTTCTTCTTCGTCTCTGCACCCTTTGTTCAAGGAGACTATTTCCAAAAGAGAAGTATTGTCGCACCTAGCAAAGTTGTTCGATCCAGCCGGGTGGCTAGCTCCTTTCGTAGTTCGAGCGAAAATCTTTATGCTGTAGTATGTTGTATGCCAAATGAGCATATGCCCACAGCATTGTAGAGTATACAATAAAGTTTAAATAATCAAAAATATATACATAAGTGCAGTAATAGGATCCGTCACTTATGCGGACTGACCGCAGCGTGGGAACGCTAGCGTAAGCACTTTTTGAGTATGTACCATCTGTACATATATATGTATATATATACATACATACATAAATACAACGGCATATACATATGTACTGCATCTCCCTCTCCCTCTCCCTCTGCCGACGCTCTTAGCGGCAAAGCTTAGAATACTATATGTAATAAGTAAAATATAATGTTAAATAAAAATCCATGAGTACACTCTTGAAACAACCAGAAGAAAAGCAAGACGTCTTATGTTCTGAAAAGGATAATTATTTTAAATTATTACATGGCGACCGTGACTGAGAGCACAAGCCTGTATGAGTAAAAAAGAAATGTAATTTAAATTAATAATTAAATAAATTACACAAGAACTGGAACTAATGCTATTTTATTGTCTACTAATCGGCCAATTGTCAGCCGATCGACGACCAGTGTAACGAACACTAATACCACTTTTAAATCATTACATGGCTCCACTTTTAAATCATCGTCTCCATTTGAATGAAAAAGAACCAAAACAAAAAACAACAAGGGGTCAGCAGCAGTCATCAAAATTGTGTTATAACAAAGAAGAGATTCTTGACCTTGAAGCTTTATCACCAAAATTGGAGCTGGATAAAATATTCGATGATTTGCCAGCACCACCAAATTCACATTACATTGACAAGCAAAGCGAGGCAATGGGCTTGATCAGCAGTCAAATGGAGAAGCTTAAGGTGTAGACAAAGGCAATTGAGAACAAAACCTTCCAGCCCAGTTTGCCAAAAAAACAACAGCCTGTGCAGCTACCAGCACCGGCGCCCCAACATCCTGAGGACCTAAAGGACCGATAGCGCTACAAAGAGCGCCCAACATAAATTAAGAAAAAAAATTTTTACTTATGTTACATTAAGAAAAAATATTCTGTTATAATAAGCATACACTTAAGAATGAAATGTTACGATATGTTTGTAATACTCAGCAGCAATAGCGTTGCTCGTAGTGGAGTATGGCCTGTAAAACCATACGAAAGGTAGGAGATCACTGTGTTGATCAAATACAGAATTTTTTTTTTGGAATGATACTTTTTGAAATGATAAATTAAAAAAAAACAAATATACATATATTCTTCAAAAAAAAAAATTCAAATATTACAATCAAAAAAAATACAATAAATCCAAATTAAGACATTTAATGCACCCAAATGCAATTTCAAAATACGAAAATAAATTTGAAATAGAAACCATGTTAGACCACGAAGCAAAAGTATTGGATTCAACCGCAAATGTAATTAACAATGTAGAAAACGGAACAGTAGATTTAAAAGTAATAACAGTTATGTTAGTAATTATTGTTGTCCTTTTGTTAGCAAATGCACTAACGAAATTATATAAGTCGCACAACAAGTGCATAAAGAAGAGATATGCTAGTAGAGCAGGTAATTTAGAAATTATATAGGAGAAAAAAAAACATAATAAATGACACTTACAATAAAGAATACATTTTAATAACAAATGCATTACAAATACTTGGCAAAGGACCTACTTATATTGATGCTGCGCTTTCACCGCTAAAAAAAGACTCAATTTTTCTATCAAACAATGCAATGGAATGCATTAGCAAAAAAAATAAATGATTACAAAGACAAGTTCGAAAAATCATATAAATGCATCAATTCTGATAAAATAATAAAATCAGATCAGCTCAATATAATAACACTGTAACTACAATAAACAAAGTTAATCATAGATTAACACCGGAGCATAAAAATATATGTCAGAAAATAATAATTAGTTTAAAAACAAGATTACATAATATTGGTACAAGACGGAATATTGTAATAACAATCCCAGAAGATCCCAATCTTCTAGCTGAATTCAATGACAGCCAGTTAGACGATTTCGATGAGTCTAAACCAATAATCAATGCAGATAGTGACATTGATAGTGACAATGAAACGCTCCCAGAAAATACAAAAGTTACAATGGCTAACCAAGTAGCTTTACATAGGGAATATGTGAAGCAGGTTTCCTCTTCAGTCCCTGAATTCGATGGTAAAAAGTTATCATTGAATCGGTTCATAACAGCATTAAAGCTTGTAGAAAGAACCAAAGGCGACCAGGAAGATATAGCGGATGAAGTTATAAAGTCGAAAATAACTGGCACAATCTTGTACAAGGTACAAGATGAAACCACTATATCAAGCATAATAAATAAGCTTAGAGATAACATTAAAGAAGAATCTTCCAAATTACAAAAGCAAAGTTATTGAACATTAGACAAAAAGGCAAAACTGCTTCCCAGTATACAACCGAAATGGACAATTTGCGAAAACAATTGGAGGCAGCCTTTATTGATGAAGGCCTAAACCCAAACAGTGCAGAAAAATTCGCCATAGTCGAGTCGATTTCCGCAATGACTAAAAATTGCGAGCATGAGAGACTTAAAGTAATACTAGAAGCTGGTAACTTCGTTACTTTCAATGATGTAATGGGTAAATATATCCATTGCAGCATAGAAATGACTGGAAGTGCAAGTACAGTATTATTTCAGCGAGGCAGCAATAATAGAGGAGGTAGTTACTATTCCCAAAGAGGAAGATGCAATGGCCAAAGCAACTACAATTCTAATAATAATAACAATAACGGAAACAACAATAGAGGTGAACGAGATTATAACCGAGGTCGGAATAATTTCAACCGAGGCAACAATCAAAACAGAAACAATTATTACAATAATAACAATAACAATAATGTCCGAGTTGCCCAAGATACTTCGGGAAACTACCAAACTCCTCCAGATACACAAGGTTAAACAGTAAAATATATAGTGTCAACTTAAGTCTCAACAATTTTGTATCATTCAAAAATGTTGCAACAAATAAAAAGATAACATTTTTGGTTGATATAGGTGCAGATATTTCAATTATAAAAGAAAATTCTGATGTCTTTCATGACATCAATACCAATAGAATCATAGACATTCGAGGCATAGGAGAAGGAGTAATAAACTCCAAAGGATTAGTCTCAATTGAACTTCAAACCGACAAATACATTATTCCATACAAATTTCATTTACTTCATTCAGATTTCGCAATCCCTTGCGATGGAATAATAGGATTAGATTTCATAAAAACATTTAATTGCAAATTAAATTACAATAGTTCAGAGGATTGGTTTCTAATTAGACCACAAAACCTTACGTGTCACATATACGTTCCAATATCATTTAGTTCTGGTACTAATTCCACACTTCTACCAGCAAGATCACAAGTGATACGCAAAATAGAGTTGTATTCAACAGAAGAAAACATTTTAATTCCAAATCAGGAAATTAAACCGGGTGCTTATGTGGCAAACACTATTGCAACAGCCCAAAATAATTTTGTCCGATTCTTAAAAACCACAGATACATGCCAAATAGTAAGCATTAATAACGTAAAATTTGAATCACTTTCGAACTACGATGTAGTTCAAAATTTAAAAGACAATAGAAAAGAGTCTGTAATTAATAAATTAATGTAAAATTTTCCCATTTTGTTTAAAAAACAACTTGAAGAAATATGCACCGAGTATAGTGATGTGTTCGGACTTGAAACCGAACCAATCACAACAAACAATTTCTATCAGCAAAAATTGAGACTTAAGGATGATGAACCAGTATTTGTAAAAAATTATCGATGTCCGCATAGCCAAATAGAAGAAATCCAGCGTCAAGTTGGAAAGTTAATTGAACAAAATATTGTAGAACCGTCGGTGTCACCCTATAATAACCCACTTTAATTAGTATCGAAGAAAGCTCTTCCGAGCTCTAAAGAGAAAAAATGGCGATTAGTATTTGACTATCGCCAAATAAATAAAAAATTGCTGTCAGATAAATTTCCACTCCCCAGAATTGATGATATTCTTGATCAATTGGGTAGAGCTAAATATTTTTCATGCCTTGACTTAATGTCAGGTTTCCATCAAATTGAGCTTGAAGAAAACTCAAGAAATATAACATCCTTTTCAACAAGCAATGGTTCATATACCTTCACGCGATTGCTGAAGTTTTTTTTTTTGGTTTAAAAATAGCGCCTAATTTATTTCAGAGAATGATGACAATAGCATTCTCAGGCCTAGAGCCTACACAAGCTCTCCTTTACATGGATGATTTAATCTTTATTGGTTGTTCTGAACAACATATGATTAAAAATCTAACAGATGTTTTCAAACTTTGTAGAAAACACAATCTCAAATTACATCCAGAAAAATGTTCATTTTTCATGCACGAGGTGACGTTTTTAGGTCACAGATGCACAGATAAAGGAATCTTACCTGATGATAAAAAAATTTGATGTTATCAATAATTATCTTTTTTTTTTTTTTTTTTTTTTTTTTTTTTCGCGCGAATCCCAACGGGTGCACTAAGTGCCCACACCTCCCGCCCAACCGACCGAGGGGCGCATACCGCATAACGTACGGCTCGAGGCGCGGGAACAAGATCACAAAACACAGACAAATAAACGAATTCTACATCTAGTTACGAACTAAATAAGATAAGATAGAAGTTTTTAGTAAAGGAAGAGAGAGCTCAGAACTGATTACACTATAAAGGCGGTTGTAATCAGAACAAAGGACTCGAAAAGGTTCATGCATAGCATAGTTAGTAGAACAGCGTGGAAGTGATAGAGGTATGAAATTTCTAGTAGGTCTACAAGGAACAGATAAAGCTACGCGGCTCAATAGCTCAGGCGAGTCTATATCACCATTGAGGAGCTTGTGGATGAAGATCACGCCAAGCATTACTCTACGGTTAGTTAAAGAAGGTAGGTTAAGTAAAAGAAGTCTACTAGAGTACGATGGTAAATTGATATTGCGATCCCAGTTCAGACCACGAAGAGCAAAGAGTAGGAACTGCTTTTGGACAGATTCAATTCTTGCTTGGTGTGAATCATATTGAGGTGCCCATATGCAAGATCCATACTCAAGGATAGGACGGACCAATGAAGTAAAGAGAATTTTGGTTGTGTAAGGGTCATTAAATTCCTTTGACCATCTTTTTACAAACCCAAGAACTCCCATAGCTTTGCCGACAGTAGTGGAAATATGAGACTTAAAAGATAACTTTCGGTCCATAAGGACACCCAAGTCATTTATCTCATCGAGGCGTTTTAAAGGACTATTATTAAGAAAATATGTCACAATCTGTGGAGTATTTCTGAAAAAGTTAATACACTACATTTGGAAGTGTTGAGGTTAAGCAAGTTAAGTCCACACCAAGACTCGAAGTTGTGAAGGTCAGATTGCAACCGAAATGGGGAGGCCATGTCCTTAAAACTAAGACAAATCTTAACGTCATCCGCGTACATAAAGACTCGAGAGTGATTTATGACTGAGGGAAGATCGTTTATGAATAATGTGAAAAGCAAAGGTCCCAGATGACTGCCCTGAGGCACTCCCGAAGTCACATGGATGGACCTAGAATATGAGGACTTGAAAAGAACCTTTGAGTTCTTTTTGTCAGATATTCTCGAATCCAACCAAGTAAAGGGCTTGGAAAGCCAATATTACTTAACTTAAGAAGAAGAAGCGCATGATTAACAGAATCAAAAGCCTTACTGAAATCAGTGTAAATGACATCAGTTTGCCTTGCATTCTTAAATCCTTCGATCGTCAAAGATGTAAATTCTAATAGGTTAGTGGTTGTAGATCTATGTTTCACAAACCCATGCTGAGTTGGTGAAATAATAGAGCTACAAAAATGTTGCAATTGAGAAGTAATTATCTTTTCAAACGCTTTAGGAATAGCGGACAATTTAGAGATACCCCTATAGTTCGTTGCATCGGATTTCCTACCATTCTTATAAAGAGGAATGATATAGGATTTCTTCCAAATAGATGGAAAAGTTGAAGAGTTAACGGACAATTCAAAAAGTTTTAAAATTGGCTTACATAGAGCCTCTGCGCAAAATCTGAGTACACAGCCTGGTATCCCATCGGGGCCAGGAGAGTACACTGGTTTTACTAAATTAAGCACGCTAAGTAACGAACTTTCATCAATCAAAGGATTATAGATACAATTAGACTTTCTCAACTGGTAAGGATACGAAAGATTCGCTCGATATTCCGTGGAGGAATAAGTTGTTTTAAAAAAATCAGCAAACAAATCAGCAATTTCTTGATCAGTGTCCGCTGTATTATTTTCAAAAGAAATTCGGGATGGAAGGACGGACGTCTTACGTTTAGAATTGACAAAGTTATAGAATAATTTCGGATTTTGTGAGAACTCAAATTTGCAACGCTGAAGGTAGATCTTATAACATTGCGTGTTAAGCCTCATAAAATCCGAGCGTGCGACTATATAACGAGCGAAATCAGAGGGACGACATGATTTCTTGTACTTTTTATAATATCTCGATTTCACGTTCTTTAAGTTAGATAACTCACGAGAAAACCAGGGGGTCGATGAGACAACACTGGCATCCTGCATGGGACACAAACCCTAAGAAGCGAATCGAGAGTATTGTAAAAAATAGAAATAGCTAGATCCATGTCTGAACAATTGTATAATGGGGACCAATCTGTTGAAAGAATAAGCTCATTCAATTTAAGAAAGTTGGCTTTATGAAAGTTACGTGATCTAGGCTTTGTCTTAACACCAACGATTGGTGCTCGAAAAGGTAGATCAATAGTCAATTCTAAAGTGGGGTGAAATTTATCTTCCGGGAGGACTAGAGGGTCAGTTCTAGAAACAACGCAGTTGGAAGAATCAATCACAAATATCAGATCCAAAGATCTTCCATTCTTATTACGGACAGAGTTTATCTGGGCCAAGGATAATTCAAAAAGGCCATCAATAATCAAATGTGACGAAGAAGGAAGCAACGAAGCAGATTCATCTGAAGGTGACCATTGAATTTCAGGCAAATTAAAATCACCAAGAGCAATTAAGATGTCTCTATCTGATAGCAAAGAAGAAACATATTGAATTGACTCTAGATGTTTGTTATATACTGACATGTCGGATTGTGGCGGAATGTAGGAACATGTTACGTAGGCGGAAAACGACTTGAGTCTAACCTTAACACCAACAAACTCAATTTCCTGAAATTCAGGAGAATGAATAATGTCAGAGGGTAAGGTAGAGTCAACTGCTATCAAAACTCCTCCACCTACGCGATTGGTCCGATCACGCCTAAAAATTGAAAATTTTGAAGAAAGAACAGATGCATCGCTAATATCAGGTTTTAAACCATGTCTCTGTAAAAGCTAAAATATTAAAATCAAATACTAAACTATCTACATATAGTCTAGGAAGCTTAGATTTAAGTCCTCTTACATTCTGATAGGCCAGACAAAGGGACGAAATTAGTTTTTTGATAAAAAATTTGATGTTATCAATAATTATCTTGTCCCTATGGACGCAGACAGCGCTAGAAGATTCGTCTCTTTTTGCAATTATTATAGACGATTTATAAAAAAACTTCGCCGAATATTCACGGCACATAACAAGATTATGTAAAAAGAATGTCCCATTTGAATGGTCAACAGAATGTGAAAAGGCATTCCAGTACCTAAAAAATCAACTCGTTCAACCAAATTTATTGCAATAATCAGATTTTAGCAAAGAGTTTTGCATAATCACAGATGCAAGCAAACAAGCATGTGGAGCATTTTTAACTCAAAACTATAATGGACTCCAACTCCCAGTTGCATATGCATCAAGAGCATTCACTAAAGGTGAAAGCAATAAGAGTACTACAGAACTACAAGAACTAGCAGCAATACATTGGGCAATAACACATTTTAGACCATATATATATGGCAAACACTTTACAGTTAAAACTGATCACAGACCATGTGATCAGTTTTATTTTCTATGGTAAACCCAAGTTCAAAACTAACACGTATGCAACTCGAATTGGAAGAGTACGATTTCACGGTAGAGTATCTGAGAGGTAAGGATAATTTCGTGGCAGATGCCCTGTCAAGGATAACAATATCCGACTTAATTGACATGAATAGGAAAGTCCTGCGCAGAAAATAAGCAAGATCTATTGCCAAGGCAAAGTCTTGAAAAAGCTTCTAAGCCCAACGTATACGAAGTCATTACAAATGACGAGGTACGCAAAGTAGTGACCTTGCGAATAACAGATTCAACATGTTTATTGAAACATGGAAAAAAAGTTGTTGCAACAATTAATGTTAGCGATTTATACTCCAATGCAATTCTCGACTTAGGTCAGTTTTTCCAAAGAATAGAATGCCAAGCCGGTGTTATTCAAATCAGCCAACTAAAAGTGGCACCGAGCGAAAAGATCTTTGAATCAGTTTCAATAGATACTTTCAAAAACATGGGCAATAAAAATTTAAAATCAGTAAAAGTAGCGCTACTCAAGCCGGTGACCCTCATCCAAGACAATGAAGAAAAAGAAGATATATTGTCTACATTCCATGACGATCCAATTCAAGGAGGTCATACAGGTATAAATAAAACGATGTCAAAAATAAAGAGATAATATTATTGGAAAAACATGACTAAACATGTTAAAGAAAACGACAAAACAAACTGAAGTAAGCAAGTCGTCCCTGCCGACTTGGAGTATACCCTGTACCAATAAGGGATATATTTTATAAACTCAAACTTTATCCAAATCCCCATTAATTGAATATAAATTATTTTACAAAATTCTCCTAGCAAGCCGAAACACCAAATTCATGCTTTCTCGCTCACTCATCTCAGTGAACGAAACTAATGCGTCATTCGGTACAAATGAACGCAACGTGCGCATGCTATCTCGCTCACACATTTCAGCTGCCGCTGACCATAGAATTTCAGTACAAAACATATATACGTATTATCTCCGATATTTATTAACCGATTTCGGCCAAATTCGGTCAGACGGTACACATTGGCTATATAATTGATAAAAGAATTATGATAGCTCTAATAGAACTCAAGTTATAGTTTTCGAAGACCGAAAATCGAGCTCTACATCCCAACCTCTTCTGAGCACTCAGGTGACTGTGACGCCAGTGTCCTGTAAACTATGTGGGAGAGAGAATCATCCGATTCGTATCTGTCCAAAATTCTTAAGTATGTCCGTTCCGAATCGAATGACAGACATCAAGCAGCAAAAACTATGTCTGAATTGTTTCGCCCGCGGTCATCAGTTACGTGACTGTCCCAGCGCCCACAGTTGTCATACGTGCAATGAGCGGCATCATACGCTGCTGCTCCTGCAGCGAATTCTTTCCGAAGAGCCCTTCCTCGAGTCACCCCATCCATAATTTTCTGGTTTCCGCCCCACGCAAGGGCTTACTTGGGACCGCTATGGTGACCACCCATCATCTAGGGACAAAATTCTATGCTCGAGCGTTAATCGACACTGGTTCGGAGGGCACTTTTGTATCAGAAAGAATGTTTAACCTGGTGAAATCACCGTTTCGTGTGATCGACGCGCAAATCAGTGGCATTTCTGAATGCGTGGCGGCTCGCGCTCAAAAGCTGTGTCAATTGCGGCTTGCGTCTTCGCGGGAATCAGAAAAAGAAGTGGAAACGACTGCTTTCGTCCTGCCGAATCTTGCCGGCTCCCTTCCGTCCTGTCCGATTCCCGCGAAATTAGAAAGAAACATCACGGGTATAGCCTTAGCCGACCCCCACTTTAATCAGAGTTCCAGCATTGATTTGCTAATCGGTGTCGACCTTTTCCCACAAATACTAGGGTATCAAAAAAGACATATGCGGTTCTCTAGTCGGCCTTGATATTATATTTGGGTGGGTTCTGTGTGGACCCATGGTCAAGTCTCCAACTCCTTCGTCATGCGTTCTGTCCGCTAGGGTCACTGTAGGCCCAAGCAACATGATCTTGGATAAGTTGCTCACCAAATTTTGGGAGGAGGAAGATTTTCCAATAAAACCGGAAAAAGAAGATGACAAAATATGCGAAACTCATTTCTATTTTGACCCATCATGCGATGTTTAAGCCTAAAAGCACCACGACCAAGCTCTGTATCGTCTTCAACGCTTCAAGTACGTCCACCAGAGGTGTCAGCTTGAATAATATCCTGCTCCCTGGCCCTACCCTTCAAGCGGACCTCACGCTACAGATCCTCAAATGGCGTTTCTTTCGAGTCCCCCGGGCAAGCCAGCCTCGCTACATGTACGTAGATGATGTTCTGGCTGGTTCCCATTCAACGGAAGAAGCTCGCGCGACGATCCGGGAGCTTTAGTAAGTCCTCGCCTCCGCTGGCTTTCCTCTACGTAAGTAAACCTCCAATCAGAAGGACGTGCTCCGTGATATTCCCCAGGAGCAATTCCTCAATGCTGAATTTCAAAAGCTGGAGGACGCCAGCATCTCCAAAACGCTAAGCATCCGATGGCAGGCCAAGCAGGACCAGTTCTTCTTCGTCTCTGCACCCCTTGTTCAAGGAGACTGTTTCCAAAAGAGAAGTATTGTCGCACCTAGCAAAGTTGTTCGATCCAGCCGGGTGGCTAGCTCCTTTCGTAGTTCGAGCGAAAATCTTTATGCTGTAGTATGTTGTATGCCAAATGAGCATATGCCCACAGCATTGTAGAGTATACAATAAAGTTTAAATAATCAAAAATATATACATAAGTGCAGTAATAGGATCCGTCACTTATGCGGACTGACCGCAGCGTGGGAACGCTAGCGTAAGCACTTTTGAGTATGTACCATCTGTACATATATATGTATATATATACATACATACATAAATACAACGGCATATACATATGTACTGCATCTCCCTCTCCCTCTCCCTCTGCCGACGCTCTTAGCGGCAAAGCTTAGAATACTATATGTAATAAGTAAAATATAATGTTAAATAAAAATCCATGAGTACACTCTTGAAACAACCAGAAGAAAAGCAAGACGTCTTATGTTCTGAAAAGGATAATTATTTTAAATTATTACATGGCGACCGTGACTGAGAGCACAAGCCTGTATGAGTAAAAAGAAATGTAATTTAAATTAATAATTAAATAAATTACACAAGAACTGGAACTAATGCTATTTTATTGTCTACTAATCGGCCAATTGTCAGCCGATCGACGACCAGTGTAACAAACACTAATACCACTTTTAAATCATTACATGGCTCCACTTTTAAATCATCGTCTCCATTTGAATGAAAAAGAACCAAAACGAAAAACAACAAGGGTCAGCAGCAGTCATCAAAATTGTGTTATAACAAAGAAGAGATTCTTGACCTTGAAGCTTTATCACCAAAATTGGAGCTGGATAAAATATTCGATGATTTGCCAGCACCACCAAATTCACATTACATTGACAAGCAAAGCGAGGCAATGGGCTTGATCAGCAGTCAAATGGAGAAGCTTAAGGTGTAGACAAAGGCAATTGAGAACAAAACCTTCCAGCCCAGTTTGCCAAAAAACAACAGCCTGTGCAGCTACCAGCACCGGCGCCCCAACATCCTGAGGACCTAAAGGACCGATAGCGCTACAAAGAGCGCCCAACATAAATTAAGAAAAAAAATTTTTTACTTATGTTACATTAAGAAAAAAATATTCTGTTATAATAAGCATACACTTAAGAATGAAATGTTACGATATGTTTGTAATACTCAGCAGCAATAGCGTTGCTCGTAGTGGAGTATGGCCTGTAAAACCATACGAAAGGTAGGAGATCACTGTGTTGATCAAATACAGAATTTTTTTTTTGGAATGACACTTTTTGAAATGATAAATTAAAAAAAAAACAAATATACATATATTCTTCAAAAAAAAATTCAAATATTACAATCAAAAAAAATACAATAAATCCAAATTAAGACATTTAATGCACCCAAATGCAATTTCAAAATACGAAAATAAATTTGAAATAGAAACCATGTTAGACCACGAAGCAAAAGTATTGGATTCAACCGCAAATGTAATTAACAATGTAGAAAACGGAACAGTAGATTTAAAAGTAATAACAGTTATGTTAGTAATTATTGTTGTCCTTTTGTTAGCAATTGCACTAACGAAATTATATAAGTTGCACAACAAGTGCATAAAGAAGAGATATGCTAGTAGAGCAGGTAATTTAGAAATTATATAGGAGAAAAAAATAATAAAGATGACACTTACAATAAAGAATACATTTTAATAACAAATGCATTACAAATACTTGGCAAAGGACATACTTATATTGATGCTGCGCTTACACCGCTAAAAAAAAAGACTCAATTTTTCTATCAAAACATGCAATGGAATGCATTAGCGAAAAAATTAAATGATTACAAAGACAAGTTCGAAAAATCATATAAATGCATCAATTCTGATAAAATAATAAAATCAGATCAGCTCAATATAATAGATTAACACCGGAGCATAAAAACATATGTCAGAAAATAATAATTGTTTAAAAACAAGATTACATAATATTGGTACAAGATGGAGTATTGTAATAACAATCCCAGAAGAACCCAATCTTCTAGCTGAATTCAATGACAGCCAGTTAGACGATTTGGATGAGTCTAAACCAATAATCAATGCAGATAGTGACATTGATAGTGACATTGAAACGGTCCCAGAAAATACAAAAGTTACAATGGCTAACCAAGTAGCTTTAAATAGGGAATATGTGAAGCAGGTTTCCTCTTCAGTCCCTGGATTCGATGGCAAAAAGTTATCATTGAATCGGTTCATAAGAGCATTGAAGCTTGTAGAAAGAACCAAAGGCGACCAGGAAGATATAGAGGTTGAAGTTATAAAGTCGAAAATAACTGGCACAATCTTGTACAAGGTACAAAATGAAATCACTATATCAGGAATAATAAATAAGCTCAGAGATAACATTAAAGAAGAATCTTCCAAATTACTAAAAGCAAAAGTTATTGAATATAAAACAAAAAGGCAAAACTGCTTCCCAGTATACAACCGAAATGGACAAGTTGCGAAAATGGACAGCCTTTATGAAGGCCTAGACCCACGGCAGAAAATCTCCACAGACATGACCCGCAATGCATGCAATGATTAAAAAATTGCTGAGAAACTTAAAGCTAATACTCGAAGTAACTTTCTTTCAATGATGTAATGGGTAAATATATCCATTGAAAGCACAGAAATGACTGGAAGTGCAAGTACAGTATTATTTCAGCGAGGCCGCAATAATAGAGGAGGTAGTTACTATTCCCAAAGAGGAAGAGGCAATGGCCAAAGTAACTACAATTTTAATAATAATAACAATAACAGAAACAACAATAGAGGTGGACGAGGTTATAACCGAGGTAGGAATAATTTCAACCGAGGCAACAACCAAAACAGAAACAATTATTACAATAATAGCAATAACAATAATGTCCGAGTTGCCTAAGATACTTCGGGAAACTCCCAAACTCCTCCAGATACGCAAGGTTAAACAGTAAAATATATACTGTCAACTTAAGTGTTAACAATTTTGTATCATTCAAAAATGTTTCAACAAATAAAAAGATAACATTTTTGGTTGATACAAATGCAGATATTTCAATTATAAAAGAAAATTCTGATGTCTTTCATGGCATCAAAACCAATAGAATTATAGACATTCGAGGCATAGGAGAAGGAGTAATAAACTCCAAAGGATTAGTCTCAATTGAACTTCAAACCGACAAATACATTATTCCATACAAATTTCATTTACTTCATTCAGATTTCGCAATCCCTTGCGATGGAATAATAGGATTAGATTTCATAAAAACATTTAATTGCAAATTAAATTACAATAGTTCAGAGGATTGGTTTCTAATTAGACCACAAAACCTTACGTGTCACATATACGTTCCAATATCATTTAGTTCTGGTACTAATTCCACACTTCTACAGCAAGATCACAAGTGATACGCAAAATAGAGTTGTATTCAACAGAAAAAAACATTTTAATTCCAAATCAGGAAATTAAACCGGGTGTTTATGTGGCAAACACTATTGCAACAGCCCAAAATAATTTTGTCCGATTCTTAAATACCACAGATACATGCCAAGCATTAATAACGTAAAATTTGAATCACTTTCGAACTACGATGTAGTTCAAAATTTAAAAGACAATAGAAAAGAGTCTGTAATTAATAAATTAATGAAAAATTTTCCCATTTTGTTTAAAAAACAACTTGAAGAAATATGCACCGAGTATAGTGATGTGTTCGGACTTGAAACCGAACCAATCACAACAAACAATTCCTATAAGCAAAAATTGAGACTTAAGGATGATGAACCAGTAAAAAATTTTGTAAAAAATTATCGATGTCCGCATAGCCAAATAGAAGAAATCCAGCGTCAAGTTGGAAAGTTAATTGAACAAAATATTGTAGAACCGTCGGTGTCACCCTATAATAACCCACTTTAATTAGTATCGAAGAAAGCTCTTCCGAGCTCTAAAGAGAAAAAATGGCGATTAGTATTTGACTATCGCCAAATAAATAAAAAATTGCTGTCAGATAAATTTCCACTCCCCAGAATTGATGATATTCTTGATCAATTGGGTAGAGCTAAATATTTTTCATGCCTTGACTTAATGTCAGGTTTCCATCAAATTGAGCTTGAAGAAAACTCAAGAAATATAACATCCTTTTCAACAAGCAATGGTTCATATACCTTCACGCGATTGCCTTTTGGTTTAAAAATAGCGCCTAATTCATTTCAGAGAATGATGACAATAGCATTCTCAGGCCTAGAGCCTACACAAGCTCTCCTTTACATGGATGATTTAATCGTTATTGGTTGTTCTGAACAACATATGATTAAAAATCTAACAGATGTTTTCAAACTTTGTAGAAAACACAATCTCAAATTACATCCAGAAAAATGTTCATTTTTCATGCACGAGGTGACGTTTTTAGGTCACAGATGCACAGATAAAGGAATCTTACCTGATGATAAAAAATTTGATGTTATCAATAATTATCCTGTCCCTATGGACGCAGACAGCGCTAGAAGATTCGTCTCTTTTTGCAATTATTATAGACGATTTATAAAAAAACTTCGCCGAATATTCACGGCACATAACAAGATTATGTAAAAAGAATGTCCCCTTTGAATGGTCAACAGAATGTGAAAAGGCATTCCAGTACCTAAAATGTCAACTTGTTCAACCAAATTTATTGCAATACCCAGATTTTAGCAAAGAGTTTTGCATAATCACAGATGCAAGCAAACAAGCATGTGGAGCATTTTTAACTCAAAACTATAATGGACTCCAACTCCCAGTTGCATATGCATCAAGAGCATTCACTAAAGGTGAAAGCAATAAGAGTACTACAGAACTACAAGAACTAGCAGCAATGCGTTGGGCAATAACACATTTTAGACCATATATATATGGCAAACACTTTACAGTTAAAACTGATCACAGACCATGTGATCAGTTTTATTTTCTATGGTAAACCCAAGTTCAAAACTAACACGTATGCAACTCGAATTGGAAGAGTACGATTTCACGGTAGAGTATCTGAGAGGTAAGGATAATTTCGTGGCAGATGCCCTGTCAAGGATAACAATATCCGACTTAATTGACATGAATAGGAAAGTCCAGGCACCAAAGTAGACAAAATAATTTCTGCGCAGAAAATAAGCAAGATCTATTGCCAAGGCAAAGTCTTGAAAAAGCTTCTAAGCCCAACGTATAGGAAGTCATTACAAATGACGAGGTACGCAAAGTAGTGACCTTGCGAATAACAGATTCAACATGTTCATTAAAACATGGAAAAAAAGTTGTTGCAACAATTAATGTTAGCGATTTATACTCCAATGCAATTCTCGACTTAGGTCAGTTTTTCCAAAGAATTGAATGGCAAGCCGGTGTTATTCAAATCAGCCAACTAAAAGTGGCACAGAGCGAAAGATCTTTGAATCCAGTTTCAATAGATACTTTCAAAAACATGGGCAATAAAAATTTAAAATCATTAAGAGTAGCGCTACTCAAACCGTATCCAAGGACAATGAAGAAAAAGAAAATATATTGTGCTACATTCCATGACGATCCAATTCAAGGAGGTCATACGGGTATAAATAAAACGATGTCAAAAATAAAGAGATAATATTATTGGAAAAACATGACTAAACATGTTAAAAGAAAACGACAAAACAAACTGAAGTAAGCAAGTCGTCCCTGCCGACTTGGGTATACCCTATGACCAATAAGGGATATATTTTATAAACTCAAACTTCATCCAAATCCCCATTAATTGAATATAAATTATTTTACAAAATTCTCCCTAGCAAGCCCGAAACACCAAATTCATGCTCTCGCTCACTCATCTCAGTGAACGAAACTAATGCGTCATTCGGTAAATGACACAACTGCGCATTACGCTATCTCGCTCACACATTTCAGCTGCCGCTGACCATATAGCCGTTCAGTACAAAACATATATACGTATTATCTCCGATATTTATTAACCGATTTCGGCCAAATTCGGTCAGACGGTACATATTGGCTATATAATTGATAAAAGAATTATGATAGCTCTAATAGAACTCAAGTTATAGTTTTCTCTAATTTGCGGGGGCGGAAGTGGGCGTGGCAAAAATTTTAAACAAATTTGATCTGCGTATGGACTAGACGGATGTTGACACCAAGTTTGGTTACTCTAGCGCTTATAGTCTCTGAGATCTAAGTGTTCATACAGACGGACAGACGGACATGGCTATATCGACTCGGCTGTTGATGCTGATCAAGAATATACATACATTATGGGGTCGGAAAATTTTCCTTCTGCCTGTTACATACATTTTAACGACTTTAATATACCCTTGAACCCTACGGGTACAGGGTATAAAAAATCTTTCTCCAGTCACGCATGTGACGTGTACTGCCCTCAAGGATCTGCAAACGACCATTTAAGGGTGTTTGACGACTCAGGAACGGTCCGGAGTTAGTACGGAAGAGTGGGATGTTCTCTTGGTGGCCCTCTGCACAACCAAGCTACCCTCCACCGTCGGTTTATGGGAACAATCCATTCCTAACAAGACCGACTTGTCCACGTGGTCCGACTTAAACAATTTTTTGGTCGATAGGTACCGCGTCTCAGAAACCCTCGAGACCGAAAATCGAGCTCTACATCCCAACCTCTTCTGAGCACTCAGGTGACTGTGACGCCAGTGTCCTGTAAACTATGTGGGAGAGAATCATCCGATTCGTATCTGTCCAAAATTCTTAAGTATGTCCGTTCCGAATCAAATGACAGACATCAAGCAGCAAAAACTATGTCTGAATTGTTTCGCCCGCGGTCATCAGTTACGTGACTGTCCCAGCGCCCACAGTTGTCATACGTGCAATGATCGTCTGCCGTTCTTCCAGTAGCGAATCCTTTCCGAACGCAGCCTACCGCGCCTCTAACGCGCACTGATTCCGGTGAGAGCCCTTCCTCGAGTCAGCCCATCCATAATTTCCTGGTTTCCGCCCCACGCAAGGGCTTACCCGGGACTGCTATGGTGACCATCCGTCATCTAGGTGACGTTTGCTAGCAAACGAATTCCATGCTCGAGCGTTAATCGACACTGGTTCGGAGGGCACTTTTGTATCAGAAAGAATGTTTACCCTGGTGAAATCACCGTTTCGTGTGATCGACGCGCAAATCAGTGGCATTTCTGAATGCGTGGCGGCTCGCGCCTCAAGCTGTGTCAATTGCGGCTTGCGTCTTCGCGGGAATCAGAAAAAGTGGGAAACGACTGCTTTCGTCCTGCCGAATCTGGCCGGCTCCCTTCCGTCCTGTCCGATTCCCGCGAAATTAGAAAGAAACATCACGGGTATAGCCTTAGCCGACCCCCACTTTAATCAGAGTTCCAGCATTGATTTGCTAATCGGTGTCGACCTTTTCCCCCAAATACTAGGGGAAAGGATCAAAAAGGACATATGCGGTTCTCTAGTCGGCCTTGATATTATATTTGGGTGGGTTCTGTGTGGAGCCATGGTCAAGTCTCCAACTCCTTCGTCATGCGTTCTGTCCGCTAGGGTCACTATAGGCCCAAGCAACATGATCTTGGATAAGTTGCTCACCAAATTTTGGGAGGTGGAAGATTTTCAATAAAACCGGAAAAAAAGAAGATGACAAAAATATGCGAAACTCATTTCTATTTTGACCCATCATGCGATGTTTAAGCCTAAAAAGCATCCACGACCAAGCTCTGTATCGTCTTCAACGCTTCAAGTACGTCCACCAGAGGTGTCAGCTTGAATAATATCCTGCTCCCTGGCCCTACCCTTCAAGCGGACCTCACGCTACAGATCCTCAAATGGCGTTTCTTCCGAGTCCCCGGGCAAGCCAGCGTCGCTACATGTTCCTAGATGATGTTCTGGCTGGTTCCCATTCAGCGGAAGAAGCTCGCGCGACGATCCGGGAGCTTTAGCAAGTCCTCGCCTCCGCTGGCTTTCCTCTACGTAAAGTAAACCTCAATCAGAAGGACGTGTTCCGTGATATTCCCCAGGAGCAATTCCTCAATGCTGAATTTCAAAATCTGGAGGACGCCAGCATCTCCAAAACGCTAAGCATCCGATGGCAGGCCAAGCAGGACCAGTTCTTCTTCGTCTCTGCACCCTTTGTTCAAGGAGACTATTTCCAAAAGAAGTATTGTCGCACCTAGCAAAGGTTGTTCGATCCAGCCGGGTGGCTAGCTCCTTTCGTAGTTCGAGCAAAAAATCTTTATGCTGTAGTATGTTGTATGCCAAATGAGCATATGCCCACAGCATTGTAGAGTATACAATGTAACCAGTGGTCATATGCTCAGCATAAAAGTAAATAAAGTTTAAATAATCAAAATATATACATAAGTGCAGTAATAGGATCCGTCACTTATGCGGACTGGCTCTGGCATTGGGAACATAGCGTAAGCACTTTTAGAGTATGTACCATCTGTACATATATATGTATATATATACATACATACATAAATACAACGGCATATACATATGTACTACATCTCCCTCTCCCTCTGCCGACGCTCTTAGCGGCAGAGCTTAGAATACTATATGTAATAAGTAAAATATAATGTTAAATAAAAATCCAAGACTACACTCTTGAAACAACCAGAAGAAAAAGCAAGACGTCTTATGTTCTGAAA
>JAECWJ010000168.1:0-28398 GCA_018150375.1 Drosophila sturtevanti | reverse complement strand
TCTATTCGTTTGGTTATTCACTTTTGGTTTTTTCCAAATATAATTTTTTTTTTTTTTTGAGAATTTTTCTTACTTTCTATTCGTTTGGTTATTCACTTTTGGTTTTTACAAATATTTTTGGAGAATTTTTCTATGATTTCAATAATTTTTGAATGCTTAAATTCTATCTTACGTGGTAATTATCATATTGATTGTATTCGGTGATTCCCGCGTTGACCCCTTGGGTTACTCCTTTTTATCCTGCGACAGCGGTAGCGGGTGACTCAGGACCCTCTGGTGGCACTTCACACACGGTCTTCTGCGGACGGACACTACAGAAGAATATCAGCGATAGTTTTTTTTTCTTTTACCGACGGAATTTTTTCGACGCACACGCGGGGCTACTTAAGGCACGATCTAAACTGCGCGCGGATCCTTTACTAGGATCAATTCCGCGGTCCCTGCTCGGGCGCCAATTAGTTTTTTATTTACGAAAGTTTTTAAGCCGACTGGCTTGTTTATTGGTTTCTTTTAAACTGAATTTTACAATTGACAAACTTTATTATTTTATTCTTATTTGCTACCGCTGCTGTCGCTGCTGCCGCTACCGCTGTTGTTGCCGTTGCTACCGCTGTCGCTGCAGCTGCTACCGCTGTCGCTGCCGCTGCTACCGCTGTTGCTGCCGTTGCTACCGCTGTCGCTGCATTTGGTTAAAGTTGCATTTTTTTGTTGGGTATTTTGGCCATTCCCACAGTCTGGCCGTTGCGTAAGAAGTGCTGACACAGCGCACGTGGCGGAAGTTGCTGTGGTTGGGGTATAGAAGTTGTTGTTATGTCTTCTATTGTGCAGTGGACGTAATTTGAGCTATAAGGCCAACCTGTCGTTGAACCCCTTGCGCAACAGCTTAGTGCGCAAGTTCTTAATGTCGTAGAACCTTATGCGTTAACTTGTATGCATATGCAGCCAATTAAACACGTTTATATTTGCTTTTATATATGCATACACAAACAACATATATACAAACATACAAACAAATATTCATACATATATGCGAACACGTGCTTGAAAAAACTACAAGCTGAGTGCGAAACAGAAAGAGACAGAAAACTATTTGTATTGTGTTGTTGTTTTCTAGAATTCGTCAAAAAATTTTGAGAGCGAAAAGCTGGACGCTTGCAATGTATACCGAAATAGCGAGGCCGTGAATTTTAAGTTTGGTAGCGCAGTATGTAGAGGTCGATTCTAGAAATGACGTGAGCGGAGGTTCCATCCCGGCCGATGGCGAACCCGAATTTTTTCTTACTGTTTTTCTTTTTTATGCTTCAAATTTTTTTTAAATTTTATATTTCCAATTTTTACAATATCTTGAATCCGATATGACGGGGAAAGTAATCAATTAATCTGCAAGGGTATACAAACTTCGGCACGGCCGAAGTTAACTTCTTTGATATTTTTTTAATTGTTTTGATTAGGGCAAGAACACCAGAAGTTTACATACTTTTATTTCCAATTACTTTGTAGGAACATATTAGACCTTATTAGGCTCATTTGCTAAACTTTCCACGCTTGTTAATGGCAGTTAATTTTGAATTTATTTGATGAAAGCAATAGCGTTTTCTGTGTGCAGTCTCTTTACTCGGCGAGATTATAAAGTTTAATCAGCTCATAGCCGCATTTAAAAAAAAAAAACTCTCGTCTACCTATTTCATGTCCAAATGTAGATTTGATGATGGTATATAAGTTATGACCAGCCAAACGAATAAGCGAGCCGAAGCGATTGCGACATAGTTGCAATCGCAGCGTCATCAGCTAAGGCGCTTTGACCACCAACTGGATGGCACGAGACGTTGAGTCAGCTATTCGTGGCCAGCTGTGGGTTTCTTGGGTATTAATAAGAATATTATAAGTTTAGTTTCTAACAATATTCAGAGTCGGCCAGTTCGGTCGCTAATAAAGTACCAAAACCTTCTAAAAAGATTTACTGGCGCCCAACGCGTAAAACAAATAATCGAAACTCCGTAGGCAAAAGTCTTCGAAAAAGTAATCGCGAATCCACGTAAAACCTAACGCGTGTGGAAAATAATAATTAAAAAAAAATAAATAAAAAAGAAATTAAGAGAACTAAAATTACAACAACATCGTCATCACCGCCCATCACCCCGACACCCGACTGACATCTGGGAATTTATTATAACTAAATAAGGGAAAATATTTAGGAATTCCAGTCAATGTATTTCATGTGAGTGAGACTTTTGTTATTGATTTGTTTTTTCTATTCTTTCCCCTTTTAATAAAGTTATAAACACAATTTGCCTTAACAAAGTGTAATAGTGAAAAAAAAAAATTTTTATGACAAGTGATATTTGCAGTGACGAAGAGTTAGCTGAGCTGTGTGAGGGATTAAATATTTATACATAAAGCAAAAAGAATAAAACAGAAAAAATGAATGCACAGGAAGTCATTAATATAATGCATGAGGCAGTAAAATCTGCTCTAGCTGTTCAGGCTGAAAACATAGAAAGAAAATTTACTAATCGGTTAGATGAAAAAATAGGTGTGTTAACCAGACAGGTTAATGATTTAAAAATCTCCACACCGGATGTGGAAGTGTATGAAACAGTTAGAGTGGTACCTGGAGTCGGGTGTAAGGAGCCACTCGACATAGTGAGATCATTTCCAGAATTTGGTGGTAGTCAGGCAGAATATGTTGCGTGGCGGTCAGCAGCAACATTCGTGTATGATCTGCCCTACAACGGCAGTACAGCATACTATCAAGTAGTGGGAATAATCAGAAATAAAATCAAAGGTGCAGCATGTGCAACACTTTCATCCTATAATACTGCTTTAAATTTTGATGCTATAATAGCAAGACTAGACTTCACATATGCAGATAAAACACCAGCTCGCGTCATAAAACAAAAATTGGGTGTGCTCAGACAGGGTGAATTGTCCCTTTTAGAGTATTACGACGAAATCGAAAAAACTTTGACCCTCCTAACAAACAAAACGCTGATGACTCAGGATGTGTCAAAAGCCTTAACTCTCAATGAGCAAAATCGCGAGGATGCATTGCATTCATTCGTTTTAGGACTTAAAAAGTCTATTAAGGCACACGTTTCACCTGCAAGGCCCAAGACTTTGCCAATTGCCCTTGCAATGGCACAAGAGGCCGAAGCTAGTAACGAATATGCCAATTTCGCTGCAACCTTTGCAAAGGCTGCAGATGATAAGAATAAAAATTCAATTAATAATTCACAAGAACATTCAAAGAAATCACAGTACCATCACGATGGTCAAGCAAATATGGGTCAAAATAAAAACCCACATTTCAATAAAAAACAGAACTATGCTGGCAAGGGAAACCAAAGTTCTAGACAGTTCACCAGTTCAAAATCGAAACAGGGACGAAATCAAACTCAGCGCATGGAACCAATGGACGTTGATCCATCTACATCGCGGTTTATACAAACAACTGCCTATCAACAGCGAAAACCTTTCGCGAATTCGACGCAAAGTTGTCAAAATTTAAACCATAATCAGGTTGTGCCAGACGGTGACGAAGATTATGAGTCGAAAGCGGAGGACGTTGTCACAACCTTTGAGGACGAACAATCCGATATTGAGGCCTGCAATTTTTTAGGGGCACATCCTCCCTCCCGTACATTACAAAACAGTTAGACGGGAAGGCAATAAAAATCCTCGTAGACACTGGGGCATCTGAAAACTATATTAAACCATTGTCCAAATTAAAACACATTGTCCCAGTGCAAAGTCCGTTTCAAGTTAGGTCCATCCATGGATCCTCCTCTGCCAATACAAAATGTAAAATCAATCTCTTTGGAGAAAAATCAATTTTCTTCATTTTAAATACTTTAACCGATTTTGATGCTATTATAGGGTTAGACTTTTTAAGAAAGGTGAACGCCACCATCAATTTTACAGAAGGCAAAATTTATTTTAATGGGGGTTCTGAGGATATTAAGTTGCAAAAATGTGTGGATGTGAATTTCATCGAAATAGATGAGGAAGATGTTCCTCCTGCTATGAAAGAAAAATTTCAGAAAATGATTAAGCCAAGAGCCTCTTCATTTGCAGACCCCAAAGTAGCTTTACCATTTAATATAAACACAGTGGCAACCATTCGAACACAGGGAGGACCTGTTTTTCCAAGATTATATGAATATCCATTGGGAGTATCTGACTTCGTTAATGCGGAGAAAAAACAACTTTTAAAAGACGGCATTATACGACCGTCTACATCGCCCTACAATAATCCCATCTGGGTTGTAGACAAAAAGGCGTTGACGATCACGGCCATAAAAAGAAAAGAATGGTCATTGATTTTCGGAAATTAAACCAGGTAACTGTGTCGGACAAGTATCCGATTCCCTCTATTACGACAATACTGTCGAACATAGGAAAAGCACAGTATTTCTCGACTTTGGACCTAAAGTCGGGATTTCACCATTGGATTAAAGCTGGCAGAGGGGGATAGGGAGAAAACCGCCTTCTCTGTCAAAAGTGGGAAGTACGAATTTTGTCGACTCCCATTCGGACTAAAAAACGCCCATAGTATTTTTCAGAGGGCTATTGATGATGATCTTGATGATGTTATCATATTTTCTAAAACAAAAGAAGATCATGTTTAACACATTGATATTATTCTTCAATGTCTTGGCGATGCAGGTATGAGAGTTTCCCAGAAAAAATCGAAGTTTTTCAAAAAAAGCGTCGAATACCTCGGGTTTGTTGTTGCTAGGGGAGGTATAAAAACCTCGCTAGAAAAGGTTCAGGCTATTCAGTCTATTAAACCACCAACATCTCTGTACGAGCTAAGGTCATTTTTCGGCTTATCTAGCTGTTATAGGTGTTTTATAAAAAACTATGCCGCAATCGCAAGACCGCTAACAGAAATACTTAAAACAGCTGCAAACATTCGATAGACTCAAAAATATCTTAACATCTGAAGATGTCATGTTAAGATACCCTGATTATAAAAAGCCATTCGACCTAACAACAGATACCTCAGGACACGGCCTGGGAGCAGTATTGTCGCAGGACGGAAACCCATAACAATGATTTCAAGAACATTGCGGGACAGCGAACCCGATCTAGAGACTAATGAAAGGGAACTCTTGGCAATCGATTGGGCTTTAAAAACAATTCGAAACTACCTGTACGGAGTTAGAGACTTAAACATTTATACGGACCATCAACCCCTTACCTTCGCAGTGTCCGATCGCAATACAAACGCAAAAATAAAGCGATGGAAATCCTTTATTGACGATCACAACGCGAAACTTATTTAGAAACCAGGGAAAGAAAATAAAGTTGCCGACGCGCTGTCACGGCAAAACATAAATGCTTTACAGTCTCAAGAATCGGACATCGCTACAGTACATAGCGAAGAATCACTGACCTACACTATTGATTTAACAGACAAGTCGGTCAATTGTTTTAGGAATCAAATTGTCATCGAAGAAGCAGATTTCCCTTCAGTAAGAACATTCATACTTTTTCAGACAAAAGCAAGGCATATTATTCAAGTGTCTGATAGAAGCACATTAATGCAAACGTTGCAAGATGTGGTAAATGCAGACGTAGTCAACGCAATACACTGCGAACTTCCAGTGCTTGCCTTCGTTCAGCATAGACTTGTACAAATGTTCCCAACCACAACTTTTAGGTACTCGAAGTATATTCAGCGATATTCCTGACCGAACGGAACAAAGGGAAATACTAACAACTGAGCATAACAGAGCTCATCGAGCAGCCCAAGAAAATGTTAAGCAAGTGCTTCGCGATTATTTTTTTCCAAATATGAACAAATTAACAACAGAGATTGCTGCAAATTGCAAAATTTGTTCAGTGGCCAAGTACGATAGACACCCTAGAAAGCACTTATTAGGTGTCACACCCATTCCATCTTTTGCAGAAGAAATTTTACATGTCCACGTTTTTTCAACAGATAAGAAACTTTTTCTAACATGTCTTGATAAATTTTCCAAGTTCGCTGTAGTACAGCCCATTGCTTCCCGAGCAATTGTTGACATAAAGGCTCCATTACTCCAATTGATTAACCTCTTCCCAAAAGTCAAAACTATCTATTGTGACAATGAACGGTCACTGAACTATGAGACAATAAAATTATTGTTGTTAAATAATTTTGATATTCATATTGCAAATGCACTTCCATTGCATAGCACTTCGAATGGGACAGGTGGAGAGATTCCATGGCACCCTGACAGAGATTGCAAGATGCAAAAAATTAAGTTCTCAAACCAACGAGACGGTTGACGAAATACTATTAGCAACAATGAAATATAAAAGAACTATCCATTCGGTGACAAACAAGCAACCGATAGAAATACTTTTAAGGCAACCGCAGAAATAGAGGCAGTTATCCGAGGAAAACTCGAAAAAACCCAGAACAAACAATTGGAACAGAGGAATAAAAAAAGAGCTGACAAAAAATATCAGGTAGGAGACAAGGTATGGGTGAAGTCGAATAAACGATTAGGTAACAAACTGTCCCCGTTATATACGGAAGGTACAGTGGAGGCAGACCTGGGAACGTCTGTTCTCATAAAAGGGAGGGTGGTCCATAAGGACAACCTTCGATAAAATATTTTTATTATTTTTTAATTTTTAATATTTCATTTAGAATTAAACTCGTGCAGCCGATATTAATGGCTTTAATGGTGGCTTTAGTAAAATTGACGGATTACTCAACGTCCAATTACATACCTGTAATGGACGGAGATGTAACTATTTGGGATGACTACGCATACCTTGGACATACAACAAACGTGACGTCGTACCAAACATACGCCGAAGAGACGAGAGTGTTGGTGGAATCGTTTAAACAAGAACATGTGAGAAAAGTAATACTAGCAGATATCGATAGGATAAGTACACTAATAGAGACATTAAGAGTACATCATAGGTATGCTAGGAGTCGAAACATACTAGGCACAGCTCTTAAAGTGGTTGCGGGCACCCCAGATTTTGATGATTGGGAACAAGTTAAATTTACACAAAATCAGTTAAGTGAACAAGAAAAAATAGACAAATCGAAATAAATAGTAAACTTCAAGATAGATTAAATAAGCTCACTAACTCTTTAAATGAAATAAGCAAAATCGATGAATTAAATATTGAACACCTATTTGAAACTTTCCTGGCAAAAAATAGAATGGTCATTTCAGACCTACAAAATTTAATATTAACTATTACACTTGCGGAAAGCAAATTTAATAAGCCCCGTAATACTTAATGACCTTGATATTCAGGAAATCAAAAACAAACATCCCACTAACATTAGTGTAACTGATATCTTAGAGGTAACTAGCATTAAAGCTTTCCAAAATAACGACATCCTACACTTTCTAATAAAATATCCAAATCCAAAATTAGCATGTAAGAAAATTAATGTTAATCCGGTTCAAAGAAAAAATATAGTTTTAGATTTTGAAAAGGGTAGCATAGTTGCGGACTGTGGCACGGAGTCGTATGCGGTTACTGGGTGTGATGTAGCGGTGAGCACAACATTCTGCAGAAGATCAACAACACCTAATTGCGCACAGAACCTCATATCCGGGACACCGGCGATATGCGGCCCTCGATCCAGCCACCTTGATCCACTGACAGTAGTGGACGACGGGATAATAATTATCAATGATGTCACCGCAACCATAATCAGCAAAGATAATCTCACGCAAGTGGTCTCTGGCACTTACTTGGCAACACTCGATGACAAAGTGACCATAAATGATACCCTGTTCGTTAATAATTATGGGGCATTGAAGAAGAAACCAATGGATGCAGCCATCTCCCAAATCAACATAACAAGCCATCGGGAGAAACTGAGTCTGCCACTTCTGCATGAGCTAAGCTTGACCAATTTACAAAACATCGGCCAGCTTCGCTCCAACCTGGGGTCTGGTTCTATCATCAGTAGTAGTGCTACTCTGGAAATAGTTGTGGTGGCAATCCTTATCATCTACGAGGTTCGTCGTCGTTGGAAAATAAGACACTTCTTTTCTTTTTCTTTGCCAATATTTATAGGTTTCTCCAAGATATTTAAACGTTTAGTCAGCTTCAGAGTTAAAATTCAAATGAACGATTGCCTGTACCAAATATTGACCTTGTGTTTGATTGCTTTTGTGGACTTTCCTCCCAATATTATAGTTGGCGGACTATTTTCCCTTTGCAGTCGAAATCGTTATGCCAGATATTCTGACATCAAATTTACCTGAGACCCAGAATCAAGTAGCGCTCTGGCCAGATGAAGCTGGCCGAACCTATCCCAAACACTCACAAGAACGGTCGCAAGAATGACATGATCTTTACTACGAACATGGCTTATATATGTATCTGATGCTGATGACTGTCTTGGATCAGCTCTATTGCCTAGGTTGATATCATATCTATGGAGCATTAAGTGGTGTGCCTTGTTACAGACGCGACACTTTGTCTGATTGTCGCTCTCAATCAGATAGTACGTGCCCAAATTTTAGACATTTAATGCACAATTTATTTGCTTTGACAAAATCGAAGCGTTGGCGGGCAGGAATAGCCTCGACAGCCGACAGGCATAGCCTGACAGTTATTAATAACATGAGATGAATCTTTACAATATCCGCACTTCATTGATGTTTTCGGTGGGCATAGAGCGCATGAAAACGCTGCCTTAACTCTATTTTTAATAGGCTGTGCCTCTGGCTTGCTTTTGCTTCTAGTGGCATCTTCAGCTGCTAAGTTTTGATAGCGTCTGTTTAATTGATTAACACAATCTTGCCACGAAGGTAATTGGTCATAATTTAGTTGCTCTTCGAATGGAGACTTTGTTGGGAAGGGCGGGATGACCATACACCTACGAACCGAACAACAGCGGACAGAGACAAAGAGGGGATTACAAAAGTACCGCTTCAAAATTCGAAGTGTACCAAGCGGCGATTGACTTTGATTTTGAGCACTGTTGCTAAGCTGAACATATGCTTGTGCCAAGGGTCAATAGGTACGATTTCTATATTTTTTCTATATGTCTTTTACAAATAACAATTATCTTATTTGCACATCAAACTGATGTCGCTTCAAAGGCTGGTCAAGGGTTAATACTTCCACAGCGGTAGTTGTATTTTTCACAATTTTGAATCTACAAAAATATAATGGTCAAAGTGCTAAAACTGTAGCACTAAAAACCTGTGTATTGGTTAATTAACCAATACATATACCCTTTTAATTTCGATGCGAGACATCCGACTTCCAATTCCAAAATTGTGTGACTACCCCAGCTAGTTGTGTCCAGAATAAAGTTTGTGCAGATGGCGAATGCACTTTGCATAATTGCACCAAATCCAAATTAACACCCAAGTCCCTGCTCGAGTGCCAATGAAAAATCTTGAAGCTTTTTTCAGAATGGTTACGAAATCAAGTTAGTACAGCTGGGTTTTATTAACAATATTTTAAGAATTACGGTGTAGCAACTTCTCCATAGCTACTTACACTAGCAACTAACTCCGCGATCGTCATAGCGACCCGGTGAAGCTAATCCCGCTCGCAACATGTTTGCGGATAATTTCCACCAAACAATGAGTTTACGAACATTCATATGCAACATAACTTCAAGTCTTATATCTCACAGTGTTGTTTCACTTAATATGTATGTTTTTATGGACAAATTATTCATTATTTGATACGCCATTATTTGATTTATTCAAAAAAAAATTCATGTATATATTAAGATTTTTGTACGAATATTTCAAGTCATATACAACTAGATAAAGAAACATAAATGTCGAATTTTTATTTTTGTAAATATTCGCGGCCTTAAATCAATTGTAAAGAAATTTTATATTTTGTGCAGCAAGAATAATGTTTTAAATATGTTATGTTTAACCCACATGTGTTAAAAATAATTTGTTTAACTTCAGAATAATGTGTGCGATGTGTGGATGTCACGAAATGACTAACTTGTTAAAGTAACTTAAAACAAAACAGTTCACTTATCTGTTTTCTTCTATTCATAATCTAAGCGGTAATTTCTAACGCATCCTCAATCTCGCCTTTGATTTCCGGTTCCAAGGGAATGGTATTTGTAACATCTGGCACGACACATTCATCTGGTTGAGATGATGATTGGTTGACTACGAAATTATATTATATAATTATAATATTCTACTTCTGCTGCTGCTCAACAAATAATAAATAATTAAGAAAATATAACACAACGTTAACACTTTGCCGAAAAAGCAAGCGAGAGTGCGTGATAGGCATAAGCGTGTGCCTTGTAACGCTATGTTTGGCGATTGAATAGTGATTTCTTGTTTATGTGTTGGCTTTATCGTTTGATTGAAGTTATATTACAATGTCGCCTTATTGCAATAATGCTTTATTCCTTTGTCCGTGTCGTCTGTTTCTTTGCATTAGAGCATGGACTTAAAACCATGACATACTATATACTAATATTGAATTTTATTTACTTGTTAGGCTATATAATCAACTATTTGATCCAAATCGTTTTTAACTTCAGCTTCGCTTTTAGATCCTTAATTCTTTTGTGGTACAGCAGTGCTACATTACGCTCTAGAAGCGCTGATTCACATAAAATTTGATCGTTTGACTTTATTTGAAGGTTATCCTCGCATTCTCTTTATGTCTAGACGTTTCTTATTGCTTCTCATTATACACATGAAAGAAGAAACTTAATCTGAAAATAAGAAAGCTTATGCTGAGCGCTATAAAAAGCAAATTTCCACACTGTTAAAAGCTATAGCTATATAAATCTGACTCCTAGTTCCTTGTTAAAAACCCCTTAGTTCCTTGATAGGATTGTAAAAGACACTATTTAAGTGAATTATGCATAAGTATCAGTTTTGTATTTGTCTTTTTAAAATTATACCCCATACCCATAGGGTACAAGGTATTAAGTCAAATTTTTTTAACGCGGCGTGTACCCTTAGGGGGTTTACAACCACGGTACTCAAATATGTCCATATGACATATAGTACAGTGGGCCAAAATAATGCGTCAGCCAACGCCCCTGAAAGATGAAACATCTTATCAGTGCCAATTGAAATGTATGCTGTGGGACATAGAATTTCCCCCTTGGGTAAGGGCGAGGCCTATCTAACACTTCTGCTGGTCTATGGGTACAGCACCTGGTTGAAACGCAACTCCACGCAGAACCCGGAGGCTCTTCCCGCATTCGGGCATTGACCACAGCCGCTACGATCTCCCACAAGGGGGCCAACCACTAATTGGGCTAGCTAATGGGCTACTAGCCCAATTACTAGGAAAAGTCCCAATGGGCAACTTCTATACTCACGCCAAGTCCGTCGATGTCTCGCAAATCTGCATAGAGTGGGCAGGCAACTAGAACGTGCCACCAGTCTTCGTACTCGGCACCGCAAAGACATGCGGGCGTCGTACTCAGACCTCTCTGATGCAGAAATGCTTTCAGCGATCCATGGCCACTCAGCAGGAATCCAGCGTGGAGGCCAAATCCTTGGTTCTTCCGGCTGAAGACAAAGCGTACGTCCGGGATAAACTTATGAGTCGGTCGACCGTGCTCATCGTTATCCCACCTGCGTTGCCACTCGCAGCATATACGCTCGTCCAGCATCGCCTTTATCTGCCTCCGATCCAGATTTCCCACATCCAGACCGTACAGCCAATCGCCTTCCTCCAATGTGCCCACCACGCTTGACTTTGAAACTGATTGCCAAACGTCTGGCAACCAGATCCAAAGGTGGAGCTCCAGCAAGCACCTGCAGTGCCACTGTGGACACTGTATGGCATACCGGTAGGCATCCTAAGAGCATAGCTCTCTGACAAGAGATGCGGCGCCTCCTGGCCCCCGATTTTCTGTTGACAGCGGAATACCAAACCGAGGCACCAAACAATGCACAAGGCACCATGAGTCCGGCATAAACGGTTCGTCTTGCTCGAGGACTGAATCCCCAGTCAACTCTAGCTAGCTTACCGCGTAGTCCAGCGATGTGCGACTGAAAATTCAATCGCTCGCCAACTGTGATGCCAAGGTACCGGTACTGTGTTACATATGGTATTCTTGCTCCTGCAAACCTAACACAGGGCGGCCGCGATCGGGCCAATCTCCCTTTAAGTAACATTATCGCCGTCTTGCAGGTTGAGATCGAAATGCTGACCTCTGCTCCCTAAGCTCCTACGACGGACATCAGATCCTCTGCTCGACGCTCCAGCACGGCTCTCGACCTTTCCTCGACGATGACCAGCAGATCGTCCGCACACGCGCTGTATCCGAACAGGGGCTCCAGTCGTTGGAGCAGCACATCCATCATGGTGTTCCAAATGAACGGCCCGCTGATGGATCCCTGGGGACATCCTCGAGTCACCTCCACGGCAACCTCTCCGAATTTGCTGGTCATTTTCGCACTCCTGCCACTGAAGAAGCTTCTCCACAAGCTGGTTTCATGGCATTCCGCGTCGATCAAGCGGCGCAGCACGGCGCTCCACTCGAGGTTGTCGAATGCCCCCTTGAAATCAATGAAAAGACGGACACGTAAGCCTCCTGGCTGGAGGCCACGCTGGTCTTGACATGGTCCAGGTCGAAAGCCGAATTGCCATCTATTTCCATCCGGGAGCACCTCCTTCATCCGATTCACCATGATTCCCTCCAACACCTTGCCAAAAACTGGCAACAAGCATATGCCCGGATAGGAAGCTGGGTCCGACCCATCCTTGTCCGGGCCCTTGAGTACCGCCACTACCCTCAGAGGGTACAAGGTATATTAAAATGTATGTAACAGGCAGAAGGAAAATTTTCCGACCGCATAAAGTAGATATATTCTTGATCAGCATCAACCGTCGAGCCGATATGACCATGTCCGTCTGTCCGTCCGTACACCTAGATCTCAGAGACTATAAAAGCTATACACTTCCGCCCCGCAAATTAGAAACAACTTTACCTAGAGTTCTATTAAAGCTATCATATTTTTTTGGTTTACTCAATTATATATCCAATATGTACCGTCTGACCGAATTTGACCGAAATCAATAAATATCGGAGATAATACGTATATATGTTTTGCACTGAAATGCCATGGGTAGCAGCAGCTGAAATGTGAGAGCGAGATAGCATGCGCCCGTTGCTTAGTACCAAATGACGCATTAGTTTCGTTCACTGCTGTGAGTGAGCGAGATGTATTTGGTGTTTCGACTTGCTAGGAGAATTTTATAAAATAACTTGCTAGGAGAATTTTATAAAATAATTTATATTCAATTAATGAGGATTGCGAAGGAGTCTGTTTACATGAATTGTACATTTTTGATACAGGGTATACTCCAAGTCGGCAGGGACGACTTGCTTACTTCATTTTTTTAATTGTTTGATTAGGGCAAGAACACCAAAAGTTCCCATACTTACTTTTATTTCCATCCACTTTGTAGAAACATATTAGACCTTATTAGGCTCATTTGCAAAACTTTCCAGGCTTGTTAATGGCATTTAATTTTAAAGTTATTTGACGATAGCAATACCGTTTTCTGTGTGCAGTCTCTTTACTCGGCGAGAATATAAAGTTTAACCAGCTCATAGCCGCATTAAAAACGAAAAAACTCGTCAACCTATTTCACTTCCAAATGTTTATAGCCCATTTGTGAAGTTGTAGAGGTAAGACGACGTCATGGCTCTCGCCCATGCCCTTCTTTGGACGTTGAGCACCATTTCTTTTGTAGTAGCCCCACGTTTGGCATGGGTTCTCTTATATAGGACCATTTGGTGTGAGTTACGCACGAAGATGTATGCTAAAGATCAGAGGCGTGCACTTCTAGCTTTACTCTAGCTAAGCTCGATGGATGGGGCGGGGTTCTTTCTTCACTCTAGACATACGTTTTGGTTAAGGCGACGGACTCCCAGATAATAGAGATTACTCAAATATATTCAAATTTTAATACACATTTTAATTTGAAAACTGAGATTCATTGGTAGTTGCTTATTGCTAATGAAGTTTCAACATAATTTTAATTTACAGACATATGTATATTATTATATGTCTGAGTTAAATAAATTTTTACCACGTGTCTTCTTTTCTTTTTCTTTGCCAATATTTATAGGTTTAACCAAGAAATTTAAACGTCTAGTCAGCTTCAGAGTTAAAATTCAAATGAACGATTGCCTGTACCAAAAATTTAAATCAAGACAACTAAAACTAACTTTGAAGTGAGAGAGTAAGAACCGTATTTACTTGTTGTTATAGGCGCAGTTTGTTAGCGGTTAGAACACAACGAAAGTGTAAAAGAATGACAAATAAATAAATTGTTACTGATGTACAGAGGCCACTACAAAGTATATTTGAAAAAAGTCTATTGGGCAACGCCTTACGGGAACGTTTGCGGAAAATGTTTCCGTCATTTGTCGCAAGTTTTTATACATCCTTAGGTTTTATTACAATCATGCATCATAATCGGCTTTTTATGATCTTCAACACTGACTGGCTTAGTGTGGAGCTGTTTGCTCAGCAGAAGGGTACCGCCGTTTTTGTCAAATAGCTGCATAAAGTAACGCAATTTGTATTGTGAAACAAAAAATTTAAATCGCGAATTGGCTTCTTCCGAAGTCTGCTTCCGGTTCAACAACTCCAAGGACAAAAAATGAGTCATAAAAAAATAATCAGTTCTGATATTGTAACCAGGAAGCCCTTCTTTTAACTCCACGACCCGTTAACGGTTTGTTTCAGGACGCCATTTGTATCACGAATTGGCTTCTTCCGAGGCCAAAAATTAAGACATAAAGAAGGTAGTCCTTCTATCAACTCCACGACCCGTTAACGATTTGATTCAGGACGGCTTTGCCTCTGTAAACTTGAACGTTACACGTATAAGACATTGCTACACAGCCCTAATTTTTACACCATGACGAGCTGGTTTACTAAGCTTATATGGCGCACATGAGCTTATTCTGCGAAAACTAACCCATTGCTCGTCAACAGTAACGGTAAATTAAGCAAATCAGATGTTTGCTTGTCGCGGATTCTTTGATCAGTACGAGTGGTTTTGTCGTCGGAGCACTAGCAACTAGCCATCAATTGAAATTGAGCTTGACTTATTGTTGCTCGGAAGATTGAACTTCCAGTAAAGTTCCCTAAGTTCGCGTAATCCGTGATGAGCACATCATTTTACAGGAACCACGGCAACCCTTTTATCTTAATATTTTCGTACACCTTAGTTTTATGTTCAAAATAATGTCTTGAATCCGAGCAATGAGCTGAAATACTGATAGCTCATTTAAAAAACGAGATATGAAAAAATAGCGTAAGACCTGTAACATTTGAATAAAAGGTAATTATCCTCTGATGTTTTAATCTTGTGTCTTTTTACTTAAACTCGTGTTGAATTGATAGATTTTTATTATTCGGTTGTTTAGCGATTAGTTCTGTTTGGTAATGAACTGTTCCATCTTTCGAGATGAAAACTGATTTGTCTTTTCATTCGGACTAGATTCGTGACTGCTCCAACTCTAAATTGAAGTCATCATTGTAATCCGTATCACAACTGATTTTTTCAATTTCAGCGACGGCAATCTCCTCTGATGTTTGCTCATATGTACATATGTACATATGTATATCATATGCAAAATCCTCTTTCGTGAGAGAATTTTCTAAACTAAACTCTTAGTATACTACGCGGACGGGGCTTCAGCGCGAATAGAACGACTAACAACTTTATATGATTAGTTTAGCCATGTTTCAAGTAATTGTCTATGTTAAGAATCCCCACAAAATCAACAACACCACGCAATTGTGTATCAAATGGGAAAACGTAAATTTAGATCTCATGTGGCCAACTAAAAAAATTACTCCTTACACATTTCGCTCGAATAAAATATAAATTAGGACACGGATGGTAAAACTGTCGATGTTACTACAACAAATAATCGATAAGAAAAAGCTAACGATTTACTCGACTCCCTTAGTCTAATTTTTGTTAGGTTATTCGGTGAATGTTTATCAATCATTTACACATGAAACATTTATCACTTAAAATCCCGTATTGCATAATTGTTTTGACAATGCTGTGCAATAAAAATTTTTGCCCAATAATAGTTGATATTCTATGAATAATTAAAACTGGCAGAAAATTTCTTAAGTTCAACCATAGCAATTGATACACATAAATTTAAATTGAAACGTTCTCAGAAAATATTACGAGCCAAGCTTCAACCATAAAAAGAAATTTATATTGATTTAGAATAAATGCATCACGTTATTCAAAAAGGGCTCCATCAGAAAAAGTATATTAAGAAATATCAAATACGTTTTTGTAACCTTTTGTACATTACGAGCTTATGACAAAACTACATCTCCTAAAATATATACAAAAAATTCAATAAAATCCAATAAGGACGCCGAATTGCATTTCGCAAATTTAAAACCTAACGAATAACTTAAAAAAAAGAAAATGCTACTCAATGTGAATAGCATATATGTACGATATCCCGTTGCTAAAGGTCATTTCAATTACTCCGATACCTCTCATGTTTTAAATTTTGTGGATAAAGAATACATTTAGATTTAGAATCTAAATCGTTTTAAATTTACAAATCGTCCGATTTATTAATCGTTGCAAGCAATTGGTTGTACGTACATAGATATGTATGTCAAAACATAAGCACGCAATCATCTTTGATTAATCGAATTTTACCTCCGTGCAATTATTTGTTTTGGTAAGTAAACAGTTTAGCAAAATGCATTTCGATTTAAATTTAAATGAATAAATGTACGTCCGATCGTACACACATACATATGTATGTATGTAACGATAAAATCCGAAATTTACCTTCTAAGCAATGCCTTTACCTACATACATACATATGTACATACATATGTATGTATACTACGTATGTACTGCATACTATGTATGTACTACATACTATGTATGTACTACATACTATGTACATACTAGAGGTCTGCACGAGTACACTCATTGGCGGCAGTCTTTCAAATATTTACAATTTTTCGTGTATTTGGTTCGTTAATTTGCTTCCAAACGAATGAAACTAGTTGCAAAGTCGCGAAGTATTGTGTTGCTGTGCTTGAATTCATCAAGCCGAACAAACGAAATCAGCGACAAAACAAACCAAAGGAAACAAACAAAGTATTCGCGAGTATTCATATGCACACATATTTTTAAAAAATCAATTTATTTTCAGCTGTTACATATCGTATACATATATCGAGTCTGATTTAAATCCTGTGATACATGTACAGTAAATGTCACTAAAAATCGTACGCCGACTTAAGATTTACAATTTCCTTTATAACTTCTTAAAACAAAGGTTGCGTAAAATAGTTTAATAAAATGTGCATGAAAACAGGGTTGCCACGCCTAGTTTTACTCAAATTGCGGCAATATACCGAGATGTACGAAATCATTGGTGTCATTGAAAATCGTACAGCGTCTGTTTTTGTAAAAATTATTTAAACTAATGTCAGTAACTCCGATTTTAATACTTTGTAGGAACACCTTTTGTTTTTTTGAATGCCTCAAGTCTTTTTGAAATCGAATCCACCAATTTTTTGTATGTTTTGGAGCTGATTTCATTCCACTCCTGAAAAAGAGCCTTTTTCAGATCGTCCTTGTTCGAAATTTAGCGACATCGAATTTTTTGCTCAAGGACACACTAAAATTGTTCGATGTCATCCATATCGAGCAACTGAGCAGGAGGTTTTTATTACTTTAGGGCAGTTGTAAAGCGCTCATGTCTTCGCATTCAAGGAGGCATGTTTGGGGTCATTGTCTGTATAGAGCTTAAAAGTAGTCCGAATCCCAAATTTTTCGATACTTGGCATTAAATTAGACTTTATATATCTATATTGCTTCAAAATTCCACCAAATTACGTATTGCATTTACTATGTCTGAGCCGAAGGCCTTCTTGTATGACCCTAAATTTTCAGATTAATCGAAGTATAACATTCTTTGAATCTGTTGGCAAATACACAGTATTAAGGAGGCGTAATAAAAAAATGGACATAGACAATGTGAGTCTGACAGTCAAGCATGGCGATGGATCACTGATCGTCTAGGGGTGCATGTCAGTAAATGGAGTACGTAATTTGGTTTTTATTGATGGAATTTTGAAGCAATATGGATATATAAACGTCCTTAAGTCCAATTTAATGCCAAGTGCCGAAAAATTTGGGATTCGGACTACTTTTAAGCTCTATACAGACAATGACCCCAAACATCCCTTGTATATATATTCTTGATCAGCATCAATAGCCGAGTTGCTATGACCATGTCCGCCTGCCCGTCTGTTTGTTTCTTCGCAATCTTTCAAACTTAAATTTTGCAAGCAAATCAATTTTAAAGATTAGTCAGATCGGACAACTATAAGGTATAGAAAAATAGAAAAGATCAGAGGTACTCGGTCAAAAGTTGAGTTGTTGAAAACAGTTATTGTGAGAATCTCAAATTTGGCATACAGATGACAATTCTATTTTTACACCTTACCAGCAAGTTTGATTCAGATCGGATAATAAACACCGACATAAATCAATAAAATCAATAATCAACCCCCATCAGAAATAGTATGTTTTTGTAAGAAAAACTTTTTGTTTTTGAAGATACATACATATCTCAACCAAATTGGGCTTACAGATGACAATTCTACCAGTAATTTGGAATCAGATCGGATAATAAACACCGACATATGTAAATCAATAAAATCAATGAATCAACCCCCATCACCATCAGTATGTATGTATGTATGTATATGCACCCAATTAAATACGTTTATATATGCTTTTATTTATGCATATACAAACAACATATATATATGCGAACACGTGCTTGAAAAAACTGCAAGCTGAGTGCGAAACAGAAAGAGACAGAAAACTATTTGTATTGTGTTGTTGTTTTCTAGAATTCGTCAGAAAATTTAGAGCGCGAGAAGCTGGACGCTTGCAATGTATACCGAAATAGCGAGGCCGTGAATTTTAAATTTTGTAGCGCAGTATGCAGAGATCAATTCTAGAAATGACATGAGCGTGGTTTCAATCCCGGCCGTGGCAAACCCAAATTATCTTACGTCGTTTTTTTTTTTGCTTCAAATTTGATATTTCCAATATTTCAAAAATTTTGAGGCCGATATGACGGAGAAAGTAATTAATTTATCTGCAGGGGTATACAAACTTCGGCACGTCCGAAGTTAGCTTCATTGATGACAGCAAACAAATAAGATTACTAGGATGGCTCCATGGCTCGTGGTTTTAACGGCCGATCAGCGCTTAAGAAGCCGTTTATCAACGCAAAAAGTAAGCTCTGCAAAAAGTAGGGCTCCAATTTTTCAAAGAACACTTAAATCGGCCCCAATCCTTTCGGAACGATATGATTTTTGCAGATGAAGTCAAATTGAATATACATATGCATTTGGTTTGGATCGCATCAAACATGTTTGGTATAAAGTTAATACGGGGAAGGGAACACAACTAACGTTTTAGTGTTACATCGAAATAACGAGACGGAGAATTTAAATGCACATTTAGAATTCTGGTTTTAGGTAATGGGACTTCCAGAAAATTTTGTTATATATGATTATTTGAAACAAATTTCAAACTGGTACAAAAAACACAACATTATGTATATTTGGCGTTAAAGCCTATAACAATGCCACATTGAGTACATTCGAATTGAATAGAATATGAGTGAGTAAAACCAGCAAAAGAATGTGCATAAGTATATGTACATGTTTTGTCTCATGTTAAACAGCCGAATACAATGAATGAAGAGCGAAACGTGATGAAGTTTTCGGAAAGTTTCGCTATAATTCGAGTTACTAGAGTAGTTTCTAAAATATTCTATATTTACAAAATGGAAGGCGAAACTGAAGCTGGAGCAGAAAATGTATGTGTAAGGCGACATATGCCAGTGTGTTGTTTTTGTTTTTATTCAAAATACAACATCTCATTACTTCGACTACCCTCTCACTCACTGGTTATACTCTGTACCCATAGGGTACATGGTATATTAAAGTCGCTAAAATGTATGTAACAGGCAGAAAGAAAATTTTCCGACCCTATAAAGTATATATATTCTTGATCAGTATCAATAGCGAAGTCGATTGAGACTTGTCCGTCTGTCTGTCCGACTGTCCGTCTGTCTGTCTGTATGAACATCGAGATCTTGGTTGTAGCTCGGTTGGGTAGCTCCAGAAACTAACTTAGACCAAAGTGAAGTGTGTATAATCAACACTTACCGCAACTACCATGAGAACGCCCTAAACCACAAGGCCAGAATTGTCCAAACTTCGCTCAATTGAAAGTGGAATTGGTAGTGCACCTGCACAGATTCCAGACTAAATTTCATTAAGAATCTGTGGGCATTTTTGGACACCGGTGTTAGGAAATAAGATTTCTAATAATGAAGATCTGAATCAAACTTTGCTAAAGGAATGGTTCAAAATACCTTCTAGGTACACCAAAAAGTAAGTTAAGTTGCCTTTAAATTAAGCGTACGATTATCAGTAAATTAAAATGAGTGTGATGATACTTATTGTTATTTTGTTGCTTTGTGGCTTTTTTATGCTGTTGAATAGATTTTCAATTAAAATCATTTGTTTTTGAAAATCGGAAATTTTATCCTCTTTAAAATGACATTCAAAGTTTTCCGATATAAGTTATAGTTCTTGAATGATGACAACAATTTTAAAAAAGAGATGTATCAAGTAAGTTCTAAGCTACCGTAAATACGAAATGTTTAGCTAAGTGTTTATTTGATGTAAAAACTTAAATTGTTAACTTTTACAAACTACGCATACGTATGTGTACACATACATACATACATAGCCTGCCAAGAAACACTTTACACTTTTTTAAACTTACGATATGTATTTCAATGTTTTACGGTTTAGTTATATGTACTAAACTAAATTGTAAAAAACAGAAACTAAAACTATAAATATGAAACAAAAAACAAAAACTAACATTTTTGACAATGCCTGGAAACTCATTTCGATTTCGTTATTTTAGACTCAATGTGTAACGCTATGACTAATTGTGGTAATTTTAGGTAATGGTACATGGATCATATACTGACTGTTCAGATATTGTTGAGGTATTAGTAGAGCCAAACGTTGTTGAGTTGGGAGGAGAGCAGAGACTCGGTTGTTATAGTTTTTACAAATAACAATATGTTTGAGATTAGGCGACTCTGTGGCACCTCGGAGTCCTATCACTTTCGGTGCTTTATAAGAGCCAAATTCGTAGAGTGCAATAAACACAAATTTTTCTCGTGAAGTGCTTTGTTGGTGGACCCTATCACTTAAACCGATTATTTTAAATATTTGCACACTTATTCTATACTTAATTAACCAAATAACGATGTCGAGTTCTTTTTATTTTTGCAGGTCATAAAAAAGAAAAAAAATTTTTAACTAGACAGAGTTATCTAGGAAAAGCTATGAGCTTTTTATATTATTAAGTAATATAAATACACAACGTTTATAAAATCCATCTATTGAGAAAAAAAACTTTTTGTGAATAATTAAAGAAAAATTAAAAGTATCGGTTCTTATTTGGCACAGCCAATCATATAGTCGATATGTAGCATTTAAATTTCTATAACCTTTCAGGGAGTATAATAAAATTGGTCAGATGTTTGTAACGCATAGTAATAATCGTTTCCGACCCCATGAAGTATATATATTCTTGATCAGCTTCAATAGCCGAGTCGATATGACCATGTCCGTCTGTCTTTCTGTCTATCAGTCTGTTTCTTCGCAAGGAATCGAACTTAAATTTTGAGCTACGTGAATAAAAATCATATCATTCTGTCCATTCATCATTTATCTTACATCTCTATCTTTAAAAATTTGTCAGATCGGACAACTATAAGTTACAGAAAAATAGGAAAGATCAGAGGTACCTCGGTCAAACATTGTCTTGTTCAAAACAGTTCTTATGAGAGACATCTCAACTATCTTTGGTATACAGATGATAATACTTTTATATCGTACCAGTAAGTTTGAATCAGATCGGATAACAAACACCGACATAAATCAATAAAATCAGTGAATCAACACCCATCAGCACTAGAATGTATATGCAGCCAATTAATTAAAAACGTTTATATACGCTTTTATGTACACACAAACAACATACATACATACATGCGAACACGTGTTTGAGAAAACTACAAGCGGTATGCGTAAGAGACAGGAAACTATTTGGATTGCATTGTTGTTTTCTTGAATTCGTCCGAAATTTTAGAGAGCGAGAAGCTGGACGTTTACAATATATACCGACATGTCAAAGTCGCGATATTTAAGTTTGGTAGAGTAATAGGTAGAGATCAACCCTACAATTTTAATGCGCGCAGGCTCGAACCCGGACACCGTGAGTTGAAGGTTTCTTATGTTGCATTTTTGCTTCAATTTTTTAATTTTGTATATACAATGTTTAACAAATCTTGAAGCCGATATGATGGAGAAAGTTTTTAATTAATCTGCAAGGGTATACAAACTTCTTTGACATTTTTTATTATATTGATTTATCTTAAAATAAAGTGTAATAAATGTGTTTCGTAATATTCACTGTTTACGGTTTTTTTAATTTAAGGTATTGATTTGTCCTGTTCTTTGTTAATATGTTGAGTTTTATTTCCGAATCTCAAGGTAATTTCTTTGTACTGCTGCTACTTCTTGGTTATTCTCGTTCTCCTTTATCTCATTAAATTTATTAGTATTAGTCTAATCGTCTATATATTTCCCTTTACTGTTTTAATTAAGCTGCCAAGGCTATTCTATAGACATATCCTGTATCAATGTTGGTAGTAATATATCTAGTTTTGACCTCAGATAAGTTAATTATATATATATATATATATAAATTCAAGTATTGGCTGAATCAATCGATAATAACAAACATCGAGGAAAGTAAGCTAAAATTTCCTTCCCCTAGGAATTTGCGTTTCAAGGCTTTCCTCTTTTGTCTTTATAGTGATTGCTCACAAACATGATTTTCTAATTTTGCTTTTAAACAAGGGCCCATATGCTATTACGATATGGTCTGCTATTTATATCTCGGAAACTGACAATACTAATGTCAATATGTCTGACGTTATGACAATGCGAGCTCTCACACATCTCGGCAAACAGGTAAATTTTGAGACATTCAAAACATTGAATTGATAACTCAGCCGCCCCCATTAGTCCTAACTTGGCGACACCCAATGATTTCATTTTATCCGCTTATATCAAAAAAAAAAATGCTTGGTGAACAATTTAGTAGCGCCGAAGAAGCATTTGAAGAGTTCAAAATCCATGTTTTGGAGGTTTCTCAAGGAAGAAATGCGAAAACTCATATGACTTATTCAGGAATATGTGTTATTCAAAACAGAAGTGTTTGTAGAATTCAGGGTGAAAAAAACTGTTGCAAAAAATGCAGGACTACCTTAGGAAATTGGTTTGATTTTATTAAATTTTTCTAAGAAGCAATATAAGGACATACTGAAGTTTGTATATTCTAGCAGTTCAATTTAATTGTTTTCGTCATTATATAATACTGAGCATTTTTAAACTTCTGTAAATGTATTTTCTTTTTTGTTTAAGTGGTCGAGTAGTTAGGCTACTCGTAACTACCCCTGACTTCAATTTGCCTGTTCACGTTTAAGTCTCTTAAAAATTTCGTAGTTCGACATATCAAAGATTAAGAATGATTTTGAAGAAAATTCAAATATTTTAAATAGTAATTATTATTTTTTGAGATTTTAATATTAATCTCCAATCTTTTTCAGGTTGTGGTAGGAATATTTATGAGTTTCTAAAAAGCCGAAATATGAATTCCCTTTTATATTTGAATGCACCCACCACCAATGGTAATACCAACATTGGTTGGGCGTTTTGAAATATTTGTAGTAGTATAGCCTGCGCGTGCACATTCGAAACTTATGCTTACTTTATTATTTTATTTTTCTGTATTAGGTATCGAGCTCTTTTGTGTGCTGCTTGTAGCCTATATTTTGCATTAGAAGTCACGAAAGTATACGATGGACTGGGATCTTTCCGAATATTGATACGAAGGGGCAATGCCCATGCACCGTCGATGGGGTGGTACTATAACAATAAGTTTAATAGTTAAGCCACATATTAAAATCAATTTCATCTGAAGAAATGTACATTCTACAACATTAAGAAGTTTATAAGGCTACAACGCTATTTGGTTTTTATACCCTTGCAAAGTGAATATTAATTTTGTTGAAAAGTTCGCAACACATAAAAAGAAGCATCTCCGACTTAAATAGTATTCATATTGAAGGCATGATGAGCTGAGTTGATATAGCTCTGTGCGTCTGTCCGTTCGTCTGTCTGGATCAACACTATGTTGTCCGAGACCTTAGAGCAACATAGCTAATATGGAGGCATTGTATATCTCGGAATATTTTGTTACTTTTGTATTTGGTTGACTCCACCATGTTCTTATGGCGACTTATTAAAATGTATAAATTTTAACTGCTCAACTTTACGAAACTTAAGTATGTTAGTAAAGTAACAAAAATCAATCACAGGTCACAAACGGTTGAAGCAGCTTAACAGCTATGCAAATGTGTATTTACACCAAATATGGGTATGGCCAAAATATATATTGAAATTTAAATTAAGCCGATTCAAATTAAATTGAATAAAGTAAGGAAGTCATCACTGGCGTCTTGGAGCTTACCTATACACCAATAAGACATATTTCATAAAATCAGACTCCCTCGAAATTCCCATTAATTGAATATACATTTTTTTATAAAGCTTAACAAGCCGAAACAGCAATTACATGCTCTCTCTTTCATGCCTATCAGTGAACGAAACGAATGGTTACGTTTCGAACGCTGCTTCCTCACGCTTTCCCATCTTTTGTACGTGTAATCATCATTCTGTTCGACCTTAAAAACCTTGTATAGACTCAAAAATTTTGGTTTAAGTTTTCGGACACCACTAGCTTGACCTGCTTAATAACGTTTTATATATATCTTTGTTCCCTTGTGCATTTAGAGGATATGTGTTTTGGCCTTGCATTATAGATTTTTGATGAACTTAGAACTTGATTTTCGTCTTTCGTTCGTATTTTGACTCCTTTTAGTGACTCAAAAGTTGCTTCAAAACTTCTTGCGAATGTAAAAGTTAGTGCGCGCTGGACTCTGCCTACGCATTTGTAGTTTTGATGTGTTTTGATAGAACTAGGATGATGTCGAATTCAGGGTATCGACTTCTACATTGGTGTCAACATCTGTTTAATGTCTACGCAGATCAAGTTGCCTTCAAATTTTGCCACGAATAACTAGAATAATATTTTTTATTAAATTGATAGAGATTTTGATGGAGTTTGACTTTATGAAGCATCTCAACTTGGTACAGGCTATATTCCAAGTCTGTAAGGACGACTTGCTTGCTTCATGGAAATAGAAATTTAATTAGTTTCGACACAGGATTTTGACGGGAGCACAACTACTTCGATTCCAGGATCCCTTTGTATGTTTTTATCGGATGCCCTCCTTGCCTCGAGCCCAACCAGACATTTACATTTACATACACTTATATTTTTCAGGCTCTATGGGTTAAGTAGTTACTTTTTGTCTTTCACACACTCTGTTAGTACCGAAGTAACTGCTTAATTATTGAATTGCATAGAAAAAGCATTGGTAAGATAATTCCGTTTTTTGATTACTCCTATCGGAGCTATTAATTGGAGATGACCGGACTGAACAAAATTTAGTTGCTTAAAAAAAAAAAAACTTCGTTGGTCAAGTATTTGCCATGGAATCTATACTTTTTATTGGTCCGATCAAACAAAGCTTAAATAATCAAGTGTATTTATGCTGTCAGAAACGTTTATTTCAATGCGTTATGATCAATTCGTTGTACGATAAAGATCTTATATAATTTTCTTGCGTTCTGTGCACAACACAAAACGAAGCCTGGTATTGTATTTGTATTCCCTTCCCCTGTCATACCTTACAAAACTGAGGTATGGTTATATAACTAATGTTAATTAGCTTACCGGCCTAAAAGAAAATTTTTGGATCTTTTCGAAATTTGCTTGTTTTCTATGACTTTACTAGACCAACAGCATCTGATAGCTTCGTATAAATAATAAATCGGACTAGTTGACTGTGGCGGAAGTTGTTATTCCGATTGTGGAACTCTGGGTGTTGCAAGCTTTCTCCTCTCTTTTCGCTACATTTAGTTGTAGTTCTACATTTTAACGTTGAAGCATTAAAAAGTCAACAGCGTCAACTGATGAGAGAACATGAAAACTAGCTCAATACAAATAACGTGCTCACGTTGTGATGCCCATGCAGAAGTAGAAGTATTGAAAGCACTCCGAAGAGTACTTCGGTACTTTTCGTTACTTGTGCTTTACTTGTTTTCTTATTTTGCGCATGACATTTATAAAAATTTATAAATCGAACCTAGCTTATAACTTTCTATTCGTAGTATCATATTAAGAATTAACTTTAATTTCAAAATGGCAAAAAGCATCTGTTCGGTTTTCCTCACTTTGCTGGTAAACGAATGCTTCTACAATCTTTCTGACTATGTAAGAGTTCAAGAGCCACAATTCATTTAAGAAAATCTTATTCGAATTATTTGTTCAAATTATTCGAAAATATTATTCAAATTAGTAAGAATTTACACGTTAGTGATGATTACTGCATCAAGAATAATATCTATAAAAACAAGTGGTCAAACATTATACACAGGCTTGTCAAACTATTTTTTATAAGTTATTCTTTTAAGAAGGTTTGGTACTTTATTAGCGACCGACTGCCCGACTCTAAGTATTACTAGAAACTAAACTTATACTAACTTATTCAACCCAAGAAACCCACAGCTAATCCAAGAGAAGCTGAGTCGGCGCCTCGTGCCATCCGGTTGATGGCCGAGGTCAATGCGCCACAGCTGGATGATCACATTACAGTCGGCCATGGGACCGACTAATTGCTGACGCTGACGTTGACGCGTTCACCCATTTTTTTTGGCTGGTCATAACTCCTCCCTCAGCTAAGTGATGTACGTCCTCGGACTTCTTTAAAGCGGTCTGAAGGTTACTAATCAGCTGGGCTTGGTGTTTTATTTTTCAACGACGACGAACATCGTAGATGATGAGGAATGAACTGTTGTTTTGAAACCAAAAGAGCTGAAGACTTAATTTTTTAAATTTAAGATTGATTTACTATTGTAGTAAAAAGAAATTTGGCCATACATATGTTTATAGGTGTCAAAAAAAAAATTTATAAGAGCTCCCAAATTAAAATAAATAATGCGAAGTTAGTATTTCATACTTTCTTTGAGGTTGTTGAATTGAGAATGTGGTACCAAATCTAAATCTTTTAAACGTTTCTACAAATTGAAAAATTCAAAGAATTGAAGCAATTTAATTAACTCTAAATAGAAATTTTTAATGAAATTCCTAGACTGCGAAAGTTTCAAATAACGTTTTAAGCTGGTAAATAAAATTGTTATGTTGTTTTAAATAACAAAAAAGAGTACGAAAGAGTATATTAAATTGAGCAATTTCTTGCTTCGATTTTTTAGCTCGAATAGAATAGAAATTGATTTACGCTTTAAAAACCTCATTTTGGCAAAAGTTAAGGTAAGAGTGACTACAATTTTACACATTTTATATGTACACGCAACATAATTACGGGACTTTTCCTTATTTTGCTTTGTTCGCAATGCGTTGTATAGAGACAATTAGAGCAAGACTTTGTCATGCTGAGGTTTGGGATAACAGGACTTTAACGGCTTGCCACAAATTTGATTTTGCTTTATTATATTTTCGGTGTATAGAGGTGTTCGAAAAATTGCTTCGCTATATGGAGGTTTTCAGACTCAGAAATTCTTCTTTATAGTTATAGAGCATTTTTGTATGAAATATCTTTTGAAGGCGAGGTTTTTTCAAGGGACTTAAAGAAAAATTCGTTACGTTGAGTTTTTCGTTAGAGCGAAGTTGGTAATATGGCAGAGGAGCGGTATACTTATGTATAAACATATGTATGTAAGAATGTCTAAATGTTTACATAAGCATAAGTATGTATAAATGTGCCACCGCAGCGGGAGAGTGAGGATGTATCATATTATATTTTGGGACCAAGCGGCCGCGCGTGTTATATTTGCCGACTAAGCAATTGTCCAGCACCATGCACTCATGGGTGGTTACTTAAGAGGCCGATGCACTTAAATGCTGCGCACATAAATAATATTAATATATAAAAATAAATAAAATATATTAATATTTGTAATATTATGAATATGATGTTTTAGAACATGCTACATCCCCACTCTTTAGAAAAATAACGTAACTTCGTGAAGTTATTTTCTACTTTATTATTATGTATAGATATTTATGTGTATATTGTTTTTTTTTTCATTTGTTTTTTTTCTTTGTGTC
>JAECWJ010000165.1:0-81490 GCA_018150375.1 Drosophila sturtevanti | reverse complement strand
TTAGATCTATTATATATATTACAGGAACTGACTCTGTAATGGAACGATGATCTAAATAAAGTGGACTCTTTTTAATATAAATGTGTTAGTATGTGTGCTGACTCACAATGTTTGCTTACAAATGATTTAGCTTGACTTATCTCACCTCTCCAAAGAATATAGATGCATTTAATTCATTACATTTCGTTAAACCTTTTTATATAAATATTTTATGAAATTGTATAGAAATTTATTTAGTATATTTTCATTGTTGTTTGCTAAGCATTTTAAGCTCAGTTCCGGCTTTTAAAGTGCTTTGCTTTGTGGCGTGTTTTATGTTGCTCTACTTTCTTCTTCCATATGTTTGTTTTTCTATTTAATACGTATCCAAGCGTCAGTAAATCAATTATATATGTATGCGTATCCAAGATTTAAATGCATGTGCGTGCCTCTTTTGTGTATTGAAGATTGTGCAGTCATTTTGCTTGACCATCTAGACGTACTTCATCATCATTAAGCGGAGGAGGAGAATAGAAAGACCGATTAGTCTGAATATTTTGATGCATGAGTAGATGATGATAATGATGATGATGGTGGGACAGATTTGTAGGCCTATATCTAGTCCATGTGTATATGCTATTAATGAGACCAAATTGAATTTCCATTCCCCGTTCGCATTCACCTCGACTTTTTTTTGACCACGGTCGTTAAAAGCTGCCATCAATCATAGTTTTTTGCCTTACTCGTCTCATAAACTGATTGTTGAACAGCACAATATGAGTTAAGGAACACCGAAACCATTGTACATATGTCTAATAAAATGTATGGCAATTAATCAAGTTTTTGAGAAGGGCATAAATTGATTTTTCAACTGATATACATGAACTTACAGAAAGTAACATAATGTTAAGAGTTGAGAACAAGTGGCTAACTGATAGCAATATGGATAGTTAGATAAATCAAAATATAGTATATAGAAAGAAAGATCTTACTACTATAGGATCCGTACTAGAATTACATATATAGATAAAGACTTTGTCTGGCATGCAATTTCATTATACAAAATTTTTGTAAAATTAAGAAATTATTTGTTGCCTACTTTTATGGGTAGATATGACTGGGCAAACATTAATGGTTTATGTAGGTCATCAGAAAATCATTGCAGATAGCAAGAAACTAGAGATTCTAGTACCAATAGTGTATGAAGAAGTATCAGATAATATATATATATATATATCTTTCTTATACAAATAAGTGACTTACGGTTAGAAATTCGCTGCAAATCGTGAATAACTCTCTAAAACTCTTTAGATTAAAAATTTTTAAATAAAATATATGCTATGAAAAATAATACATTTTATTACCTTTTCGCTTTTTTCACTCAATCTTATTGCTGCAGTTTTTAGGTGGGGATACTGTAAATAATGTAATGTAAATGATTACCCAAATCAATATTGGATAATCAAGCGGAAAACAATTTGAAATCAACATCGTTTCAGTATCAATTGATGGCAATTGAAACTACTAAAGCAGAATATTGCAGTCAAATGTCAAACATTTTCCCCATACACATGTTAATTTGAGTACATTTCGATGTCAATTGACGGATCTTCTTGACTTCAAAATCACACAGGATACTCAGAAAACATGGTGTCATCGTCATCATCATCATCATCATCATAATCATCATCATCATCATTCTCATCATGGTGGCAATCGACAGTTATGATTTTCCCCTCATATATATATGTAGGTATATATGTATAGAGCAAGTTTCTGTCTGTCAGTTAGCTTGTTAGTTATGTTGTTTGTCTCTTCAGTGTGACATAAAGCAATGCTTGACATTTCACTTGTATATATGTATGTAAGTATATCGTATAGTACCTGCTCACACACATTTAACAAAGTACATTGTACTCGTATATTGTGTGTGGACAGACCACAAATTTGCCATTGCTAACACGCATAACATTTCATGGCATAATTAAATTTAAAGCAAATTGGAAATATTAAAGCCGACATTTTGGCCATTAAAATGTTGAAGAGGGCCAGACATATACAGGCCTTGTCTCTGTGTTGGTATTTCGTGTTAAGTTATATTAACATGTCAAAGATGGCAACTAAATAATGTTCGACATACATACACCTACACCAAAAAGTACCCTCTGTGTGTTGTATATATGTATGTGTCTTCACTGTAGAAAGCGTGTCCTTGGCATGGGTCCTATCTGTGCGGCTGACTGTTTGTCTGTTCTGTTGGTCCCCCTTGTTATTATCGCGCCTGTGCCTGCGCGATTCGTCCTTGTACTAAGTGGATTTTCATTATAAATATAAGCAAGATTTATTATTTAATTTGCGCACATAATTTGTAATTATGTCTAAGCATTTGACATTGCGTTTTTCTTTTGCTTTTTGGTGTATTTTTAGGTCAACGTGAAAATTGAAGGTATTAGGTTATAATATTTTCATGGAATTGCTATATATAATTGCTTAATGAATAAGTGACTTTAGTATGAAAGAATCATAAAATTTAAATATATTAAATTTGAATTCATCAATAGCTTGAATAAATATGTTGTCTGAACTATCTGAAATCTATAATATATACATAATAATAATCTTAGGTAAAAGTTCAGTGAGCTATATAACTTTAAAAGTAACTTATTTTCGCATTAATCAATTTTCAATTGATTATGGGAAAATCTAAATCATTTTTAAATTTGTAATTAGTTAAGAAATGGAAAAGAATTAGAAAATTAATTGATTTATTGTGGATTTTAGGCACATGAAAATAGCCAGGATAGATAGAACCAAAATAATCGTTGAAAAATCAACTTTGTGTGTTAATAAAAAGCTCACATTATGTCCCAAGTATAAATACTACTTTTCTTAAACAATATATAATTACACTAACAAATTATGTAACATCATCCTTATAGTGCTTGTATTCCTACAACATATTTAGTTTTAGGTGATGTCATTTACATATACATAGTTTACAATCTGTAATTAAATTGACGCGGTTTTGAGCTAAATGTTCAAAAATATTAAATGAAGTTATCAAAGCGATTTACAGTTTTACACTTTTTTTTGGTGCCTTGTTTGTAAATAAAAAAAAAATGTTCTAAATAGGCCATGACTTTGAAATTTTCTTTTCATTCTTTAGGAGAAATTGAAATTTAACCATTCGGTCAAAAGGCGTTGTGGAGGAAAGACTTTGCTTTCACATTAACTATTGAAATATTTAATTTCTTATTTTCTATTTCATTCATTTTTTCTTGGTCATCCTATCCTAGAGGGACAGTAAGCCAATTGTATGAAGGATGTGTTTAATTAATAACCAATCTGAATCACAATACAGATAGATCATCTTTGATTCGTTTGTATTTTTCAGAAGTCTAAAACTATGTTAAAATTATAAATTATTTTCCTTAGTATATTATTTGTCCCGGTTACTTTTGGAAATAGAACCAGAATATAGCCTCTGCGATTGGGCTCAATTTTTTTACGTGCTTCGAAGATTTTTGCAGAAAAGTTGCTTTTAATTTGTTTTAGTATTAAATTCATTTCTTTTAATTTTATTTTTTGGTTTTCGATATTTATTGAAAGAGAATTTTGCAAATTTTTGTTTTGTTTTTAGTTATAAAATATCAAATAAATACTCCAATTTCTTAATCTGTCGACCCGGCGAACTTAGTGTCGCCTAACAGTCGGTGGATGAGCAGATTTGATTCCATTTTAAGTTTCAAAGTTTGTCATTCGCATTCACATTATTAGAAAAAAGGAATTGACCGAACTATCACGGCTTTGTTTTATATGTGATGTTCCAGGCGACCGTCAAAGGTTGTCTTGCTATATTCATTAATACGTGGATATATTTTTATACTATACTTATCAATTATAATTGAGAGACAAAGTAAGTTAATCTTTCAGCACAAAACAGTATACAATGTTCTTACTTGTTTAGTCCTTATTTAGCTGATACAAACAAACTGAATGGTTATCTTACTCCAGAACATGCCACAAATTTCCAAATCTAAGGCACAGATCTTTGACTTTTTATTGGTAGTCATTGCAAATTTTCCATCTAATAAAGGAATTTGTTTCAATTCAATTGGTACATCTGAGAAAATTCTGGCTTCTCTGTTTCTCATTAATTTTTTAATGATAGTCGTGGTGGGTTAGAGTTATAAAGTGGAGTAACCGGAGACCCTACCGACATATAATTATAATTGGTGCAGTCAAGTCACATGCTTGGCATATTCACTGAATTCAAATACTGAAGTGGATAATTTTCAAGTAATAATGGTCCAGGTGGTGTATTAATTACGTTTTAATGCTGAGCAACACAACTCGATTGATTCATTTTTAAATTGAGTTCATGACAATGCGTTTATTCCTTGACCAAAATATCAGTGACCACTTTAGAATAAATGTAATATTCAACATCAGGTTTATACTGGAACTCTAGTCGAAAAAATGAATTTAATGTAAATGTATTTCTTGGTTTATGATTCAGGTAACTTCAAGTTCACACCCACATCTGCATTATATTGTTGGATTGCCACGACCGATCTACATGTATGTGCTCATCTATTCTGCATAACTCTGTTTCGATTTCGAATTGGCCCTTTTGCGCATTGCTGGCATTAAAATACTGATTGGCTTAAAAGAGTAACTTAATAAGCATAATAAGAGTGAATAATAAGCAAATGCATACAGTATGCATTTGCTTATTATTTCATGACACTTATTGATTTTTGATTTAAATAATATTAAAATTATAGTGGGATAGATAAATAGTGTTGGTTTAAAAAGAAATAATAAAAAATTCAGTATGAAAAATGAATGTTGACTTATTCTTCTCCGATATGTACACAAAATTACGTTAGAATTTGTTGATCCATTTCGATACAACACGAGAACTCTATGTATTATACATAGATATATGTAGATACCATGGATATAGAAAGGTTTAAAGATGACATTAAAATAGATCGCCAAAAGCTTTTTAGCAGATTAGGGTAACTTAAGTTCTTAGGATAGGCAAAAGTTAAAGGAGTTACTTTCCTCATCTAACAATGATATTTCAGAGTATATACCTAGACGTATATATTTATATAGCTTCTCATATACTGAATGATATTTCATTTTGTTGAAAAACACATTTACTGAATAAATCTTATCTTACTTTGAAATATTTGGATGTAACTGAGAGCAATCAGTAGAATTCCATCACCAATAAAATAAACTTATAGGGTTATGGACTTTATAAACTAACGCATAAATATATATACATTTATATATATATAAAAATCATTGATTGTATTCCTTTTGTTGAATCCCATCGGTCAATCGTTCAACCAAATTGATGTCGCTCGTTTATCCTGGTCAAGAGGCACCTATTATACTTCACATGTTTGTTGCTGTGGTTGTTGTTGCTGTTGTTGTTGTTGTCATCGTTGTCGTGTCCTTTAATGGCATTTGTGGCACAATTTTATTGATGCACTGAAGCTTCCACACCTCAGCAATGGCATCTCCACATTCCTTCCCATTTTTGTCTCTCCTTCTCTTGCTCCATCTTGCTCTTGTGGTGATTAATGTAGCAGTGGCAGCATTTCGAGTGGAACCTTCCACCAGTTAACTTTTGCTTTTACTATCCTGGACCAAGGATAGTGCTTGGTCAGCATAAATTAATTGCATTTGTGAACGAGGACACATGACAGGGAGGATAGCAGCTTATTGACTTACAATATAAAACGTAACAGGAATTACTTGTAAATTTCCTTATGAGTGCGACAATTTCTGATCAAAAAAAAAAAGGATAAGAAAACCATTTGAAAGAAATTTAATTTATATTCTTAAAGAGTGTTCTTACTTTATTCTGGCATCTATTTCAGGGCCATCAACACAAAGATTTTTAACATCATCCGACTGTTCATTGTTATCTGACATTTAGCCATAATATTTGCCAGCTCAAAAATCCCAAGCACGTATCTTTGCCTCTCTCTATCTACTTTTGAATGGAATTTTCTTTCATAGCTATGCTTCTTTTTTTACACACTTTTCGTTTTTTTTTTTTTATTTTTCTATTTTCCTTTTGGTAACTGACAGCTAAAAACCACTCAAAATGTCAAAATGGAAAAGCCGGCGAGGGGAAACTTCAACAACGATGATGACGATGACCATGGCGTGTCTTTCGTTCATTGATTGGATATGCATATATAATTGAAATGAAATGCGTAAATTGAAAATCAAAAAAGGAGACGATTTTATGCAAAAATAATTCATTTTATTTAAATATATTTTGTTTGAAATTTAAACTTAAGCAACTTTTTTTTCTAAAAGAAATAAATCGTTTTAACTGCTGCCGCTGCGGCTGTTACTTTTCCAAAGGTTAATGAGCGCTGACGGCGTCAAAATGTGAAAGTTTGTCAGCCACCAGGACTCACAGGACTTTCCGACTGTGACGAACTTGTTAAGTGTAAAATAAGTAGAAGAAAAGTAAGACTTTGAGTGACATAACGACCTGGTTTTATTGCTCTAGGCATATACATACATACATAAAAATGTCCAGATTTGTCACGAAGTTATACTTAAAACCAAGTGACACATTGTTAACTAGATTTGATGCTATCAGGCCTGTTCCCATTTCCGAACTTGTCGGAAGTTAAATTGGATCCCGTTCTCATTTTAGAAACACGCACAAATTATTTAGATTGTAGCCTTTGGCCTTAAAACAATGAAGTGGAAATACTTTACTAAAAGAAATATTTATATATTTAATGAAAAGATTATAAGACTTTCGTCTATAAATCCAATGTGGATCATTCATTTTTTGAGAGATTTTCACCTGCTACGAAGTATAAAATTTTTCTTCTAGTAATCGATTTTTTGTTTTGTTATCTTAAAATCCATGAAAATTGTTAATTTAAGCAACATTATTTTTTTTGGTCTATTTGTGCTTTTTAACTGTTTTGATTACCACTTTCTTTTTAATATAGTTTATATTTATTTAAGATTTTTTTTGTTTTCAAAAAAATACCATTTGAATGTGAATGTAGGAAACCCGAAAATCTATAAGTAATGTTCTCGTAGCTAATAAAGTTTAACGAAAATTATATCCTAAATATGAAAAATTACCTCCCATATTATTTAGATTTTTTTTATATTTTTATATTTATATATTTCAATAAAATTTTAAATAAGAAACTATTTTTTGCTACATAATAATAAATTCATATACATGTGACACAATTTAGGTCTTATTTAATTTCAAATTTCTCAACCATTATCAGAAGAGAAAAATTACTCAAAGAGATCTATTTTAATCTTATTATAATGTATAAAAGGAATTAAAAATGTTCACAAGATTAATGATTTCATTAAGGAAGGGAGCATTTTTAAGTTTATTTACTCACAAACAAATTGTCTTTGTAAAATGATTCTGATAGACTTTCACTTTCATTTAGTGTTTCGACACAAATGAAAGGTTCTCCTGCCGTGTGAAACTGTAAAGTGTTCCAGCTGATTAGATTCTAGAGTCATCATCAAAATGGCATCATTTGATTTCAATTAGTGCGAGTGGGAGAGATAATGAGTTTCTTTCTCGCCATCAACATCAGCTGAGACTAATTAAAACATAAACTGTTTTAACTAAACTGGAGAATGTTGTCGAGTCTAAGCTTTAGCAATTACATGAAGCTTAAGTTAGTAGTTGTAAGTGACTGATTAAATTCGAGTGTACAGTAGAGTGAGAGAGAGGGAGTGAGAGTGAGAGAAAAAAGGGTGGCAATTGTGTGGCATGCTTATGCAACAATTTACTTACCCGTCAACGATGTGTCTTGCTTTGCTTCAATGCGCTTTCCGCAAAAGAGCCCGATTTCATTAATTATTCAGGACACAGTATCCGGTACCCTTGGGTGCGAGTTGGTGCTGGTGATGTTACTGCTGATTTAACAGCCGAAAGCATTAGCCTCACACTTTCCGTGAAAAGGGCTACGCACCACACAACGGATGGCCGACGGAACGGAAGGCAGTGTTAACTTAGCCATGTTTCGACTGTATAATGAATTGGGTTTTGTAGTTTTATTGATACAATGTACATTGGCCCCTAGTCAGCATGGTACAGTTGTTGCTACTGCTTCCGACATCCAATTATGTTTTACGATCCGCATTCGATTGATTGGCTAGCGTTCGGTCGTTGCCTTGGTTTTCTAGCTAAATGAAATGAAAGAATTAAGGGCCATAACAATGCCACAAATGAAAGTTGAATTTGAATTGAATCTTACCAAATATTTAAATGAGTTTAGTTATAAAAGAATTTAGGCAAGTTATAAAAGAATTCTAATCAGTTATATTGTACATACATATATAAAACTTTAATCATATAATATCAAAAATGTAATACAATATTTTACTTTAAACCTGTTAAACTAGGGAAAAGTTTCGAGGTTCGACTGTCTTAAAAACTCTTTCAATGTACATACATATGTACTTAGATAACAAAAAAAAGCATTATGCGTTAATTTGCCTTTGGTCACACTAATTTCCCGCTGTAAGAAAAAGCTTTATCTCAGTTTAAAAGGATGAAGAAAATAAATGAAGAGAAGATTTAGAGGTCGATCAAGTATAGAAGTAGATGATTATATAAACTCAGCTCCTCGTGCTGATAAAGAATATATATGTATATATAGCTTGCGTTGCAAACTTTTCTGACCAAAATTAATATGGTCTGTTTTTAATTAAACAATAATCTTCTTTGTTAAACTTTGTCGCTTAAGTCAAAAATAACTGACTAATTGAGCGATTAGGCACCATCATTTTCTTAATTCCCACTTCAAGTTTCGATGTTTTCTTTTTTCAATTATTGAATATATTTTTAATTACATTTCCAATTTATTTTCCAATCAGTATTAATTAACTAAAAATCCATCAGGATCCCAGGAATCACCAAAATAGACACAAGATTTATAGGTTTAATGTTCCAAGTTGAAATATATTCATTTACAACCCCCGCTCTTAATTATTAATAAGCTATAGAAATTTCTATTTTAGTCACATGCTTGTCTCTTGTCAGATTCAGACAGATTATTATGTTTATTGGTGGGGGCAAAAACCATAATTAGGCAACATGCCAAAAGTGACAAAATGTTTTCAAAATTATAAATATGTATATATGTACATGTATGTATTGTATATGTGTGTATACGTGTCTCTATGTTTATATAGCAAAAACTCATTAGGCGGGATACAGAAGAGATAACAGAAAACCACAAGAGTGCCTAACGCCCACATGTAAATCACATAATACGCAACTGGATAATTAATTCCATAAATAAAATGTAACCAAATCAGAGCAACCATCTCGAAACCTCCCATCTGCCCATAACCCAAAGGAGAATTTTGAATGGTGTTGTTCAATTTGCTGTTGCCTGGCAAATGAACTGTGAATTTGTAAAACCAAAAGCAAATGCAAATTGTACACCCAAGAGGCTAACCAATAAACACACACACACACACACACACATAAACGCACGCCCAATGTGTGATTGCCATTTTAATATGCTGCACACACACACAAAAGCACACAGATAGGATGCGTGTGATGGAATGGGGCAAATTTTAAGTAGCCTATCTCCTACTTTTCTCTTTCTCTTTTTTTTTTTGTTTTTGTTGGTTTTTGTCCATAAAATTGTGACAAAAGCATGACTCTTGTGACCCCGAGAGGGGAATTTGCGAAACGCGTAGTGCATAGTTTAGGAGGATACTTGGCTCTAACCGAAGGGATTAAAGCTGACGGCAATGAGGAGCAATGGACGCTTTATAGCTGCCACGCATATGCTAATGAGGGATAAGGGCAATAAAAAATTTAGTGCCCTAGGCAAAAATTTTAGTACATTTGGTCGACAGATACAAGGACAATGTGGGAAATGAGTTTAAGTGGAACTAAGACTAAATATTTGTATATCGATATATTTCGTAAGATTCAGTTATATAGTGTGACGAAAAGCATAAATACATATTTCTTCTGACTAATTGATTCTCAATCTTGCATTTTGGAGTATTTTAACAAAGTGTTTACTTTCAGATTTTAAGCGGTCCAAGAATATCGGTTCACCCGATAATTTGTACAAAAATTTTTCAGAAGTATTATAAAATAATAAAAGATATCATTACTTGTACATTTATATGTTAAAAGTTTAAATAAATAATTTAATAATATCTTCTTATATCTTTATCAAATGGTGATCAAAATATATATTTATATCCATATAATTTTAAAAAGTATTTTAGAAAAATTGTACAAAATTAGTCAGCGATATCAATGATCGAATTTTAGATGGTATTTTCTATAGATTTAATTTCCTAAACAGCTCTGAATAGTCCCACATTATGTACATAATCTCTCAACATTAACTTATGTAGTAAAAGATATAGAAATGGTTGTATAAACACAGCTAGTCATGCTGATCAAGAATATGTATATATATGTAATTATTTATGTAATTTATTACACAATGTTGCAAACTTCTGATTAAAGTAATTATGCAAAAGTATTTTTGTTTTAGTGCCAACTATTTAATATCTAATTGAAATTAAATTTTAATTAAAAAAGGGGACAGACTATCATCATGAGCCAAACAGCAGCCGTTAAAGGTCAGTTTGACAGTTTTTGCAATTGTCATTATCTTAATAAAAAAGGTAAAAGTTGCTGCAAATGACTTGGTGGGTCCTTGAAGGAGCAAAGCGTTTCTATCAGTATCCTGCCAGTTGCAATTTCTTTGCCATTCATAAATAATTACCACCTGGAATATCTTTTTGGTTGACAAAGTTTGGTCATATAACCTGCCGGCGACCCTGTATACTTTCCTTCATCTTCTCCTCCTCCAGCACCTCCTTCTGCTTCATACTGTCATTAGTCAATTTTAGTGATTTTTCTTTTTGTGGCTTTTATCGCTGCGGCCATTTTTCCCACAATTTCCGGTGGGAAAAGGTGGGCGTCTATTGCAGGGATAAAATGAACAAACAACAGTCATTGTATTCCATCATGGCTCAAGTTGCTTTGCAAGTTTTTTATATATATATATATTTTTTTTTTTTTTTGTGTATGTTTCGAGTATTTCTATTTTTTGCTTTTATTGCAGTTGTCCTTTGCACCGGTTGCCACCTCTTCTAATTAAAAGTTGTGGGAAATTTTTGCGGTTGGTTATTTACGTTTTTGCCATGTTGTACCGTTATTTTGTTTGTTTGTTTAGTTGGACGGTTCTTTCATTTCCTGCCTTCATTCGCCGTTATGCCTCCACCCAGTTATGTAATCTATAGCAAAGCTGCCTTTTGTGCTCGCCCATCGTTTCGTTTATTTAAAACAGATAAAATATATACCAAGGGATATTTTAGAATGACTACCATAAAATGGACTTTGTCCTTTGCAAAGTGTTGAGCAACTTGTGAAATGTCATCATGAATAGGAGAATATGCATTTAAATTTAAAAGAAAATCATTAAACAAATACATACTTATTTGTTATACATATATTATCTTATTAAAATCGCTTTCATTTAGTCAAAAATGTAATATTTTTCTCGATTCTTGTATAAAAAAAAGTTAATTTAAACGAATTAATTTGAATGGTGAATTCGTAGGTGACGTTCCCGAAAACTGTGCAAAATTGTCACTCTTAATGGGCATGGGATCTGGTTACCTTTGCTTAGCTGTGAAAATTCCAAAGGATTAGAGTGACCATATGTAGGAAGTTGGTAATAATAAGAGCTACAGCAGCAATAGAGAGAAATAACGTCGTAAAATAATGCTAAAATAATGCTGATCAAAACGAATGTTCTGCATTAAAGAACACAATTGTATTTGTCTGTGGTGGTTGGTTCACAAATCTCACATTAATTCTATGAGTTTGAAAGTGGAAGGTGTTTTTTAAAGAATAATTTATATGGCACATGAAATTTAAAATAAATCTGGACAGCGTTGAGATTAAGTAGATTTAAAGTTCCGACGAGTTCCATAAACTCAGCAAAAAAAAAAAAAAAAATATCGGGAAATGAATAAAGAACCTAAATCACCTAAATTTTTCCAATTTCTTCTTTTTGACTTTATAAAATTGTTCTCCACATGTCCATTTTTGGTTTGTGACTATGGATAGCAACTTGTTTGCAGTGTCATCTTTAAGTAAAGGAGTTAGAAACGAACAATTCGTGTAAAGGCAAATCATAGATGGCAGCTCCAGGATAACTGAAAATGGTAGAATTAACAGTAAATCTCGGAATGACGGAAAGTATAGCTAGGACTAATATAACAGGGTTATCTGGGATTATAAATAAATACATAGTATAAAGCTTGTGATTTATACGAAATAACTGTTCATTTAAACGCTTCTTTAGCAGGTTTGTGAATAAAGCAGTTTAATCCAGCACGTATTTTGCATAAGCATTTTCCTTTAATAAATCTGTGTCTCTTGGGGCATATTAGCCACAATTAATAACCAAAATTGTGAGCCGTATGTAAACGGGGGTTTGAACTATTAGCAAGAGATTATCTAAAATATGTGGAAGGAGAACAAATATCATTTTCTCTTTTGATTTGTACTTCTGCTTAAGTGGATCAGACTGAAAACCCGCTCTAATTAAAGCAAATAAGCGAACTAGTCTTTATGACTTTGATTTAGTATTCAACTTCTATAAATTTTGTAATAAAACTGTCCTTAAGGTCGTAAATATTTTACTTTGCAATTCATAAGAAAAGGAGTGAAAATCCTTTGTCTATGAAGTTAATATGTATTAAATTAAGGACGTTGAAAAGAAGACAAGATGCTAGGCAAAGTAATGAAGGATTAAAAATATAGAATAATATCTGTAGAGAATTATTATTTATAATATGTGCCATAGAACCTAAATCTGCTTTTTTAAATCTATATATAAATAAATATATGTATATATATTAAGGTATTTGCCTATTTTATATACATTTTCATATTCTATATATATGTACTTCTATTTCACTGGCTTTTTCCTTTACTGACTACGATTACCAGGAAAAAATAAATAAATTATTTGATCAATACATATTCATTTTTTAAGGCATTTTTTTTTTTTGTAAAAAAAGTTTAGATTTGAAATGTTTTAACTTTTGAACCGTCCCAGAATCTACTGTTCTTTGATATACACTCAACTCTTTTGTATCAGATGTTCATATTCCCACATTTTTCCTACATTTCATTGTTTGTTTTCCTTTCCTGCATTAAAAAAAAAAGAAAGGAAAAAAAACAAGGAAAAGCAACAAAGTAGTTGGTGCTGGCGCCAGTTCTTTTAGTACTTTTAGTTTTTCCCTTTTTGCCCATTTTGCGTTCTATTTTGGGTTTATTTTTTTGTGCTCTGTCAGCAACAGACTATAAATATGCAATTGCACTAAAGAAGAATCTTGTGAAAGAGGGGAGGTGAAATGGGGATGGGATTGGAAAAGTGACTTTAAATTGCATCTCGAGATTTTCCACCTAAACATTTTATTTCTCCCATTTCATGTTTTGTTCTTTCTACTTTCATTTTATTTATTTCATTTTATTTTCTTTCTTCTTTTTATTTTCAGCATCCCGCCAACTACGCCGCAAAGTGCCCTACGCTGGTCATTTGATGACACCGCGTCGTCTGTGGCTAAACAAAATACCCACACAATGCGATGTGGTCATTGAGTTTCCTGAGGATGCACCAGATGAGGCATTGCGTTGGTTACTCGCCAGAATAAGGTCACAACCTCCGGCCGGTTTGGGTCTTCTAGTACAGGTCAAGGCACACGAGAGCACACGGCGGAATGCCTTCTATGTCAGCGCCCCGGTGAATGTGTAAGTTTATACAATGCGAGTATAATTTTTTTTTTTCAACTACATAGAATGAAAAGTTTGAATTTTATTCGAGGTTCAATGTTGGTGACTCTTAAAATTACATATTTAAACAAAATCGACTGTTTTTTTATTGTTGAGGAAAACTTTGAACTATGACCTTTGAACTTGATGCGAATTTTTATACCCTGTACTCATAGGGTAAAAGGGTATATTAAAGTCGCCAAAATGTATATATGTAACAGGGAGAAGGAAAACTTTGCGACTCCATAAAGTATATATATTCTTGATCACTATCAATTTTTCCATCTTTTTTTTTCCCCTCCCCCTTTTTTCTTCTTTCCAAATAATATTTCTTTTATTTTTAAACTCCTATATTTTTTTTTTTATTTTAAATTTTTTTTTTTTTTTTTAAATTTTAAATTTTTTTAATTTAAAAATAAAAAATATTTTTTTTTTTTTTTTTTTATTTTTTTTTTTTTTTTTATTATATAATAATTATTAAATTTTATATATTTTATTTTTTTTTTTAAATAATTTTAATAAATTTATTTAATAAATATTTTATTTTTTTATTTTTTTTTTTTTTTTTAAATTTTTATTAATATAAGTTTTTTAGGTTTGAGAGTGTAAAATTTTTTGTTTAAATTTATACCAATTTTTTTTTTTTTTTAATTTTTGCTTTTATTTGTTTATAAAATTTTAATATTATAAAAATTAAAATTTAAATTTATTTTTTTTTATTTTTTTTTTTTTTTTTTTTTTTTTTTTTTTTTTTTTTTTTTTTTTTTTATTTTTTTTTTTACAACCCCCCATTAAAAAAATTTAAAAAATATTAAAAAAAATTTATATATTTTTTATTTTTTTTTTTTTTTTATTATTAAATTTTTAAATAAAAATTTATTTTTTTAATATTAATTTAATTTTTAATTTTTATTTTTAATATTATGTTTTTTAAAGGAGTAATAATTAATTTTTTTAGTTTTTTTTTTTTTTTTTTTTTTTTTTTGTTATTATATTTTTAAAAAAATTGTTAATAAAAAAAAAATTTTATAAAAATATATTTTTTTTTTTTTTTTTTTTTTTTTTTTTTTTTTTTTTTTTTTTATTTAATAAATTTTTTTTTATTTTTTTTTTTTTTTTTTTTTTTTTTATTTTATTTAAATAAAAAAAATAAAAAAAAAAAAAAAAAAAATTATAAAATATTTATTTTGGAATTGGAGTTTGGGTTTTGGTTTTTGTGGAATGTTAGGAAAAGGGGAAAAGGATGGTTTTTGGTTTTTGTTTTTTGGGTGTAATTAAAATTAAAAAAAAAATATATATTAAATGGGGGTTTTGAAGGACTTTGGTTTTATTAAATTTTTTTTTTTGGGAAAAGGTTTTTCTTAAGTCGGGAGGGGGGCTTTTTTTCTTTATTTTTTGAATAGAAATTAAATGAAGTTTTATTCAATTTGCCGTCTATCAATTGAGCTATATATTAGAATCTAAGTTGAAATTTAAATTTCCATTACCTCTTCGTATTTGGATTACTTTCATAATTTAAATACAAAATTTCTTATGCAGTCTGTTTAAGGCCGCCGAGGATGCCCGCCTGCCGAAACGTTTGCGTCCTGATTTGGGTGGCGCTTTACGAGAATTTACCACACGGGAGAGTCATTGTTTTCAGCAATTGCGAGGTGATGTTGGTAGCACTGCATTATTCACCTCACAGGAGCGACAATGGTTAGTGCTGCAAGTCCTGCAGGGTTTGCGTGCCGGTTGCAGTGACATTGATGCTCTTCATGGACGAGCTGCGGTGGCCGAGGGTCAAAGTATAGTTGCTGCCTGGCAAGAGTCTGGTCTGATCACACAGGTCTTTCCCCTGCATGAGGCAGGATCGTTAACTCAACTCCAAACACATTGGGTTAAGCAGATTTTTGCTCCACAACCTTTGGGTAAATCTGAAATCTTTTGGAAACATTTTTTTTTTTAATGGTTCTAATGATTTCAATGTCCTTTTATAGATGATATTGCTGCTTATTTTGGGGTCAAGGTTGCTCTATATTTTGCCTGGTTAGGACATTATACTTGTGCTTTGGGTGTACCAGCTGTTTTTGGCACCATACTCTATTGCATATTATGGGGAAAAGGACAAACCGCCCAGGATATGGGTCATGTTTTATTTTCACTTTTCAATGTGGCCTGGGCATCACTTTATTTGGAGGCCTGGAAACGTTACTCCGTGGAATTGGCCTTCCGTTGGGGGACGCTATCAACGCCACCCGAATTGCTTGAACCACCAAGGCCGCTTTATAAGGTAAGCGATTTTAGATGCAAAGCTAAATGTCACGATCCACCATCCAATTATAACATTCGATTTCTAATGCTTCTAGGGTCCCCTGGAGGAGAACAATGTGACAGGTCGCCTGGAGCCCAAAGAGGCTCCAGCTTGGCAACGTCGTGCATTTCGCTATTTGGTTAGCTTTCCCATAATTGGCTTGTGCCTGTGTCTCGTTTTTGCTGTGATGTTTCTTATGTTACGCTTTCAGGTAAGATTTATCAAATTTTAAAAAATATATATATGTATGTTTTGTTAAAGTTAAGATATATTTAATGTAAAGCTTTTTGACTAGGTTTAAGATAAACAAAAATAGTCGCTTCTAGAATGTTTTTTTTCTCGCTTCAGCATAAAAACAGAGTTATGTACAACATTTAAGAATCATTTAATAAAAACATTAAAATTAAACAAAAAATTAAAGTTTTTGTTTATATTTTTTTATATTTTTCGAAAGCATTTATTAAAATTATATGCTCGGTTGCACAATAATATTTATGCTTACATTTCACTTCGAATCAATGTTAAAATCATATAGCAAATATAATATGCATAATAATAGTATATACAATATGTTTGTATGTATATATATGTATATCATTCACTTGATGACAAATCCATAAAGATTTATTTTTATTACAAGGCCACAATTTGATATGGCCATTTAGTCGAGAGGGGTCAAATCATGCCACCAAGTTGCCTCTCTCACGACTGCGTTGTGGCTGTTAAGGCAATTTTGCACGAGTGTCACACAGTGCGTATAATTAATATTGTTTTCACGTCAAGGACTCCAGACAGTTGTGGGGTGTTAGGGTGTGTGTGCGTTTGTGCGTTTGTGTATCTGCCGTTGGTATTTGCCTGTGTTTATCAATTTGCTTAACCCTCAATATATATAGTAGGGGGTTCTTTTTCTCCTTCATTCACACTTTTATGAGCACACGCACACACATTCTGTATTACACTCACTCACACAAACGCACACAGACATTTCCGGTTTCCGTTTGTTGCTATTGCATTAACTACATACTTGTATGGAAGCATTTTTGTCATTTTATTCACTTTGTTGTTGTACGATTATTTTTATTGCAATATATACATGCATACATACATACAAATAAACAAACAAACAAACATTTACGTAAAAATTTTATCACTCATCACGCCTCATTGAATTGTTTTCTTTTCCTTTCTGTCTTTCCATCTTTCTGTCTATCTCTTTTTGGTTTTTTTTTCTATTTTCCATTTTTCTTTGTTTGGTTTCTTTTTTCTCTGTTATATTTTTTTCCACAGGATTGGCTGGATCACCATAAAATACCAGATAAAGGAATTGCTCAATGCATGTTTAATTTGCACAAGGTTTTTATTCAGTTACTTATTAAAAACAAATTTTTATTATTATTAACATATATAAATGTAAAGATACTCGTATTTGCATTATTCACTGCAATTGGTGTTGTGTCTGTGATTAAGTAGAAATTTTGAATAATCGCTAAATCTCTTAATCGGTCGTAAAAATGATATTGCCATAATAATATATGGAAAATCAATAGTCCTAACACCGTAATGATAAAAATTTGTATTATCTGTTAATTAAGTATAATTTAGTTAAAGTCTTTGCATACAATCTTTTTGAATACCAAAAAGTATTCAAATGTATTAGTGATTGAAGAAATTTATTTAAGAGATTATTTAACATTTTGTGGTTAATCGGTTTGATATGTTATTTTTAATTGTATAAAAATTAGCTTAGTAAGTGAATAAGTGAAATTATATTTTAAAGTTCAGTCTTAGCAAATAGTTATAAATGGCGTTTTCACTAAATTCGATTTTATGCCATCTATTGGTCTTTCCACTTCCAAGTACACAAGTCTACAATTGCCGAACAGCGATTGTTTTAGATAATTCTATTTATTTACTCAGTTCTTGACCAACATTTGTAGTTTATAGTATAACTTTTGCAAGTGTTATCAAAGATTCGACAAAAAATGTAGAAGTTTTAATCAGGCAATCTGTTAATTTTATATTGTTTGAAATGTATTTAAAGGTCAATTTACGCTTAAATAAGCAAAAGATTATAATGAAATTTATTCTTCCAAAAAATTAATCGAAAATATTTTCAATTAGCTAGATTCAAATACAGAATGTTTGTACATATTTTCCTAAATTTTTTTTAGGTGCAGATAGATTATGTACATTTAACAATTTGTAGATTAAAACAACAAATGTATGCAATATTTTGTTTATTGGAATCAGGACGATTGATTTAAGCAGCAACAACATTAACATTAGCATTTAACAGAACTAAGATTTTAACAGTGCTTGAGGATTTAACATAAAGTGAATAACATAGAAGCAGTGTTTCTTCTAAAAGAACATAAAGTAAAAAATATAAGAACCCAGTGTGACCAACATATATATATATACGTATATATACATACATGTTACTAAAATAAATAAACTTAGGAGACTACCTACTACAGTTTAGATTTGAGCTTCAGGACATTGACTCTTTTAGAGGCTGCTAAACAGAACTTCCAACGAACTGTTGCTGCTGGCCTAGATCTAATATATTCTTATTTTTAATTAGATATAATCTATACATACAGTTGCACTAGAGGTCTATTATTATCACTCAGGTCATTGTGGAACCTGAAAATTCCGTCTAGGCTCTAAAAGCAATTTTAGAAATAACACCTCATCTATCAAATAAAATTAATACTATAGTCGTTTTTGATAATATATCAAAATGGAAAAGTTTTAATTGATCATTGTTAATAAATTCATAAAGATCATTCCAGGCTAAAGATTTTTCACCTTTTGGCTTAGACATTTTAAATATATAAAAAGCTTTGCATTGGTTTATTTTTTTATGAATTTGTACATATGTATATATGTATGTACATTGCAAAAGATCGCTTATTTATTATTAGAAAGTATAATTTTGTAAACATTTCTTAGATTTAGTAAAAGACAATTTCATTTTTCACGAAATAATATAAAGAAACATATGTAGCTCCTTATCAGATAGGATCGATATCAAATTAATGCCTAGCATCAGTGGTTTTAATACATTCTCATATGTATACATATGTATATCTGTATACCCATATGTGATATAACATAATTATTACTCCCACTCCCTCTATATAAATATTTTTATTATTTTTTCCGCTATCGAAACACAGCCAAAACCCGCTTACCCAGCGATTTTCAATTAAAAACTTTAACCCAAAATGCATACACGCAACATTGAGTTGTTTGATTCGGTCAGAGAAAAATGAGTGTAATGCCTTAAGGGGGGATAAATATTTTTCATACCACGCTTCTTTCAATTAATTTCACATAGCCTCGAATTAATTAAAATGCTCGATTGGCGAAAAAGAAAGTAGCTCTTGGCAAAGCATGACACGATTGCCATGAACTATACTGCTAGCATGTACTTTATATATGTATACAGATATACATATAGTATAGGATTCAAGGGAAGAGACAATAGGAACCATAATGGAGAGACAACAGAAGAGGCAAAACTGCTTTATCGTTCACATTGGCAAATTTCAGGCATAATTGAAGAGTTGTGTGTCGGGTGGGGGGGGTTTGAAGAGTGGGCCATGGCAAAGATAATGTCATCGCAAGTGCCGCGGCAATCATTTGGGTGAATAAAGACAATGGAAGCAATTAATGATTGTTGGGCCGGAAGGGAGCGCATAATGAAATTGCCTTTTTATCACCCAGTAGCATAGCAATGACCTTCAACTGCGATAGAGAAAGATAAAGAAAAAGAAAGTGAAAGTGAATAAGACATTTTCGATTTATTTTTGTATGGTGTACAAGGCTTAAAATGTTCGTACATTATGCAAGATTTATTATATGCTAAGGCTTACTGAAAGTATCCTACGTATTACAACAAAATACTTAGGATTCTATTTAAATTAGGTTGGTTATAGAAAGTTTTTTAATAATATTTTCTTCTAGATACATAATTCGAATTATTAATTGAAGCAATGGAAAACTTTACAAATATTCTTTAGAAAGATTCATTTTTAGTTATATCAAACAAAAAGATAATACGGAAAAATTGAAAAATTTATTGGATTATTTTATTAATGATTAAATTTTGTTACAAACTTTGCTTTAGACAAATATAACTTAATAATTTAAGACGATAGCGTAGGGTATGTCAGCTAGATAATAAATAGATTAATATTTGGTAAAAAGACAATCAGCATAAGATTATCTTAATTATGAAGTTAATAATAGCGCCAGTTAAATTAAACTACAACCCAAATAAATTAAAAATAAAAACAAAAACAGAGACGATAAATAAAAAATTCAAAATTTCGTCTAACATTCGTTAATGAAATGAAAATGTGAAATGTTTTTATTATCTTTAAGAAAAGTATAGGTAACTACAATAATCTTATTTGCCATTATGTTTTCTCAAACACCAAGAGTCAACTTGCTTTATTCTGCTAAAAAATCAAGTCGGTTAGATTACAATCCTGACCTTTTATTTATAGGCAAATGGGACAATAGATTTCGAGGTACTAAGATACTGTTCCAAGTGGAGTTCATTTCTCATGTAGCGCTTCGCTTGATCCATAGTTTTATTTATAAGAAAGTTCCTATGGAGTAAGAAAGTTGATTTTACTTTAGTTTCAAAATTTTGAATTCTGAAGTTTTCAAATCCAAAATTCTTTAGAGAAGGTTTCTAAATATATTTATGAAAACAATATGTACTATGAGCATTACAACTGTTTGAATGGTTTGATCATTATCTTAAATAATTCTTAAGTTCAATCAGAATTCCAAACGATCTTAAATATATCAGCACTTTAAATTGAATTTTAAATTTAATATAATACCTTTTATTCAAATAAATAAAATCTAATCATGTAAGTGAATTCATTTTCACAATATTTTGCACAGCAATTTCATTATTGCAAGCCATCAGAAGTGTTAAGGAGCTCGACTACCTACATTTAGGACTACCTCAAAAGCATATATGTATGTATGTGTGTTTTGTGTGTGTATGTGTAAGGACGCACGGTTACTTTGCCCGCAAGTCAACCTGACAATTGACATGTTGTTGTTGCCGTTGCTGTTGCTGCTGTTGATGTCCTTGTTGCCGGCATGTGTGCTGTTCATGTAGTTTTAATGCGTGCCATGCCTGAAAACCTGGATCCTGGACAATGGCTTTTTGGGTTTTTTACTGCTCAGCCGAGCGCTTAAATGTTATCGTAATGAAGCGTGGCTAAAGAGAAAGAGAGACAGATTCTGACTGAAAGGGATATAAAAAATATAGAATGTGCGTGGGTGTATGTGTGTGTGTTTGTGTGAGTACATGTATTTATGGTGGCATTTGTCAAGAGCAGCTAACGTTCACCAGTGTTGTAAAGGTTCTAGAGAACCTGTGTGTGAGTGCGGATAAAAGTGGCATTTAAGTGAATTGAGGCGCTTTGGTTGAGGGTAGCAAATTACTACAACTTTCGTGGTTAGTTAAAGGTTTTTCCCATCTTTCTTTGTTTCGTTATGTACAAAATTTGAATGGATTAAAATGTTCAGATGATGTTGGTAAAATTTAGAAAGCATGACCATAAGTCCCACCACAATTTAGCCATAGAAAATAAATGTTCACTTTGACATAATCCATATAAAGTCTCACAGTAGTTATGAGTAATTTACAAAAATACTTATATTTGGTTATTCATATGAGAAATATTGTTTAGTTTCATATTTTAAAAAAAATATATGATTAAAATATATTTTTATGTATACATAAGATATAAGTAAATGTTTATCAATCGCAGCAATTGGCTTAACCAGCGAGTGCGAAGGCGTTTAAAAGAAATTTACATTAAAGACTGCGCCGAATAAAACTCTTTTTAGGATCACTTAAGACAAACTTCAGTTATTTATTTATTGAATTTCTCAAAGTTAAACTTCTTGTTTAATATTTCAATAGAAAGATCGCTTAACAAATGTTACGATTAAAAGTTTATATTTATTTAAAAGTAGGCTTAAAGCCTTCTTAATCTATCTGTCTAGATAATCTTTTTATAATGTGTTTAGTTAAAGTTACGTACATTTCCTCTCTTAGGGCAAAAGTTTTTTAAATAAGATATCGTTAGAATATTATATTAAATTTTTGTTCCTGGTATTCTAATGACAATTAATGGCAAAATAATATTTGTCGTGGTTTCATAAGGACCTGCTAGACTTGTCGACCAACTGCACTTCGCTAGGACATCAGTTTGCTCGATCATAAATAACAGAATAATCAGAATGCAATTTATTGAAGAATAAACCTATTCAAAATTAACTTACTGAATCATAAAAGAATTCATAAATATAGACAACAACTTTTTGTCTGTTCCAATGAAGAAAAACATCAGAATGTTCAGCTATTGTGCTAATTAAGATTCATAAAAGTGTCCTTTAACAAAAGAAAAATTTGTGAAATTGGCCAAGAATAATAACCGTATTCACCTTGGCCAAGCAAATTGTGTTAAGTTAAGTTGGTAGCCATAGAGTGGTAAGGGCAGTGGCAGAGGGTACGGGGTAATAATTTCTGCAATATTACAATGGAACAATCCTTTTGTTTTTTATTTCAACAATAGGTAGGGATATAAAGTGCCATTTTTACCGTTTGCCGTGATACGTATACGCATATAATACAGTATAAGCCTGGTCAGAACGGAAATTTACTCGTTTATACATATATTCGACGTAATTAAATTAACATCATTTAACAATTCTCCAAATAAATATCCTTAATGGAGCAAATGAAATATAATTGCAAGGCAATTAACTATAGAGTTTGTTAATTGATATTCAATGTTGATGATGATGAGGAAATGTGTTGAACATTGCACAACAAATAATTAAATTAAAAATACAAATTATAATTATTTACTTTTTCTTTATTATTAATTATCAATAGGATTGGTGGGATTCCAAGTTACCGGAGGATAGTATATTATGCTGTTTGAGTGTCATACCAAAAGTCCTTTTAGCTGGAGCGATTACCCTAATGGATGAGGCTTATTTCAAGTTGGCCGTTTGGCTGAATGACAGAGGTAAGATTTGGTTTTTATATTAATTTAACAGTAATATATATATATTTTTTTTTATTTTATAGAAAATTATCGTCTGCAATCGAAATATGAGAATCATTTGATTGCAAAAGTGGCTCTATTTCAATTTGTCAATTCTTTTCTCTCACTCTTCTACATTGCCTTCTATCTGCGTGATGAGGAGAAACTTAAAGAGGTTCTTACAATTTATTCTATCAATATTATCTATATATATATATATAAGTTGTTTATTTCTAGCAATTGGCTGGTCTGCTCATCTCACGACAAATTATAGGTAATTTACGTGAATCGGCTATTCCCTATTTTGTCGAGCAATGGAAATTAGCCAAATTGAGTTTCAATATGTGGGGTGCCTTAAGTCCAACACAAAATGTTACCCGCAGTCTGGCCGAGGAATTAGCCACCGCCGAGGAGCAGTTAAAGGCTGAAGCAGCAGCTGCTCCACAACAGCAGGGAGCAGCAAGTAAACGCAATATTGGACAGGCGGAAATTGAAAGTTCATTGTATAAGGTGAGAATGAAAAAGAATTAGTAAGAAAATTCTACAGAGACAAAGTAATCAATGTGCGTAGTCATGATGTCCGATAGCCATATGGGGTCCTGATTAAATGAAAGCTTTAACATTTTATAAAGCAAAAGTTTTTCTAAAAGTTAGTTAAGAATTTTCTTTAGTCTTAAGTTGTCCGTAAATTGAAACTCCACAGAGTTACTGTAATTACTTTTGGGTTAAAGATTTAATCACTAAACAAGCCACTAAGATTAAATTGAATATAATAAGGCATCGTTAAATTTATATTAGCTGCACATATAACGCACGTTTCCCCTAAAATAATATTTATTTATTTATTTATTTATAATGTGATTGTAAATTACAGCCAATCTTCTTACTAGCTATAGCTACTAGGCCTTAAGCTAACCTTTAAAATAATAATTTTTTACTTTATTATTTTAAAATATTTCATATATATAGACTTTTGCTTTTGAGTATGAGCATAAACATAAAGGATATATATCTATACACATATCTATTTGTTTCTACAGAAATGATAGAAACAACGACTTAGCTACTAAACCATCCCATAAAGTATATATATTCTTGATCAGCGTCATCAGACAAGTCGATATTGCCATGTCGGTTAATCATGTAATATGTACCAGTTCACTAAATTTCGAAATTATAAAATTGAAAAATAAATATCGGAGATATACCAATTACATGTATTTGTACTAAAATGCCTAGTGAAGGAGTGGCTAATAAAAGCGAGCGAGATAACATGTATCCGAAACTTTGTCTGCAAGCAGTAAAAGTTTCTGCAAGCAGTACAAGTTTTGCCCTAGCATTTGCTGTTGCGGCGATTCCGTGGGAATTTAGTCGGCAGGGACGACTTGCTTGCTTCATGGTGGCCCCTTGATATTCTTCTTAAGTTTAGCCTTGCAAAAAAAGCCAAGGTGTAATCCGCACCTTCATCCCCTCTAAAATTGATTCATATAAATTTAAGCATCTTCTGCGTAAGAAATCAATCAATAATCAATCAAACTAGAAAACTAAACTATAATAAGACATTCCCACAATTTTGGATTTATTATTATTTATAGAATAATTTTATATTAATTATACAATAAGGAATTATATGATCGGTATTTCTTAGACCTAAATTAATGCCGTTAAAATAATTATTTAAACCCTGAAACTAAGTTTGTCAGTTTTGATGTTGCTCAATATATTCATATATACATTCTATGGCATTATATTTTCATTCTTTATCAACATTTGAAAATTCTAATCTACAGGATTATTCGCAAGTTTGTTAAATATTTTGAAGAATTTTCTTAAACTTTTATTACTAATATTTCATAGTAGTCGGTTTATATACTAAAACCTAAATAGAAAGGTTAGTTTAATACTAGGAAATATACCTAGAGATTATTCCTATTATTTCGAAATATATTTACTTTATCAGATCTAAAATAATAATTAATAATTTCATTAATTCCTTCAGTCAGTAGATTAACTTTTCTAAATAAAAGAAAATGGAATCAAATTGAAAAGTGAAAGAAAATTAAAATAGATTAACAGATAAATAGATAAAATAAATGGATAAAATTAACATAAATAATAGATTTCTTTGATGTGGCTTGTAAATATCTAATATAACTCTTCTAATCTGTGTTTTTCAGTATGATGGCACCTTTTCGGATCATTTGGAGATGTTGGTCCAAATGGGTTATGTAGTTCTCTTTTCGGCTGCCTTTCCATTGGCTGGTGTTTGTGCTTTGATCAATAATCTTATGGAAATCCGTTCGGATGCCTTTAAATTGGCCCATGTACATCAACGGCCATTTGGTCAGCGTGTAGCCAATATTGGAACATGGCAAAATGCTCTAAGCATATTGTCCCTGGCAGCTGTTATAGTTAATTGTGCCCTAATTGGTCTTTCCGGTCAGGTGTCGAGATTGTGGCCAGGCTTAACCACAGCTCAAACGATTATATTGATTGTTACACTGGAGGTAAGGTCAAACAGGGCTACCAACAACAACAACAATAACTGCTAATTTAGTAACTAACGAAGATTAATATGAACTAATTTGATTTTTTTATGTTTTGTTTTGTTTTGTTTTTTTTGCCCGTAGCACATCATGCTTGGTCTGCGTCAGGCTTTAACCTGGTTATTACCAGAATTGCCCTCTTGGCTGGCAGCGGAAATTGCACGCGCCGAGCATTGTCGCAGGGAAATGCAATGCAAGGGTACTTCACCACGTCCCACACCGCCCACACCACAATCGACCACATCCACACAACCGGAACAGGATGGTGGAAGTGGAATGATGCAACAAATGGAAAGTGGCGCGAATACCACACATGATCAGTCCATGGAGAGTCAAGTGGCTGAAGATTTGTTACTCTATGGCCATGAATTTGGACGTAGCATTGAGGCCGATGTGAATATTTATGAGAATCGTGATTCATCACCAGATTCACCACCCTCCCAGGTGCGGCTACACTAAAAACAAAATTATATTCATATCCCTAAAAATATATTTTATTCATTTTTTTTTTTGTAGACCAGCACCATACTCATACGACCCTTGCATGAGTCTACTCCTCCTCATGGTGGAGCCTCTTTAACCAGTCTCCATGGTCAGGACGGTAATGGCGGGTAAGTCTTTTAACATTTTGTTTTTCCATTTTTCTTTTTAATTCTTAAGTATTTTTGCACACGCTAAGGCCAGAAAATTTCCCTAATAATTAAAGTTTTATTCCATTTTAAAAATGTCATCAACACGCACACAGCTCTTGACACTTTAATCTTAATATTAATATTTTTTGAAATTTCAAATATTTTTATAATATTTTTTTTACCTCCCCCTATATATGTATATGCTTTTTTTTTTAACTAAAAAATCAATTCTATAATTCGCAAAGCCCCTGTAAAAATTGTAGAAAAGTATCAGAAAACCTTATACCGGAGATTCCGCCATTTCTTGGATATTCTGTGCGTAATTTAAGCGCTCTACCAATACAAACCCAAAGAACTAGACAACAATTTCAAAGCGGGTAAATTCTACTAATAGGTTACCAAGTATCTGATATATATATATATATATATGTATAGATTTATATGTATACCTACATAAAAAAGCTTATCTGCCTTGTGTTTGTGAAAATTTAACTGCAAAATTATTAACGATTATATTTTGTTTGAAAAAAATTTAACCTAGAAGTAGAAGACTCATTTTAATATTAGTGAATAAAGTAATTTTTTTCAAAATTTATTGTTGGGAGTAGAAGTTTCTTTAGCTTTCAAAATAGTAAATGCTAATCCAAGGGTATTTTAATTATCAATGGAAAAATTAATCCTAATGAAAATTTAATTGCTTTTGAAACTGTCTGACTGGATTATCAATGCAAATAATGAAACAAATAAGTTGAACAACCAAAAATATATATTTTTTTGAATTAAGATAAAGTAATAAACAAATAAAACAATGTCTTATTAGAGGCTATTTAAATAAAACGATTTCTGTGTAAAAAAAAAAATTTATGCAAGCATATATTATATTATATTATATCCTAATTTAAAAATGCTTATAGTATTATGATGTATTACTTATATTTATTTTAATTATTTTATTACTTAGTTACATAGTGCTGATGGTGCCTCCATTTCTCGCTGGACAAGTATCAGTTCATTTTTGTAGAACAATTCCAAAACTCGAAACATTTCAGTGATTGAAATGGAATTTAAATTACTAAAACCAGAGATCGAAAATTATTATTATTTAAAAGATATAACAAGGTTATTCAGTTATAGTATTAAGTTGTTCAAGAAATATGAATTTGAATAAAGACAAAACAAGTTGATGCTTTCCAAATTCTTTCATTACCAGACGACCTGGTTATAAATTAGACAGTTTAGAAGATTCATATATCAAAGACATTATAGATGTTGTAACTAAATTGTCAAACGAAACCCAACCCTAAAATTCAATACTTTATTAATATATGTCATTTGTTTTTTTTTCCAATTTTTTACAACAAACAAAGAATAATGAAACAATTTCAAATTTTTTCTGAACAAAATGTTAACGAAAATGAAATTTCAAAATTAATACCAGACAGATATGCTTTTACTTAGTACTTTTCTATTTGTGTATTTGCTGTGTGTTTTGCTTCTTCAAAACTATTTCAAAATTTGTAATGCAAACTTTATAACTCTCTCTCTCTTTCTTTCTGGAATTGGTCGATTTCTAACTTTACTGCTTTTGAAAAGCTATTGATATTAATAACAGACTTTAAAGAAAAAATATACTAACAAAAAGCTTTATATCTTTCTTTTCTCTCTCTCTCTCTCTTTATCTAATTTTATTAAATTTTACTATAATTCCACATCTTGCTTATTTGTCCATGATGAATTGATACACAGAGCTTCTGCCAGCACATTAGCATTGAATTCGGCTTTAGCCGTCAGCTATGCAACACGTGTACAGCAATCGATGCATATACAGGAAATACCGCCATTCCGTAAAAAGTCTAGTGATTCTGCCGATCATACAGGCAGCAGTACTAGCAGCAGTCCACACCGTGCCACAATGCGCCAATTGTCATCAGCATCAACAACATCTGGCCAACTACAGCAGCAACATCAACAGCAGCAGCAGCAGCAACATCAAAAGATTGCCGATATACCGCCATATAAGACACGCAAAATATCAGCTGAGGGTCCTACACATTTAAATATGACCGTAAGACTTAGAGACATGAAAGGAAATATATATATAAATTCCATTTGTGTATATTCCCTACTTCTAATTTAAATATCCAGCAAAATAATCTTTAGTCGACCGTCTTTTAGCTGTCTCTTTGTAGATGCTCACAATATCTTTATTTTCCTTTATTGTGTAGACTTGCATATATCTGAAAAATCCTCGATACTTTTTAAATCATTTTTCCAATACTTCCAATACAACCAATATTTACTAATGGTTCCTACACCACCTTTACTAATCCTAAAATGACACAAAACAACAATACTAACCAATAATCGTATAATGTAGCTATTGCAGATTGGGTGACAATCAATCCAAAAAATTAACCTAAGAATCTATTCAAAAAATCTACAGATATAGACAAATAAAGCTATATATGCATATATATATAACCAATATACCAATCAAAGTTTAAAAAATTATAATTTCGAAAGAATTTGAACTATAGTTTTATTACTCTATATGTATGTCTGAACTATAAATTTCTATGCCTTAAAATATTGACAAATTTTGTTCAATCAATATTTTACTATATATAGATTTTGGGATTGCTACCTTAAAATGGTTTATCAAAATAGTTCTGGTAATTCAATTTTTTTTTATTGATATTGGCCACAAGTGACAAGCAATCAATCGATTAAAAATCAAAATGTCAACCAAATGGTTTTTAAATATGTATTTCAAAATGATAATACAGTCGGTTTTGTAGAAATGCATCAAAACTATTAGATATGTATATAGACCTCAAATATAAATTGTTTAGGAAAACCAAAAGAAATTCTTATTAGGTTTTTCGGTTTAGTGTTTGTTTTACATATATACTTACATTTATATCCCCATATATCCAATTGATCCTGATGAGACTTCGTTAAAACTTTAAGATATAAATTCGATTTACAAATGCTAAGATCCATGATAATCGACAATAATCGATAATCAATAATCGATGTTCTAAGCCATAATAGTCAAAAATCAATCAGTATATGATCTATTTAAACGATATTAATGAAATAAAGAAAACCCAAGAATGGACTAGGTCCAAATGAACCCGCTTCGTTGTCCTGAATTTGAATATATATATATATATATATATATATAGTTTCAAACAATTGTTAATTGTTATTTTATATACTTATATATCTGAAACTGACTAAAAAAAAAAACACATTACCAAAAAGAAACCTAAACTCACTCTTAATCCCTATTCCTGTTTAAAGGACAAACTACACATTAAACTCCACGCACCTGAATGGATGTCACGTTTGAAAGTCAACGACAATACGAATCTACATAGAAGCATAGATTGTATTGCAAAGGTAGTGAGAGTTAATCAATAGATACCAGATCAAGCATACTATATACTCAACCTATATATTATATACCTACATATACTCGTACATATGTTATTCAATGTGTTTGATGTGTTTGACAGTAATAATATTGTTGCAGGTCATAAAACGTTGCAAAACTTTGATTTGATAAATTTTTTGATTGATTTGGGAGTGAAAATTATAAATTGGCATGGCAGAAGCTTTTTATAAAACAAACAAAAAAAGAAAAAACAAAACAATTTCACGCTGGCTTCTCGTAACACTCACTAAATATATATATATATATATAGTAATTATAAGCATGGATTCCTCCTGTATAGCCATAAGCTTTTAATGTGTGTGTGTGTGTAGATATAGATGAAAATTTGTTGAAAAAAATCAACATAAAAATGAATATTTTAATTATATATAAACATAAATATTTAAAGGAACTTGGAAGCAGTGCAGATAATGCGGATGTCTTGAAACCTGCCCCATCATGGAATAATGTGGCATTGAAAACTGGCCTACCCACGCCACCAGCTTCACAGCAACAGCAACAAATAGTTGCTTCATCCTCATCATCGTCTGGTGGTGGAGGAAGTGTATTCAGTCCCAGTGGTCCAGGACCAGCCGTATCTAGTAGCATTAGTAACTCACAGTCTAGACCCAGTGTTGGTGCATTATCCAATTCATCATCGACTTCATCACAAAAACAACAACAAAAGCAGCTGGCCAAAGAAGAGAAGGAGAGGGAAAAGGAAAGAGAAAAGGAAAGGGAAAAGGAGAGGGAGAAAGAAAAACAACAAGAGCAGGCACAAAAAGCTCTTGATCAGGCAGCCTCCACATCGACTGGCAATACAGATGATGAGACCAAGGGTGAGTTTTGTTTTTTCATCAATTGATTATCCTTATTTTAAGATTAATTGTTTATACATAATTATTAATTGAAGCTGCTGAATTGGCTGCCAAGAAATCACGTCTAAAGCAGAAATTGGTTAAAAGTGCCAGATCCGTGGCCATATTTTCACTTAAACTCAAAGAACGAAGACAACGTGAGGCTGAAAAGGCGGCCACAATTGCCGTTGAGCATGCCAAGGTAAAGATTTCATATTTTTATTGTTTAGGAAAGTATTTTAGTTCATTTTATTTTTCCCAGGCTCTTGCTAAGTTGCCCATGCCACAGCCCGTTGGAGGTGAACTATCTTTAATACCCATCGAGCAATTAATACAAATTGATGATATCAAACCTGTACTTAAGTCTTCAACAACGACAGCAACTAGTTCTAACCAAGCAGGAGGATCATCCTACATCTTGCATCAGCAACATCAACAACATCAGCAACACCAACAACATCAGCCACATCAGCAACATCAACAACATCAACAGCAGCAGCAACATCAGCAGCAGCAGCAGCAACATCATCAGTATACACATTCTCATCAGCATACGGATAATTAAATAAGATAAAATAAACTAATCTAATCTAATCGCACACTTTGTAAATAGTTTTCTATGCACCAATTCTTCTACATTCAGTCAGTCATTTAGCAAAGTTTTAATAGAGAAAACAATAGAAAATTAACAAAACCAAAAAGAAAATTAAAGAAAAATTGAGGAATTTGCTGAACGTGTGTCTTGTCCAAGAGAGTTGGAAGCAACTAATTAACTTATACAATTTACTCAACTCAATGAAAGACAACAAATTATTTAAAATAATTAACTAGTGTTATCAATCGAGTATTTGTCAATATTTGTCAAATTTTTTGAAAATATCCAAAAAGTTTTTCACACAAAAAATGAAAGGCATAAAAAAAAGAGTGCAAAAACTAACAAAAAAAAAATATTAAAAAAAAATTATTAATTGTGAAACGAATTTTGTTTTAGCATTTAGCAAAAGTTAATGTTTTTTAGTAGTTAATGTTATTTAGCATTTAGCTGAGATATTTGTTAAGCCAGCAAATCAAAACCAAAAAAAATAGTTGTATGTATTTATATGAGGTGTGGCTACTAAATAATGAAATTCCCAATATTATAAAGATATATATATATATGTTGTAAAATTTCAAATGAAACTAGCAGATGAGAACCGCTTAATGTAATGGTCTTCTATTCCTATATAACCTATTTCAATCCAAGGATTGTGAATTTCCAGAACCTTTCGGAATTCTCAGAGAATTTAAAGAAAAAGCTTCAAATTGTTCGTCCAAAACTTGAATGTTTAATTAATAAGATCAAGTAAAAGATCTATGGATCTATCCAAAGGTCTATCGCCAAGAAGAAAATTTGAAAATTTTTATTTGAAGATCTTAATCAGTTTTCGAATATAAAATTAACGTTGTAAAGAATTGAATTTATCGCTAATAAAGAAAGATAATGCCAGAAGAGAGCTGTCTCCCATCTCGAGTATTCATATATTTTTAGTGAATATGCAAGAGATCCAAAACATTGTATTTTTTCAGATTTAGTTTCAATATTTATTGGCCACACCTCGGAATGTTATGTTTTTTGCATTTATGTTGCCAATTCATTTACATAAACACAAAATACACACGACACAACGACACAAAAACTGTGTGATAATGTCGTCCATTGTTCCTTCCATATACTTCTATATATATAGACATATATATATATATATGGAGATATAGAGAATATATATCAAATATACATATACAAGGAAAAAAGAACAACCGCCGCACTCGCTTTTAGCAATATAACTACATATACATATATGAAAGTATTTGAGAACACATGTCTATTTTTCAAATGATCTTTAGTTTCAATGCTTTGTCACACAATTTATTGAAACTGTAACACAGAATACATATGTATTTACACACATATGTATAAACACTCACATAAACTCTCACACAGACACATACACAAGACGAAACTCAAACGAATGATATTTGTACATATGATGTAGAATTTAAGCAATTATACAAAACCAAAAAAAAAATATACTTAAATGTGCTCTTGTGTTACAAAAGACAAAACGAATAAATGAAATTTAATTAAAATGAAAATGGATTTTAAAATTAACCTTTCTTATGGCCTACTTTTTGGGATGGCATCTTTAGGGAAGTATGCGGGTCAAATTGTGTGGCCTACTTTCGGGCAAAAAATATTTTTATCAGATACTTAGTTCTTATACTAATTATTATGGCACAGTCTTACACTTATGTCAGCTTAAATCAATTTACATTGATAAGTTAATTCTCTAGAGAGTTATAAAATTTTTGTTTTTATAATATCAATTCTAATTTATTAATTAATAATTATATTTGTTACATCATCAACTTATTCGTCGTAGAAGGAAAAACTAAAGGGAAATCTGTTGGTATATTATTTTTACAAATTTGTAATTATCTTTTTGGATATAATATTTGGTTAAATAAATTGCGTTGAATTCTAAATTGCGAACCTATGGTACTCTTTAGTTTGGACGAGATGTGTATGATTTATGTATGATCTTAAAATATATTTTTTCAATTTTCAATGAATTAACAAATGTAAAAAAATATGAAATTTACGTGATAATTAATAATTGATAAAAAAAAACTCTTAGTTGACAGTAATGCAAAATTAATTTAAAAGTTTCCTTTAAAACAAGTTTTCAATTCTTTTGGTTACCATATTTTCTAAATCTGAACATAATATTTAGGACAAAAATGAAAATGGTGGCTCATATTTATCCTGAACTGAAAGAAACTCAAATTCAAATATTTCCGGGATTGTTCCACTTCACAAAATGTTATACGTATTCTGAATCCCTCATTTGGTGACTGAAATTCTTTACAAAAATTCCTAGCAGCCTTAACAGCCTCGAATTTATTTTAATTGCCGTCGCAAGTTTGCGTCTAGTATGCATATTATCTAGTATAAGTATCTCCAGCAGTCGCATAATTAAAATGACACATTGTGTGGTTACAGCTCACCACATCAAGGGTCAAGGATAATGATTGCGTTGGAACTTTTCCAGAATTGTGGATATTGTTGCACTGTGGTTTAATCATTACGTTTAAATCTAATAGTTGAACATCATCATATCAACATGATTCCCAAGTACTCGTAACATACTTGACTTGTTTAAGTAGATTTGCTTTATTTTTATTTTATTTCATTTTTTTCTCTTTTTTTTCTTTTTTTGCAACAACATTTTTCATTTTGTTTTATAGCCACGAATGGACACACACGGGTCAACCTTCCACACTTGGGCCCGGGCACTCGATCTGGTCCGTCGTCATCAAAGCCAACACATGTCATTATGGCAGGTGGTGTGAGATGTGCTGATTTCAGTTAGTTGATAACATGGCGCGATCTTTTGCTGGATCGCGTTTGTTGACAAAACGCACTCCTCACGTACGGCTAATTAACGCGCGTTTTAAGGTTCAAACCCCCAACCACAATAAAGAAAAAATCCTCTCCCTTATACCACATTAACAACGAACTGCAAATAAAGAAAAACTTTAAGAGACAAAAGCACGATTGCAATATAAAATGAGCTGGTAAACAAAGTAATTTTAGTGGTATGTGTTTTATAGAAGGATCTGTAACTGTAATTATATAAGAATTATCACTGACTTGGCTAGAGATCATTGAATCTGTGATTCCAAATCAATGACTTTATTACTTATATTTTTAAATAATAAAAAAATGCAATTCGCCGGGCATAGTTCTTCATAAAAACAATAAAAAGTATTATTCATTTGATGAACTCACTTAACAAATATAAGGTATTTTATTTAGTAATTAAAACATTTGGTTTACTGATTTAGTCGAACGGAATAAAGTATTAACTTATAACCAGAAACTTAAATATATTTGAAAATTGCTTCGTTTCAATATAGAAGTTTGATTAATGAATCTTTTCTATAACCAACAATTCGACTTATATACATATTTGTATGTATACAATGCCTGTAGAGTAACTAAGGATCTATCCAAATATCAATATCCTTTTTTCTACCAATTCTCTTTTTTGTTTTTTAGTGGAACAAACATTTTTTTTTATATATGTTGCCCACTTATAAAAATTGTTTTCAAATACTAAATAATAGAAATAAATTTTAAATGCATTTTAGTTCTTTTTTAGTTAATAATGATTATCAATAGGTATTAATGAATCATAACAATTCGAATTATACTTATAATCAAAACTTTTAGTATTAATAATCCTTTCTCTTTCACTCTCCTTGCATTACGATTGGAATGCCGAAAATCTAAAAGAATGATCAAAAAAAGTTCACTAATAAAGGCAACCGTTTTACCATATTTTCCTTGAATTTTAACTTTTTATCACAAAATGGCCACACCCAAATAACCACCTTTTTTTAACCGGAAATTGCAATAACAACAATAAACAAAAGACACAAAAAAGAAACTCCATACTACATAGATATGGAGTATGTATGTCAGGTAATAAAAAGAAACAAGAAGGCAAAAAACAACAACAATAAAATTACTTTAACCAAGCTCACCAATCAAAAACCAACTTGAACATAAATCTGCGCCAAAAGGCAAACGAAAAAAAAGTAATACCAAATAAAAAAACATTTAAAAAAAAAGGTGTATAAATGTACCCAGACCCATGTAAGGAAACCATAACGAGCTTAAAAAAAACTTGCAATGACTAGAGATCAAACTCATGAGTTTAGTTGATGCTAAATAAATGATGATGACACACTGGGACTGGGAGACCCAGGGCAAGTGAGACAAGGCTTTATGAGTGATATTACCGTAAGATAAAATGGTAAAAACTGTGGGGCGTTGGTGAAATCTCGCACCTGACCCGAAAATGTTTCACATACTCTTATGTATGTACATTGTGTCCGAGAGTTACAGTTAAACGCCATTTTTTCCATTGAAATTTTGTTTGGTGAACGAACGAACGAACGAACTAACAAGCGAACCAGCGAGCGAGACGGCAAGAAAATGAACAAAAGGGAGTTAAAGCTGATGTCTGTTGGCCATCCAGTAGCAACAATTTGTTTGCCTCAGTTGGGCGGTCAGGCCATTAATAAAAGAGAAGATGCCCTAAAAAAAAGCCAAACTTCAAAACAAACATTCAAAACACAAAAAAAAAAAAAAAACGGCAGCCACGCCTTAAGGGCGAAACGGTAAATGGCCTCAAGACTGTATGTATATGTAAGTTTTTGTGTTTCTAATACTCTTAGAGTAAAGGGAATATTTATTTTATAGAAATCTTGTCACCAATACCATAAGTAGTTATATAAATATAATCCAAAGCAAGACTGATCTTTCCAATTGAACTTATTTTTAATGACGATTGAAAGTCACACAAATGCACATATCGGAAAAATACCTATAGGGAATACATTTCAATCTGTCCATATCATTAATCAATGCTTAATCATTGTCACTAATCTGCTACAGTTTAATCCATAGGGATCCAACAGTTCCACGAAAACCCTAAGCCTAAAACCATCGATCAATATTATAGAACTGTACTATATACGTGAGACGAAATAGTTCGATACGTTTATCCTACAATATTATTAGTACATTTCTCAAAATTTATAGTAATATTGACAGTCCATTAAATTATACAATTGCTCTCAAAACAAATAGATTACTTTAACTAATTGCTAGTAACGGTAAATGAACTTTGTGCATATTTGAGAAAATCGGTGGACCTTAAAACTATTTCTATAAATCTTTGAACCTTTTTACCCTAGATCTTTAGAACCTTTTTAAATGCGGTAAGGAATTTTAAGATCTAATAATCTAATCTAAATGTGCCATAATATATATAAGACTAAACATTAATCTGATAAACTGATCGATTTCAATTATAAATAATATCCCTAACATATACATACATATCTTGGATCTATCTAACCCGTAGAACTCTAATCCCTACTCGTCTAGGAACAAATGGAACTGTTGAAGAAAATTTTTGCGTATTTACAATTAAATAAAATTTATATCGCTTAATAAGATTAATTAGTTCTCGTATTTAAAATTAAATAAAACTTACATAAATTAATTAGTTTTCTAATACGAATTTATTATAAGATTACCATTTCGGAAAAGTTATGATATCTACTCTCAAATAAAGATTAAAACTAAATTTTATTATTTAAATGAAAAGTATAAAACTTAAATTCAATTTAAACATTAAAGAATTTTTTCTTTGATTTACATAAAAATAATTCAGCGGATTATTTACCAAAATTAAATTTTAAAAATTGAAATTATTTACAGCCCCAAAATGGCAGAGAATTAATTTCTTCGAGTACTCAGTGAAGCATCAGTATATTTTTTCAAGGGTATAAAGACTTCGGATTTTCGAAATAAGTTTTTTTTGATTTGCAGTTTAGTCAGATTGCCACTGACTGACTGACTGACCCATGGTTTATTCACCTGTCGTCATAGCCACTGAGCTTAAATTAAAATTTAAATTGCTATAACATTTCTTTGTTGTTGCAAAGATGTTGGGTTTATTTATTTTTGTGTTGCTGTTTCTGTTTCTGTTTCTGTTGGGTTTATCTTAATGAAACTTTTTAAATCGCTTTTAACAGTGTCGAGAGGCTATTAAAAAAAGCTCACAATCCTCGTATTTCTTTGATTTAAATGCATTTAATTTTGAGGCATGTGAAAATTAATTACATTTAATTAGTCTCCCCCTCCCGCCTGACAGACCGTTCTCTTTTGTATTTCGTTTCGGCACCGATACAAGTTGCCGTTTCTAGCGGCTTTTATATGTACACATACATACATATGCATATATGTACATGAATGTACATACACATACATACATACATACATATATACATATATACACTTATATATAAGTAGTATAAATTTTAAAACGATCTCATAAAATCTTTACTCATGCTCATCCAGTAGTCGAAAAGTTGTTTATGACCGACCACCACCACCAAGCCAAGTTAACTGACTGAATGACTGACTGACTGACTGACATTGCACTTATTTCAAAGTAAGGTCATACGAGTACCTACGTTTTTTTTTTTATCCATTTAATTGAATTTCAAACGAATTGTACTTAAGGAGACAGCCTTAAGTCAATCAGAGTTAAACGGAAGCTGTGCTCTAATTTGATTGAGGGGAAAAAAAATAATTTATTTGTTCGACAAACAGAGTTTAGAGGTGATCGAGAAGATCGAGAGAAGAATGCAAATGATACCAACTTAATTAGAGTTTCATTATAATCATAAACAAGTAAATCTACTTTCAAAGAAATCAACTATATATGTATATAAAGTGCTTTACAATCGCATGTCTAGTATAATTAAATTACAATTAGTTAGATGAATTTATTAGGCATACCTCTTATTTTCATTTTGAGTGTCAGCAAAATAAGTTAAATTTGTTAATTTGTAAGTTTGGGTAGTTATCTTTATATATCACATTATAACTGATGTACAGTCCTGAAAAATATACACATGAATGAATAAATTATATAGAAACTAGAAAGATAGACTAACTTCGGCCGTGCCGAAGTTCGTATACCCTTGCAGATTTTCTCTATATAATTCATCAGAACCATTATTGTAAATTAAACATACCAAATTTACAAATTCAAAATTTTAAGCTTGAGAAAAAAAATTTTTCATACAAAAATTTTTTTTGTTATGATTGTTCCTATAGCAGCTATATGATATAGTCGTCCGATTCTGATCAAACTTGGTTAAAGTATCAAGAAGCATATTAAACTCATAAATATCAAATTTCGGTTGAAAAACAACTGAGTTATTGAGGATAAAGCTTATTCCTGACCGATCGTTCCTATGGGAGCTATATGATATAGTCGTCCGATCGGGATGATTCCGAGATATACAATGCCTGCAGCAAAAAGGAGCCTATGCTGAAAATTCCAGCTCTGTAGCTCTTATGGTCTCGGAGGAGAAGCTGTTGATCCAGACAGACGGACAGACGGACAGACGGACATGGTCATATCGACTCGGCTATTCATGCTGATCAAGAATATATATACTTTATATAGTCGGAGATACTTCCTTCTCTGCGTTGCAAACTTCTGACCAAAATTAATAATCCCTTTGCAAGGGTATAAAAAATAATTCTAATGTCGTCATCATAGTAAATATGATTTATAATTGATATAAGTACTTATGTATGTATATTTTTCGTGATCATTTCGTATGTTAGAGAATATAAATTTTTGATATAGTTTTTCCATGTTCAGCGGAAAATAAGCTTAACTTTAACTTTTTTAATAGATTTAAGATATACAAAATTGTTTACTTACATATACATACATATGTAGTTTATAACATCTTACTATAAAAATATTATACATAATTATATTTTTTATTTTGATCAAAAATATGTTTTGAATTGTTAGTATTTATCTTAACTATTTTGTAGCTATATAGTTTCTTTTTACGTACATAAGAAAACCAATTTAATTAATTAATTTTCAAATTGACTACTCTATAATTTTCCTATATGATTTATATATAAAGTCCAAATGAATAACTGGAACCCGTAAGAATTGTAAAAACAATTTATTATCCTTTTTGATTATATTTATATATTTAATATTTAATGTTATAAAATAGTTTAAATCGTGCACTTTTTTTTCAAATACTTATTTCGAACTTAATATTGATGAGGAGAATACCCTTAATATCGATAATTATCGAGTTGTGGAAAGCAAAAGAATTGTTTATTATATATGTACATACTTATGTATGTATGTATATATGTATGCATGTACATATGCTTTTAAATATGTAAGAGTCTCATTTGTGCATTTGTTATCTTTAAAATGAAAGCTTTATTTGAAACTAAGCTCAGTATATCACGAAACGTCTTAAAGAACTGCGTATTTCTTTATTGGAATTGTTTTTCAAATAAATCACAATGGAATTTCAATTATTTTTCTTGTGCTTTTTTATAATAATTAATTTTGTTCATGGCCGCGGTTTGTGCACTCGAACGAGAATTATTCCTTTTAATCTGCCATTTAGAGGGATACATGAACCATTCCGTCTTCCTATGATCCGATTTGGAAGTTCCCATCAATGGGGATTTTCACCGTTTGCACAGGTGAATGATACCTACATACATATATATGTACATACTTTTATGAATATACAGTGAGCCATAAAAATATTGCCAAACTTTAAAAAACAGACTTTAATTTTGTGCTATAACGAAATGAAAAATTATGCATATATGATATAAAATAATATTAAACATAAAAAGCAAAGAAATTTATTCTTTGTTTCATCCGCATAATACTCAACAGTTAATAAAAGCACAAATTTTCATTAAAACGTTTTGACACAAAAAAAGCGCCAATATTTTGTGTGCCCTCTCTTTGATTGGAAGCATCTTTTCATACGATTAACCAGTTTTGGCTTTATCCATTCTACGCATAGAGCCTTATTTAAGGAATATTTTGAGTTTATGTGGTGAAATTTTATATTTCGCTACAGTAGTTAACAGACATGCTTGCAATGGTATATTTATCAGTCACTGCTACTTAGGATAAGACGAATGTTTTGGGTCATTAACTTGCTGAGATTGCCAGTCGGTGACACAGAGACCTAGTTTTTCAACAGTTTTTTTTTTGAGAATATCTATATTAACATGCTAATCCATATTCTTATCAATAAATAAAAGGTTTCCAACTTCACAGTGCTTAAACGTATTTGCCAAGTTATTTCTTTGAAGCTCCAAATTTTCGCGTTCCATTAGATTCAAGTAAATTCAATTTCGACACGTCATTACATATAATAGTCATTCATTGCGCCAATGCTTTTTTTACTCAATGTATATATGTATGTACTTATGACTATGCTTGATAACATTAATACGGGAATGCCCAATGCAAACATATTTGTTTATCTTGTGTTGTTTATGTTTTGATTTACATACAAAAATATGAAAGAAATTAATTTAGGAAGTGGGGAAATTTATATACCCTTGCAGTTCAATTAATTGCATTTTCTGACATATCGGCCTCAAGATTTTTAAACTTATTTTTCTATTTTTTCATCTTATATTTAAACTTTTTCATTTGTCTAAATTAATCGGCTGCTGTTGGGGGTTTATATTATTGACATATGCCGGATCTGATTCAAACTTACTGGTATGGTGTAAAAGTAGATTATTATTATTATTATCTGTACACCCAATTTGATTGAGGTAGTTTAAAAAATAAACTAACTTGATTAGTATAATCAATCAAACAACAGAACCATATGAGTTTTATTCACGTAGCTCAAGATATAAGTTCTAAAAAGGACGAAGAAACAGACAGACGGTCAGGCGGTAATGGTTATATTGACTTGGCTATTGATGTCGTTCATGAATATATTTATATACTTTATGGGCTCGTATATTTCTATGCGTTACAAACATTTGATCAATTCTATTATACCCTCTACAAGGGTATAATGAGAGCTGGGCAAGACCCCATATACATTTACATAAGCAGATAAATTTTTAAACATTTCTTGAACTAAGATAAGGATAATCACAAGAAATGAAGGCCAAACAAAACTAATTTCCTGATATTTATTTTAAAATTAATTTTTTTTTAGACACACTATAGAAGTCAAATTGAATATTATTGCTGTGAGGGATATGAAGGAGTTCCAGGCAATTGCAAACCAATTTGCGAGAATGCGTGCAATGGAAATGGTTTATGTTTCAGTCCCAATATATGTTTATGCAAAAATTCATATATCGGAAAATATTGTGAAATACCAATTTGCGAAAATTGTGACAATGAAGAAAATAGCTATTGCTCTACGCCAAGAAATTGCAGGTGTAAAGATGGTTATGCCAGTAATGATACCATTATCTCATCTGCCAATTGTTTTCCTATAAATGAGCCAAAGTGTAAGGAGCAAGGCCAATGTACCGATATATCGGATTATACTTCTAATGAACCGGAAACTAGTCCAAGTCTTGACTACCAATCGAAAACAACATTCATTCAACGAAGTTCTATAACTTCTACAACTGCAACTCCAACTACAACTCCAACTACAACTCCAACTACAACTACAACTACAACTACAACTATAGCTACAATTACAACTACAACTCCATCTACATCTACAACTGCAACTCCAACTACAACTACAACTGCAACTGCAACTACATCTACAACTACAACGACAACGACAACTACAACAAAGGTTCCATTAATCGAAATTCCACTCAGTAATTGCACGGACAACTGTCAATGCTGGACTGAATATGATGATATGGGAGCAATATCGAATACCAAATGTATTCAAACTTGCTCGAAAACTGTCAATAGGCAACATTGTTTAAACCTAACAAATTGCCATTGTTATCAACCGAATGGCCTGTTAATATGCAAAGAAGAAGATGACGATGAGATTTTTGATCAATTACAGTATAATTGCACAATTCGAACATCAGTGGAAGATAATACTGAAAAATTGCAGTCTTCAATGAATGAGAATAAACCCGCTCAAAAATCGAATTGGTCAATCATTGTTGGCACCATATTCATTATATGTGGTATTATTTTCCATTGCTGGGGCTTTAATTTATAAGAAAGCTTTTTGTTTCAAAAGAACAAATGTTAATATCGATGAACAGCCTTTTATTGATGAAAATTTATAGACTATATATCGACTATATATATAGAAAAATTTCGGATTATAGTATTATACAGAATTTAAAGTTCATACCTTATCCAAACCATGTAATATTCCAATTTTCTATTAATATTATTATTAAATAAAGGTTCCGATAAAATTATTATTATAATTTACCACCTGAAACAGAGATAATAATAAAATAATAATAATTCTAAATAAAATTGTTTTGAGCATTCGCAAATTAAATTTTTACAATCTAAAATTGTGTAATTATCTACAATACAATAAAAAAAACTTTTCGACTTTGTAATTTGTTTATTATTATTATTTATTATTATTATTACACTTATTTAACCACAATACTCAAATTTTGTTAAAGTTACTTAATACACAATTTTATTAAATACTTAAATTATGTTTTATCTTTTACCAAGTTCAAGTTTGTTAAAAATCGAGGGAGAATTACGAATATGCTATATTATATATTATTTGATCATTTTTGTGTATGTTAATTTTTAAACACATCTTTCAATATTTCTCCCTTTAATTTAAAGTTAATGAGCATTAATTAAGTTTTATTCATGATCAAATAAATAAATCATAAAAAAGCCTTTTTAAACACATTTTAATATACATAGTCAATAATGCATATATATATACAGATAGGTATATATGTATTTATAGTTTCTTGCAAACTAAACTTTCATTTTTCATCAATTGTTTTAAATTTATGCACTATCTTAACGATAATTTCAAGTATGAGATCATTTAAATCCTCAATTGTAACATTTAATTAATTTAATTAACTGAAAGATTCACCAAAACGACACCCAAAGGAGCTGAAAATTGCTTGAAAAATACTCGCACGTCTATATAGATAAAACATCAGCTAATCAAGCGGCATCTGGGCAATGGCAACGCTTTGTTATGCAGTCCGCACGCTTTATAAAATAATGATCAGGTGAGGGATACAAAGAGGATCCCATCAAAGAGACGAGACTTCTTTTGATTGCACCCGTAAGTGCCATATTGTCACTGTTTGATCAATCAAATTGCCGCCAATGATCAGCGACAGATCGTAAATGTAACTCAATCTCCCCCCCATTGATAATAATGATGAACCGAATGATGATCATGATGATGATGATGATGATAATGATGATTTCATTGCGTAACTTGTTTCCAGAGTGATCCAGAAATATTGTTGAGATTGCAATTAGTTATATGGTTTGCTCATCGATTGGGTGAGCTCTGCTAATTGACAATATTTATGAACACGTACACATTTTGTCGCCCGGCCATCCTTAATTGGAACGCTTTTAGCCCATCGCCCACAGTTGGCCAATTATTTTCATCAAAATTGTTGACAATTTTTAGCGTGCCATTTCAAGTCAATGTGAATGAGTGAATGAAAAGAGTCATGAAAATGATCGGAATGGGGATGGATGGGGGAGGGGTGGAGAGGGACAATATATATAGAGACAGGTCTAAGCCACGTTTTGGTTATACGAATCTGTGACATAAATTGTCGCTAGATGAGCTCAGGTTCTACCACTAAAAATAAGTAACAATAAGCGGCTCTTGACTTGCTGTCAGTTTAATTAAATTTATTTTAATTACACATTAAAGCATTCTTTTGTCGGTTTATTTTTTTTTTTTTGTTTTTGGTATTTTCGTTTTGTTTGTTGTTCATTTTGTTAGCCAAACAAGTTCCATTTTGTTATATTCGAAGTAGTTTTCAGTTTAAAAGCAATTGAAATTGATTTACGTTGTCGACTCTTAACTTAAATAAGTTGAAGTCTAAAGACATTAACCTTTAAGCTAAATTCTCTGAGATCATAGAATTTTATTTGTATATGTATACACACATACATACTATACAAAAATACATAAAGCTATATTGAGTCAGTGAATTCTATAAAATAATTCAACTTATTAACGGAAACTTTTTTTTTTTAAAAGGCAACATTTATGATTCTGATATGATAGTTAAAATTTGTTGTTTTTTTATTTTGATCTGAAGTAGTTAATATTGTGTATTAAACATTTAAAAAAAAGGTTCAATCTGAAATATTTTAGGGTATGTTCTAAAAAAATGGCAAATAAGTTTCATAAGAAAAATGTTTATATAAAAAAAGTTTCCTATTTCAAAATATTAAATTAAATGCTACTTGTACTATATAGTACCTCATATGATATAATCTTGTAATGCATCCAACAAATCGTTAGTATATATTAGTATACAGTTTATATAGTACAGTATATAATTTACTATACAAAGATATATAAATATATATAAAACTAGAACAAATGAAAAAATTACTCAAAAGATTTTATTTTACAAAATCTATAAATTGTTAACTTTATATATTTGTTCTATATTAAATATATTAGTTAAGGCTCTTTAAGGCTCTTAAAAAAAAAACAATTCGCAGTTAGGTACATATATATACTATATAGAAAATTCTTTCAATTTCATTAAAGTTCTATCGACTTTGTTAGTTGGCATTTTAAGACTCGGAAGTGTAAACATTTCTTTCTCTTCCATCATTATTAATTAAATTAGAATTCATTCGGAATTTTAATGGAATAACGTTAGACATTAATTTCAACAGTTTAATGTGACCTAGATATCAGTGGAACTCCACGCAATAGGAAGTTGACTTCTGACTTAAATACCTTGAACTGTCCATTTCTTTGTTCGTTTGTTTGTTTTGTTAGTTTTTTTTTCCTTTTTCCAAGTTAACCAAGTGCCAGTTAAACCATACGACAATATCTCATTGCCCGTTTGTCATTTGTCAAATGGAGGGAACAAAAAATAAAAACAAAAACAAAACAAAAAAAAAGAAATGAGTAAAACGTTGCCCAATTAGCGACACAGTTAAACGTCAACATCCTTACGGCTTCACATCCGGAGAGGCTGTGACGACTGACACTCAACTCCACTTCATTCTTCAGCTTCACGATCCCCCTCTCTATGGAGAACTCAGCTGGATCTGGTTGTCTGTAACCAGTGACGGTTACATTTTCGCCATCAATCAGTAACCGCAGCGGGCGCCTGCGCAAATATGCGGAACAGACAAAATATATATACAGATATATGTATCTGTATGTGTATATAATGAAGTAAGCAAGTCGTCCCTGCCGACTTGGAGTATACCCTGTACCAATAAGAGATATATGTATTTTATAAACTCAAACTCCATCCAAATCCCCTTTAATTGAATATAAATTACTTTATAAAATTCTCCTAGCAAGCCGAAACACCAAATTCATGCTTTCTCGCTCACTCATAACAGTGAACGAAACTAATGCGTCATTCGGTATAAAGCAACATGCGCATGCTATCTCGCTCACACGTTTCAGCTGCCACTGCCCATAGAATTTCAGTACAAAACATATATACGTATTATCTCCGATATTTATTGACCGATTTCGACCAAATTTGGTCAGATGGTACATATTGGCTATATAATTGAGTCTACCAAAAATAATACAACTCTAATAACTCTCTTTAACTCTCTTTAATACAACTCTAGATATAGTTTTCTAATTTGCGGGGGCGGAAGGGGGGGGGAAAAAATTTGAAACAAACTTGATCAGCGTACACACTAGACGGATGTTGACACCAAGTTTGGTTACTCTAGCTCTTATAGTCTCTGAGATCTAGGTGTTCATACGGACGGACAGACGGACGGACAGACGGACAGACGGACATGGCTATATCGACTCGGCTGTTGATCCTGATCAAGAATATATATACTTTATGGGGTCGGAAAATTTTCCTTCTGCCTGTTACATACATTTTAGCGACTTTAATATACCCTTGAACCCTATGGGTACAGGGTATAAAAAAACAAAAACCAACAAGTTTAGCTACTGTCCTGGGGGGATGTCACCACACTTTAGCGGATACTGCAAAAACCTACACAATTAGCTTTCAATTATAGCTGTGAAATTGGGTTTATTGCATTGCTAAAACATTTTACAAATGTCACGAGTCTGAAATTTATTTATTTATGTTTTACAGCCACTTCACTGCCAGCACTGAAGTCCCCGTTTTGTATTCCATTTTCATTAGCGATCCAATAAAACCTCATGAAAGAAAAACAAGAAACCCACAGATCGTGGTGCTATATCTATACTCTTCCAAAAAAAAGAAGCTTTCGTTATGCAAGTAATATCCCTTTGATTTGATCTATTTTTCTCTTTAAATAACTTAAGTTATTAACTTATCAAACTGAAGCTTATTGATAGAGCAAATAAAGTATGGAACAAGTACTTGGTTGGGCAAAGTTATAGTAATAGTAGTCTGAACCCGAATCAAACAATGTCGTTTTTTGCATACTCGTGTAAGCTGAATTGTCTTTAAATCTAAATAAAATATTAAGTGTCAACTAAAATGATATAATGATATTATGTGACCTTACTTAATATGATAGATATTAAAAATTTCAAGGAAAAGTTTTGCATCAACAGAAAACATATAGATCAGACATAGACTGATCATTTATAATTGCATTTGTTTTGAAAATGATATAGAAATTATAGAAATTTTATAGAAATGACGATATGATTATTGAAATGAACTTAAAAATGAATTTATATTTTTCTTCCAAAGTTCCTGAGACTTTATCATAACCTTAAAAATAGTTAATATATTTTCCGTTTTCATTGTAAACTTCGCTGTATGTATGTATATTGTATGTACCCCCCTGTTGTAAGGGTATTAAAATTACCCACTGGTTATATATATGTAGATAGTAGATATTGTGTAGCAATATTTCATTTGATCGAGCAGAGGCTACCGTTTCTTGGTGGGGGTGAGGATCGAAGACATAGCCATGGTCTGTTTGTACACAAAGCTCGACCATTGTGGCATTCAAAATTTGTGACGTATTTATTAATTAACACTCAATATTTCAACTTTATTGTTTTTGTTTTTTTTTTTTTTTTTACATTTTTTATGATTCTGTTATTTGACTTAGTTATTTAATACATTTTCTGATGTTTGAGTAGCCGGAACTAAAGTGCTCAAATGACAGAAGATATTCATACGTACATAAATCAAAGAAAAAGTGAATTTTTGGGCCGTGACTTTCTTTTGTCAGTTGAAAATTTTTGGAATTTAATGAATTGACTAATGTGAAAGTCGAAAGGGGAATGTTATTGATTAACGAAAAAAGAAGCTCAAAGAATGCTGTTTCGTTTAACACTTTTAACTAAAAGCATCTTTATTCAAGGAAAATAAAATATTATATATAGGATGTTCAGGATTTTCCATTTGAAACGCATTTTAAGGATGTTGATAATTTGGGAATATTATCTTATCTTTTAATTTGGCAACAATATGTACTTGTAGTCTGGCCACACTAGTTTTCGATTCATTGAGTAGTTCATCTTTCTTTGTACCATTCGGTTCGCCATATAATCGTCTTAATAAATATATATATATACTCTACTGCGAAACTTTGTTCTAGAATATTGGAGTGGGTCATCTCTCAGTTCTCTATAATTCTAACAAAGGAGACTGAAAAATAAATTAAATAAAATTTAAATTAATTGTAGTTTAAAATTATTAAGTTAATTATATGAACTAGTGAAAGATGATTGATTTTGATCACATTATGAAAGATGATGAATAATTCTTTTCTGTTTTTGGGCCGATTGCTTAGATGAAAGCTGTATGACAAAGTTATGCGATCCGGTAGATAAATTGCCATCGACTTGATAGAGAAGAAGATTGTATATATATTTATTTATTTTCCTCTTTATTTGTGTGTAAGCCTTCTTGCCACCATTTCTTCAAGGAGCTGTTTGGCTCTTGTCGTAATTCAGATTATCCAGCAGTAGATTCATTGCAATACGCTTATAGTCTATTCCTTTAAATCATCCCAGATGACTAGTCCAATTGTTCTCTGGGGTTCATTTGGATTTACTTTTCGATCATTTCCATACATCTGAGCTCGGAACCTAACCATGTTTTAAAATGCGATATTTAGAATTATATAAAACATTACATATTTCGGTCAAGCAGTTGATGTTGCAAAATGTTAGAAAATTGTATTTTAGACTTTTTATACCATTTAAAGTAGATATATTCTTGACCAGCATGAATAGACGAATCGATCTAGACCTGTCTGTCGGCACGTGTGTCCGTCTGTCCATCTGTCTAGATCAACAGCTTCTCCTCCGGGACCGATATAGAGCTAAAATTATCAACATATGCTTCTTTTTGCTGCAGGCATTGTACGTCTTGGAATCATCCCGATCGGACGGAGCTATATCATATAGTTCCTATAGAAATGATCGGACAAGAATAATTTTAAATCTTAATTACTCTGTAGTTTTTTAAGCACATGTCTCGACAATTAATGTTTGTGAGTTTATTATACTTATTAATAATTCTAAGTTTTATCAGAATTGGTTGACTATATCATATAGCTGCTATAGAAACAATCAGTCCAAAAAAATTTTTTTTGGTGGAAAATTTGTTTTCTCTCATGCCAGGGACACAAAATATGAAACTTGTAAACTTCGTATGTATAGAAATATATTTGTTGAACAGAATTCGTTAACTCAATGGTATAATTAATTGGTTCTGGTAAATTATATAAAGACAATCTGCAAGGCTATACGAAGTTCGCCATGGCCTAAGTTAGTCCATCCTTCTAGTTTTAAATTGATGGCGGTTTGAAGGGTATTTGAATTTTTAAGTATCACTGATTCTTGATTTGATTCAGCTGGAGCCGTTTGGCTAGTATATTTGGAATCCAAAATCCTTGTGGAGCATTGAACGTCTCACAAACCACGGATTATTGGAAACTAATTTCAAAATGTTGTATTGAAGAGCCTTTATTTCTAATATATTCTGACTGGATACTGCTCCCCACAATTAGATGCCCTATTTTTATGATATGAAAGTCCACTTTATGGGGCTTATGAGCCAATATAAATATTAATAGCGATGCCTAGAAACTTAAAAAGACCCAATTTAATTCATTTACTTTTATTGACCAGAAACTTTTAGCTCTCTTAGAATCTGGCTTTTATTTTTCAGGACTTGAAAAATTGTCAACGTCTCTTCCTCAAGTAGGCTGTGGGCCTAATCTAGTATAAGTAATCGTCGAATCTGTGCAATTCCCTCATTCAGTTGCTGTCCCATGTAGAAGCAACATCATATTATTTTCCTCATTTTATTTTATTGCCAGGTTATATTAAGTACTTACACAGCGACACCGAAAATTGCTTTTCTTGGGGCTACCTACTACAAGGTTCTTCATCCTTCATTGTTATTTCATCTAGTATTATATGTTCCTAAAATAAAATAATCTAATATTTTAAACTTATTCCATTTACTGTGCAGCTATCTATAGATTCTGTATTGGGCTTCATTCTAACCGATATACATATTTGTCTTTCTAATGCATAAAACCTCCTATAATTTATTACTTTACGTGTGTGTTAATACCATGATATAGTCTTCGCATCTCTTCCTCTGATCTGTTAGTTCTTGTAGAAAAATCGACTGTTCTTTGTAGATTTTTTTCCCTCATTTAATCTTTGACAGCAAATCCTTTCAGTATGTAGTCAAGTGAATTGAACATGCATAAAGTCAAACATTTTGTTAATTTAATTTATTATTTTCTTGCCAGTATCAAATTTGTAAAAGGAATCGGACCGAGCCAAGTATATGCTTATTTGTTTGAACATTGAATTAAATTCATTGTTTATTCGTTTGTCCAATATAAGAATGCATACTGTAATCAATTGTACTATCATAATTGTAATCGAATACGCATTCATTAATAAGCGAGTTTTATTACACTACAAGAAAAGAAAATGAATAAAAATACTCTTTATTCTCATGAATACAATAGAATATCGAATCGAATGCTTCATTAGGCGCTTCAAATAAAAAACATGCAGATCTTTTATTTCTATTTTATAATAAAAAATAGTTCTTCATGTATGCATCCGAAAGGACAATTAAATCATTCATTTTGCTATTCAGCTTTGAGTAAATATTGTACAACAGTGTGTAGTTATACAGTACTTAAAGAATATATTTATATGTATGTATGCCAATATAGTTTTCATTATTGAAAATTTATTTCAAAAAATTACTCATTATATAAAATTTCAAATAAAATATTGAACATATGTACAACGTGATAAAAAGAGACAAATCTTGTACTGCTTAAATTTAATAGTTATACAGGTGTTGTGGACACGTGTACTATACATACTTCATACATATGGATATTTTTTTTTTTATAAAATATTTTTTTTATATTTGTTTTTTTTACAAGAGTCTATTTAATTTAAAAATTTTTTTTTTTTAGTTTTTTAAGGCAATTCTTAGTGAAATGGATAATAATGCCAATAATATCTGAAATCTGCAAGAGTTGTTGCTTAAATTTAATAGTTTATACATACATGTGTACATATATTGCTGATTTAGTGTATAAAAAGTAAATGTTGCAGAATCTATATGGCATGTAATTTATAAGTGCTGCTTTTGTGTATTAGCCATCACAACTACCGCAAAAGAGGCGGCAACAGGTGAACAATTACCTAAACCAAAAAAAAAAAAAATAAATAAAAAGAGAAAAACCATACACAAAGAGAAAAAGAAAAACGCTTTGTGCATGAAACATGCGTTAATTGCCATAGAGTTAGTCCGTCCGTAGACTCGATGGGTGCCTATTTAGAGGCCTGGGCACGGTGACAAAATTAAACTTAATTGTTTTATGACAGCCGACAACTGAGCGGACCGCCGAGCTACAATAGGAAAATGTGAGGCTGCGACTGACCTAACCATCTTATACAGCTTTACCCTAGTGGCAGACAGACAGTGATTTGTCTGTGGGGCACCAGCAGCAGTGGCAACAACAACAACAACAACAACAACAACAGCAACAATTTTCAGCAGCAGCAACTTTAAACTTGCGGCGAGCGGCAAACAGTTGACATTTTTTAGGGTCTTTAACTGCGTGGCTTTGTCTGTTGGTTGTTTTTGTTTTTGTTTCTTTTTTTTGTATTTTATTTTATTTAATTGTTTTTCTTGTAAACGATTTTTTGTTTTGTTTGTTACTGTTGGATTGCTGCAGCCACCCATTTTATATTATATTTATTAAAAAATGTCTTACACAGAAGTCGACGTTTTTTTTCTCTCTTAATGAATCTCAAAACAAAGCAAAACAGAAAAAAAAAAAAAAAGTAAAATTAGTAGACAACAGCAGGTGCTGAGTTAGGTTATGAACCTCTACAGAGGATGTTGAAGAAGGTGGAGGAGATGGAGATAGAGTTGGAGTTGGAGTTGGAGGCGACTGACAACATTTCTGTCATTGCTTTAAGGTAAACTTTCAGCATTCTCATGTCAATCATTTTAGTTCAAGGAAATTTTTGCGGCTAGTACAACTGAAAGCAAAAGGTTAGATAGTAAGAATTTTAGGACATTTCTTAATATTGTTGCTAAAAAAGAGATTTATTGTTTTTAATTTAGGTATATATTAGTTTATTAATGTATGTATATATTTAAAAAAATGAGCTAAATCTCTTGTTTAAAATTATTCAAATGCAGCGGTTTATTTTTGCAAATTATTATCTAGTTGAGATGTAATTTAAGACCAAGTCCATTTTTCAGAGTAATTATAAATTGTTAGTTTTTTATACTACAATAACTTTTTTGTAGAGCAAAATTATCCATTTTCTGGTACGAAATCTTTCGTAACATTTTTGGCTAAGCAGATAAATTTTTGAGTTCCATTAAAGTACAAATTAATAAAAATAACTGTAGAATAGAGTAAGAGTATGAGTTAAAAACTCTTATTTGACAATTTACACTCCCGTTAACTATATCAAACATAAGAGATTAAAGACCGGATCGGTGAAGTTTTAAATTATAGGAGAAGTTGCGAAAATGCAAACAACAAAAATACATATATATGTATGTATGTACATAGCTCTTGCCTTTTATATTGTCACAACTGACTCTAAGTATATGAATATACACATATGTACATATATGTATGTATATGTATATTTGACAATAAAACATGAAAATATGTATAATACTATAAAGATTCTTTCTCAAAATTAAAATCTACTTTGGGTATATAAAAAAAATTTATATATGTATGTACATATATTTATTTCATATTCTTAATTTCATATCATTATAGCAAATTTTTAACTCTAAATAGCTTTATAATCTTTTTATTACCCTAAAAGGTCGGAAGTCATTTATCTATGGGGTGATATGATTGTAGTTATAAATTTCCAAATGATTTTTCCAAGATGTTTGTCAGTTAGCAAAGATTTTCAAACATCCTTCTAAATAATTTTCCGTCTTATTTCAGCACATTTCCAACTAATTTTGGTTTGTGCTGTCATTTAAAATTTTCTTGGGTTTTTCCACTCCATTTTCCAACAACAACAACAACATCACCCAAGAAACAATGGTTTTTATGATCCTTTTAAGTTGTCTTTTATCATTTGTTAATAATAATTATGGTCATTTGTGATAATTGTCAGCCATTGTGTCATGTCCGAACAGAGCATAAGTGCGTAGTTTAGGTTTTATACACACATACACATATATAGATACATATATATAGTGTATAATAATTGTCATTAAGATAATTAGTTAACTGGTCGCCTTGAAGTTGACGATCATTGCAGTTTAGAGTTTATTAAATGAAAAGTTATGACAAAAAACTCTTAAAGATTTATGTCGTTGATTAGACAGTAGCAGCCGCAAGAACCAAACCGACTGTGTTTAGGCTTGGGAAAAAGTGAAAATCCTTTATGGGAAATGGCCATTAAATAATGATGACCCACCGCTGACTGATCGTAAAAGAGAGTTTTTATGAATGAAAATATTCGGGTGGATGAGATGCTGAGAGATCACATAATTCCCTTTCACTCACTCACTCACACATCAACAGAAATGTGAAATAGAAACAACGCCAACGACTTCCTGATGTATGGCACTTTGAAATCCATAAATCGCCGTGAAATGCCCGTCCATCTTATCGAGATTGAACCACCCAAATAGTTTTCACAAAAGAACTCATAATTAAATTATGTTAATTTCGCACTCTTCGTCGGCGGCATCAAACACGATCAAAGCACAACAAAAATAAAATAAAATAAAATTAACAAAAACCAAATGACACTCCAGAAAAGACAATAAACCACAGCAGGCCATGTTAAGAGAAACGTGTTAACCTGTCACATCGTTAAAAAAATTTTTGATTGATTTTGCTCAGGAAGCTAAAACAGTGAGGTGAAACAGCTGTTGGGATGAGGTGACCAGTCAAACAGTCACTACGCGATCGTAATGGGAATAATGTGCCGCATTTAAATGTGGCAAGCCCATTAAAGTGCAAAACTTACTGGGATTTCGGGTTTTTTTTTATTATTTGGGTAGCACTTTGCTTTGTTGCTGGCTCATATTTAAAATACATTTAGTTGATGTAATTACACAGCAAGAAATCTTTTAAACCGCAATCACAATCATTTTTAAGGGATTTACATTAGTCACAAAGTAATAATGAACATGCAGTAGAGTTCCCGACTCGATCCAGGTAAACAGAATTGTTATAAAAAATTATACCTACACTTAGGAGAAATAAAATATTAAAAAGATTTTAAATGAATCAACTATGGCCTTGTTAAACCAAAATTTGTTGATAAAATAAATTTAAAAAGCTCGATTTTTACCAGATTTCTTATAGATTTTTTAAAATTTAAAGAAAATTGGGGTTATTGGACGTTCTGTTAATTGGTTTTCTGCCGATTTTAGAAATTATATAAAAATAAAAGAATCTACATTTATTTAATAATATACATACATATGCATATACATACATACACATACACACACATATATATACACAAACACAATCATAGAATTTCGTGTTAATAACGCCAAGAACAAATTCAAACAAATATCAAAAATAAGTTTCAATTGCTAAATTTAAAAAGTTAACAACGTACAAACTCCAACATTTAAGTGAATGGAAACAGGAACAGAATCAATCATGAAATTTAAAAATCAGAATCAACACAATTCGAATTAAAACAGGAAAAGAAATAACAAAAAAAATACTTGAACAATAATAGAAACAATATTATAAGAGAAAAGCCAAAAGCAGTTGGGAAAAGCTTCAGTGCGGATAGCAAAAATAGCAGGATAACAATAGAAACAATACTAACAGTAACAGCATCAGTAACAACTACAGTAACAACAACAACTCTATCAAAACTAACAACATTTGTATGTAGTATAAAATATTACAAATTACATTACAAATAATAACAGCAATAACAGTACAAAAACACCTTTAACAACTATTACAACAACAAAGGATAACAGTGACAATAACAGCCAGAGCAATTATTGATAATGCTAGAATTAATAATATTGCTGTAAAGACAATAACAGCAGCAGTCAGATTACCAACTGCAAAAAAATCAATAACAGAAGCAACAGGAACAGCATTGGCAAGCGCTGTAACTGCAAATGGAACAGATACGGCATCAACAACAGCTACAAAAAAAACTGTAGCAACAGGTACAACAACAACAGCTACAAAAAAACTCTAGCAACAGGTACAACAACAACAGCAACACAGCAACATGAGCAACGATAACAACAACAATCATCATTTGATGTTAACTTTAAAATCTTGTTAGCGTTGGCGACAACAAAACCAATTTTTTGTAGATTTATTAGTCCCCTTGACTAATACACACACACATACAGGTGCACACACACACACTTACATACACACAGAGACTGCTCCACAATTTCTCAATAAGCCAAATACCAGATCAAAGATCATTGTTTCCATCTCGCTTGGCCACAACAACAATATGCCGTTCGGACTTCAATTCCAATGAAATGTGTTTTTCGTATAAAAATGGTCCATGCGATGCGATCGAATTTAAATTGAAAAATTTGATTTTAATTCTAGCATTTGAAATGTGTTTTCATTAACATAATTAACAGCAAATTAAATGTAGTACCCACTTTACCATATTCGTTCCCTCTTACTCCCTCTCTCTCTCACACACACTCTCTGTCTCGTATTTTTACTATGTATTTGAGGTAACCTTTTGTAAGAGCAAAGAAAGTTTCCCCATTTGAAACGATCTAACAAACAAAAATTTGGTGTGACAGCAATTCGTCAGTCCATTAAATTTGGTTTTTAGCATCCATTAAATAAATACATAAGAAAAAAAAAGAAGAAGACCCAAGCCAAGTAAAGACGATTTGAGTTAAGTTGAGTTAATGCCGTGTTTGTTTCTACACTTTCGTGGGCATCATCATCATTATCACCATCATTATCATCATCATTATCATCGTCATCTGACTAGGAGGGGGGTCTCTCACTCTTGATTTATGCCTCTGGTTCATTTATATTGAAATTTGATATATTTGTGAGCAAGCGGGACGCGTTTTATTTTGCAAAGCTCGCGCCGTCTTGCCTCATTTTATAATGTATTTCTGTATTTTATATTCGAATTAATTGAAATGATTGTGATCTACAACGTTGCCTTGCCATATTATACTATATGCATACACTCATACATAAATACATACATAGTCGCTGTATATAGTATTTATATACATACGTATATACATAAGTATAGACAACATACATACATATATAATTTATGAATATCGCCCTTTTGCTCAATTCATTTGCCTCTTTGTCTTTGTCTCATTTTCAGCGCACTTATTTACAGGGGCCGAATAAATTATAGCAACATAAACCAGACAATAGAAAATATATACATACGTATGTAAATATCTGTATTATATATTGACATTCCGACATACTCGTATAACACCTTCTAAATGGGCATTTTCCGAAAGACTCTATTGATCGCAAACTTAAAATGTCTCTTTTATAGCATTTAGTCTTTGATTGAATTGTTCAATGTGTGGGCGTTGACAGGTATTTGCATAGGCTTATAGGAATCAAAGTTTTTATCTTACCTTGTATAACTGTATAGTATTGTGTTTTATGATGTAAAACGTTTCACTGACTTGAGAGATAACACCAAAATTTTACACGTCCATATCTGAAATCGCTTTTATTCCTTGAACATTAGATAAAAAAAGCATGTACATATTTAATCTGCTTTTAAATAGTTTTGTAAATGTTTAAGCCAGAAACCACCTGCATAGCAAAGTAAATTATTATTAGGAAAACATTTTCGGTTTTTGCCATTATCTATATACATACATATATTTTATTGATAGAAATACTGTAATATATATTCATTTAAGTGTGTAAATATATAGCTTCTCTTTTACATTTTTATGTCTAATATTTAAAAAGATTAATCATTGATTTTTAAGGTTTACATTTAACAATTATTAATTTATTTTAAATAGGGGAAGGAACGGAAGGAGGGGGGGCATGTTTTATCTGAATTTGAAGGAATAAACAGAACTGTTCCCACAAAACTAAGTTTAATTATGTACTTTGAAAATAAATGTTTAGTTTATTTTTCCGCGCCAGTTAAAAAGAAGACTTACGTATGTACATATGTATAATGAATGGATGAAAAATATTGAATTATTAAAGAATTTAACAAGAGAATCAATTTTTTCAAATATGCAATATTAAATATTTTGCCAAAAATAAAAATTTTCTTGTCGTTATAACAAAATTAAACTTTTATTTAATATTTTATTTTGAAGCAAAGATGAAGCCTTTTATCATAAAATATTCTAATTTTTTCAAAATATATTCATTGAATAAAACTAACTGAAAAATCTTTGGTAAAACTCAAAATTAACGAATTGTAACCAAGTAAACAATACTAACTTTCTAATCCGTATATTACTAAAATCAGAATGTCTGTTTTTTATGACGCGAGTTTTATATCGTATTACAAAAATTCATAAGAAAAATTAATAAGAAATTTTTTTTGTACAAGAACTAAAACTAAAAGGGACTCTCACATAGACCGATAAATTAAATAAATTTATTTACTTCAAGGTTCATCGGATTTGGCGTTACTACAACTTCTTTTAATTAAAAATAGTATTGAATTCTTTTTTAGTTTTGTCAGTATTTATTTATTTATTTTATACGAGGAGCTAATATTTATTTATATTTGAGAATTCTAATGTCAATACGTAAAATCTGGCAACGCCACAATAACCTGTAATATTTGATCACATATGTACAGATGTATGTATGTATGTACTCGTAATATGGTAAAATTTACTGTTAATATAGGACAGTGCAAAAAAATGATTGAAAGGTATTATTAAAATAAATATTTTCAAATGGATGTAAATCTATAGAATCTAATAATAATTTTTAAATGAAACCATTTTGCGTAGTGGTCAAATTTGATGAGACTTGGAAATGTTAGTCGTAGCTCTTGCAAAATACTGGACTGGACTAAGGACTAATTCTACATTGATAAAAACAGGTTAATTGAAACATATGATTGAAATCTCCATTTATAAACATTGATATCGGATTGAGTTCAAACTATAAACTATGTATAATAAGTTCAAAGCTTATTATCGCTGATATGCTGATCAGGAGTCAATATCCTGTCTAAATTTATAAGAAGACAAATGTTTCCTTCTTTTGGGCAACTTTCATCTTGGTTAACCTTACTAAGCCTTTAACCTTTAGAAATGCCCAAAAATTTGTAATCTTATGACTAATCTCATTTTAAATAATCCTCATCTCACTTGGCTTTCACCATCCGAGTGCAATATTAAAGGATCGTTTAATCTTTAGGCAAAAAATTAAAGAGAATTCAACCTTTTGGCAAATCAAAACATTTGTCAAGCTACACATACCAAAGGAACTTTCTGAATCTTCAGATTTCGTACATCCCAAATTAAATGACCAAACCTGGGGCAATTAAACCTAAAGCATGAGAATAAGATGAAGAAGAAACAGAAGAGTAGGAAGAAGGGAAAGAAGTGAAGATGAACACCCGCTGACAGAAAATCACTTGACAACGGCTGATCATTAACCGATAACACATGACATTAAAGGTTCACCAGCGAAACAAAGTTGACTAAGAAAGAGCAAGAGAGCAGGTTTTATATACATATATACTCGTATATATATTTTTTTTGTTTGTTTGTTTATTTTTTTTTTTTTAAATGCCGACAAAATAAGATAAATGCCGACCACCCCAAAAAAGGGTACTACTAAAATAAACGAAAACTAAGAGCGAAAAACGAGCGGAAAATTAATAGTGTGAACAAAGAAACGAAGGGAATTGAGAATCTTTGGAGCAACATCAACAGATAGGTATCAGCTTACATTGATGCTGAAGTTAGCCCCCAACGAGAAGCTGGAAATTTGTCAAAATGTCAACGGGTGAAACAGTTTTTAGTATGGTTGGGGATTTCATTTGGGTTCATCTTGAACATAACCACGTAGCTTTTGTAAAACAAACCATTAGCAGCTAATAAACATTAGTCATGCAGGAATTGGAATTGTAGTTGGAGTTGGAGTTGGGATGGAGTTGGAGCTGGATCTTAACTTGGGCAGGAGCCTCTCACAATGATTTAGTGGGTATAATTAAAAATTATTTTGGTTTTTGGTTTTCTTTTGCTCTCGCATATGTAAATGATGTCGCAGAATTCCACGAAAAAAAAAAAAGGAAAAGAAAGAAACGAACACAAAAAACCGAAATGAACTAAGGTTGAACAAGTTTTTCTCCCCTTTTAATCATAATGAATTGCTCGTTTAATCAAAATTTATGCAGATCATGGACCCAACCAGCGCGTGTTGACAACCCAACACAATCAATCAAAGTTCAAGTAGTTCAAATGATAGTAGCCACTGTTTTTTCTTTTTCTTTTCCTTTTTTTTTTGTTTTTTTTAACCTACGATAAGATCGTTTTGTAAGCGATAGTACGAGTAGATAGATAGATTGACTATTAGAATAACCTGTAGATTTAAGAGGTACAGGGATTCATTGGTTGACTCATCGCTGATTCAAGTAAAGCTGTAAGACTATACCACTTCATTTGTCTCCTTTTTGTGGTTCTCTGAATTTCTTTGGGTCCTCTTCTGTGTGTGTCCTCTTGTGTGTGTGTGTGTCACCATTTTGCAGATCCTCGTTTACTTCTTCGGTTTGTAATTTATGGGATTTTCAACCAATCACAAATCAAGTTAAGCATTTTGTTTTGCACATTTTTATGGTCGCTACTGATGCTACATATACAAATATATATATATATACATCCTATATGGTTAATGAAGGAAAAGATCGCTTGAAAAATAAGTAACCCAAGTTTGTGTTAGAAGATAAATTATAAATAATAGATAAAATATTTATAAGTTAATATATAATAAATATATTACAGATTAAAAGCAAATATATCAGATCATTTTTCAATATGGAATCTAAGGAAAACTTAAAAATATTAGGTACCTGTAGTAATAGAAAAGTAATTTGAACGTTTTTGATTTGAAATTATAATCAATATATATATACATATACAAATCTAATTTATTTAATATTGAAAAAACAAAAACCAATAGATCTATTCATATGAAAAAATTGTGGCAAAAGGTATTGGTTAAATCATTAATAAAGATGATAAACTTCACTTAGTTACAATTAAACTTTTTGATCTTTTGAATATAAGTATATATAATATAATATATACATATTAAACTTGTTGATCCCTTGAATATATAGTCGGTATACATTTATTATTCATATGAAGTAGGGCCTGATCCTTGCACGCTCCTTATAACTAACCGAATTAAGTTTTGCAGTTTAATTATTTTTTATTATTATTTATATTTTATATTTTATTATTAATACTTATTTGATTTATTTCATTTTTAAATTGTAAGACAGCATCGATTCTAAATTGTAAACAGAATTTTCAATTAATTAGTTAAATATAAATAAACGAATGTTCAGCCATTCAAATATTTAAAGTTTGAAAAGTAAAAATGGAATTAATAACATTCAAATTATAAAAAAAAATTAAAGTACATACTCTAAGTATTCCTCTATTTATGTCTTTCCGATTCCCGATCATATTTAATGAACTGAAATTAACTTAAATAATCAATAAATAATAATTATAATGGATTCACAATTCAAAGTAAATCTAATCTCAAATGATTTAATAATTTTTAAAAAATTTTCCTCTCATGTTTAACAGAATTTAGGTACAAACCGGTAGCTCCTTTTGGCCATTTCAAACATTCCATCTGATAAATGTCATATGAGTTGTTTTAGGCCCTCAGCTCCTTCCCACACTTGCATACATACATAAGATGATTATACTGATCATTCCAGGTGTATGGACATAACCGTAAGATTCACACATGCCAACAATAAGACCAACAACGAGGGAAGAAATACATTTTCAAAAATTTAACGATGCGCACATTTTATTACCGCAATTAATTACAAAAAAAAAAAAGAAAAAAAGAAAAGAAGAAAAAACCAACGCCAGAAATCCCAGTCAGGAGAGAAGCGAGATCCACACGGATCAACAGAGAAAGAGAGAGAGCGAGAGAAAAGAATACGAGGGCGCAGAGTGATCTTGAGATAGAGATAAACTTTATGATAGATGTGACTAGTAAAATGCTACTACCAAATGGTTCTAGTGATAGCAACTCTCGTAATTGGAGGTGCTACAGTTTGTCTCTGCTTAATTGGCAGAGAGTCAGTCAGAAAGAGAGAAAGATTTAAAAAGAGATTTTCTCCATCTGAATGGAGAGAAAGAGAGAGAGAGGAACCAGTTTCTTGACCAATTAAATTCAACGAGAGACCTGGCCGAAAAGATGTTGTGGTACCCAAACAATGATCAAGTCAAAACATTTCGAGTTTCGACGCGTAGCGCGACAGTTGCAAATCGCTAAGACAACTTTTACCGTGTCTATGAACGAATCCGTAATAAAAAGCATGGGTTTCAAGCATGCCATAATGCAGCGCACATATGACTTGTCACCATTGCCACCGGCGCCACCGGCAACATTGCCAACGGCAGCAGCTGTGGCAGCTGCAGCAGCTCCTGCCCAAATCACAGATTTTAGCATTAGTCGGATATTGGGCAAGGAGAAGGAGATAAAAAAGAAATCTACATCGGATATTTTGGATCTCTCGAAGAGTAGTCAACCACCAACTGCAATGTCAATATCAACTACACAACAATCGCCGGCAACTCCAATCACCTCACCAAATAATAATCCCTATTTGACAACATACTCACCAGATTTTCTGGCCATGGCAAATGCTACCAAATTCTATGCACAATTTTTTCCACATCTTTTGCCAGCCTATGCGGCAGCAGCAGCTGCTGCTGGTCTAAATACACCTCCCACATCGCCCTATCAGCTGCAGCAACAACAGCAGCAACAGCACCAACATCAACAGCAGCAGCAACAACATCAACAGAAACGATATTTCGCTCCTTATGTGATCAATAACAATCCTTTGCCGCAACCATATCCCCGTACAAAACCCTCTACAGCCTGCACTCGTCCGGATTGCTTTGAATGCCTGGATTACTACAAACAACTTCAATCTGTGGCATACAAGCAATCTACACCCTTGATATCGCCATCAGCATCATCGATCAGCAGCACAAGTAGTTCACGTCCAATTCGACAGGATCATCTCAATCTAACAACCAGCACAAATATCTCACTGACCACAGTAACCAATCTAAGTCTGAGCACTAGCCAAAATGCTGCTGCCGTTACCCTAGCTCCCAAACCGAGTGTCACGGCCAATGCCGTCGGCATGGGAACTACCAATCCACCCACTGCAGAGGAGATCAGCTATAAATGTCGTATATGTGATAAGGTTTTCGGCTGCTCGGAGACATTACAGGTGAGTGAATGAAATGAAAAGCCGATCAATAATATTTAGAATAGATGAACCATAAAATGGATCGTGATTGATCCGGGATCGAAATTTTAGACCTTTTTATAAAGAAATGGAGAAGATCCTCACATGGAGTTTAGGTGATAGGAGTTTAGAGATAGAAGAAATTTATTTACAATTGTGTAGAAAGAACTACTAAGAAATATTGGGAGAGCGGATCAAGTACGCAAATACATATAATTATGATTAATATTAATTATAATATATGTAATTATATAATTTTAATTTATTCTGTTATTTCAATTAAAATCTATTCGTATTTTACTTTGCCATATATGGAGATTTTCCACCTAGACTTTTACAAAAGTATATTTAAATAAGGACTAAGTTACCTGATAATTAAGAGTATAATATATGGTTTTTTCTATTTCCTTCAGATTATAATACGAATTTTTATCTTAAATAGATAAGTAGTTACTAAATGCATCTTTTGGATAAAACTTTTCCAATCAGAAATTCCATTTTAGGTATAGATAAAGATTTCTTAAAATTGAAATGAAAAAATTATAGTCTATATAGTGAATGGGACTTACACCAAAATATTTCTATAAATTATACTCGGCTTTTTATTTTCGAGATCTTCAAATGTTATCAAATGATGCATTTATTTTTTTATCATTGTCAATATAATAGAAACAATTTACGATAAATATATCCAGATGGCTTAAATACTTTATTCAAACCCAAATTTATAATTTTGAGAAGAGCGGTGGATATAAAATATCGTCCTTAAAATCGATGTCGAACTGATTTCATGATTTCCGAATTTTGGATTGTGAATCTGTACTTCTAAAAAAGGATTATTGAAGATAAATGTTAAAAAACATTTCAAATAACATTTTCAAATACTGAAAATATATTCAGTATACTTTCATCAAGGATATATATCTAATTTTCTAATAGAAAAGTGTATGTACATACAGACATAGCTGAATATAGTTATTAAAAATTCACTATCAGAGGCTACACATTTTTTTTTAAATTTTCGTTTAATCACATGTAATTATTTGACTTTCATTAAATATATTAAGCACATTTCTTTAAAAATTTAAAATATAATATTAAGAAACAATAGTATAAATCAATCAAAATCGTGATATACATATATATATCAAATTATCGATCTCTGATTTTTTTTAATTGAATGATTTCAACTGTAACAAAATATTTGATTTTTTTAATAGCATTTAATTGGAAGTTATGCATTTTCATTGCATTTTAATTTTATCAATTCGAAATTCTTGTACAACTTGAGATATATTTTATTTAAACTTTCTTATTACAAACTGTTTTTAAACAGCTCCTTGTTTAAATGATATATCGTTAATATCAACATTAACGACTGATATAAAAACAAATTGCATGAGTTTATTTTGTTTCTTAATAATTTCTTTTTTTGAACTGAACTTATATTGAAATTCTCATGTCCCACTTGGAACCTGTTTCTAAAGCAAAATGATCAAACGGAATTAAAGAAAAGGGGCGTTTCAAAAGCAGGTAAAAGGCGGAGTCACAGTTTCCAAGGTGATGGAGAGAGAAGAAGAAAGAAAGATAGAGAGCGAGAGGGATAGGCAGTGCGAGTGGATGAGAAAGGGAGTAAGAGCATAGTGCTCTTTGGTTCAGGTCGTTGTCGTTCCACAGATTTCACATGCAAATGTTAACACCGACGTTTGACTAACAATAAAAAAAAATGGTGGGCAACCGAAACAGAAGCGAAAACTGGTTTTACGCATGGGTGCAGCACACTCATACACACACACATACACATTCATAAACACACACACACATATACATATAATACATATCTTAGACAAAGTGGGACGGGATGAAGGTTAACAACAAAATGGTCTCCAACATGTGTAGAAAGCTCAAACTTATATTTGTTTCTTTTCTTTATTGGTTTATTTTGCAGAATCATGAAAAGACCCACAAATCTCCACGATATGAATGCTCGGATTGTGGTAAAGGTTTCTCCCAGTTACGGAACTACAAATATCATTTATCTGTGCATCGTGGTACTAAGGAATTTGCCGCCGAGTGTCCCGAATGTGGCAAGACTTTTAATGATAAGGGATATCTGAGTAGTCACATGAAAATCCATCGGAATCGTAAGGAATACGAATGTCCCTATTGCCCCAAGTCGTTTAATCAACGTGTCGCCTTCAATATGCATGTACGCATCCATACGGGAGTCAAGCCACATAAATGTGCGGAATGCGGCAAAAGATTTTCAAGGAAAATGCTACTAAAGCAACATATGCGAACGCATAGTGGTGAGAAACCGTATCAGTGTTCGGTCTGTGGCAAATCCTTTGCCGATCGCAGCAATATGACTTTGCATCATCGTCTCCATTCGGGCATTAAGCCATTCAGTTGCCCGCTCTGCCCGAAAGCCTTTACCAAAAAGCATCATCTTAAAACGCATCTCAACTATCATACAGGATGTAAGCCTTATGTTTGTCCGCATCCAAATTGTAATCAGGCCTTCACTCAATCCAGCAATATGCGTACCCATGCCAAAAAGTGTCAATATCGTCCATTAGACAGTGCTTCTTCATTGGGGACATTTCCGGTAATGGGAAAAGTTCAAAATCAGATGCAACAAGTGCCAACTAGCCTGGCATTGGCGACATTTGCCATGCCGGCGCCTCCATCCTCAGTGAACTTCCCTCCGGCACAGCAATCTCTGCTAAGCAATTTGCGAACATTTTAAGGTGAAATTTAAATTAAGCCAACCAAATTTATACATACTTATGTATGTATGTACATAATTTATAGGTATTATATGTTCACATTTTTTTAAATATTAGCTGAATTTTTAAGTATTTTAAAGCAGTAACCGTGAACCTGTCCAAAAGTAACTTTTTAACCAGAGTGAAAGCAATCTGAATAAACTCCATGAGTAAAACGTGGGATCAAAAATCAAAAACTTGTGAAATTAAAGATATCGATTTTAATCGCTTTCGTTATTTTTAAATTATCTTTCAATACTGTCCATCTTGCGAAACCTATTAACATTAAATTAACAAAATTTAAAACAGAAAATTGTGTTAAAAATCCTATACATAAGATAGTTTAAACATTATCTCAAATCTAGTTAACTAGTTTTTATTTGTCTTGACTTTGACATCCGTATGTGATAAACATTAAATAAATAATTAATTAATTTCCATTGAGTTGAAAGCCGAATGTATATAATTCTTCCTCGATTATGGATTGGAATCCGCAGGAACTTAATCAAGTTTTGATTCCACTAAATAAGGTTAATGAACATGAGGTACGAAATATTGTATTATACCCCATGTACGGCCCTTTCTATGGTATAATTGGTATTGTTTCGGCCATTGTCTTCTCCGCCTTTGGAGCATCCTATGGAACAGCTGTGGCTGGTACCGGAATTGCGGCCACTGCTGTGATGCGTCCTGAATTAATACTGAAATCCATTATACCTGTTGTGATGGCTGGAATAATAGCGATTTATGGTTTGGTTGTAGCCATCTTGATCTCTGGCAGTCTGGATACAGCAGAATCATATTCAATAGCCAAAGGATATGTACATATGGCAGCTGGCTTATCTGTTGGCTTCTGTGGATTGGCAGCGGGTTACTCAATTGGCGTTATTGGCGATATTGGAGTTCGTAACACTGCTCAACAGCCAAGACTTTTTATTGGCATGATATTGATATTGATTTTTGCCGAAGTGCTGGGTCTTTATGGCTTAATTGTGGGCATTTATATGTATACAGTTGATATGGAATAATAGCATTATCTTATTAAATAAAGTCTATGATGAAGAGAACTTCGCAAAAAAAATTTATTTCATATTTCAATAACATTAATATTTCAATAAAATAGAATTTCAAATCTGGCGCTCAGGGCTGGGAATTGTTTAGCTTGAATGCTAGTGTTGCCATAGAAAAGCTTGTAGTGCTGCCAGAGTCTGCAAAAAACAAGCGAAAACTATCGATAATGTTAACTCAATATCGATAATATTTGGATAGTTAATTTATCGATGAATTTATAGCACTACTGGGGAATAATTGACAAAACTCATGTAATTTTGTTACAAATAATTGTGAAATTTAACAATTTGCGGTTATTTAAAGGTTATGAATTGAACACGCTAACAGTTTCTTTTGTTATTTTGCTTACAGCTACGACACAGCCAACTGCAGGAGCAACAACACCAACAACTTTTTTTCGCCAGCGTGGGCAGCGGCAAGAGAAGAAGAAGAACAAGCAGGGAATAACGAAGGGGAAGGCAAAGCGAAAGCAGAGACTGATCAGACCACGTCAAGAGCAGCTGCTGGCCAGTAGCAGCGGTGGTCGAGGCCGTACAATGGCTGAATACTGGCAACAGCTTACTAACGGCATTAATGGCGGAGCAGTCGCATCTGGAGCTGGTTCCAATGAATCAGCTTTAACTGCTGCCAGCTATGGCCATGAGGGAGCGGCTATGCCAACTAACACTAATAACAACAACAACTATGTGAACTTCAATCAGTTCATTATGCAGCATAATTTAGGTGGTGGTGGTGGTGGTAATGGCACACCTAATGCCTCTCCCGCCATAATGCAACCACCTTACACAATTGGCGGCGGTGGCGGAGCCTTTGGACTGACACCGCCACCTGCAGCTCCCAATAGTTTTGGACCAGTGAGTAGAATTTAATCATCAACAATGCCAATTTTCCGCATAATGTTATAAATTAACAATTTTCTTTTCGCTTCTTGATACAGTTTTATTCACAACAATTTTATGCGTCCTATCAGAATGGCGATGGTTCAACTAATAACATAGCCCCCACTTCATCATCCTCGTTTGTTGGAAATTATGCCAGCGGTAGCAGTAATAATGTTAACAATGCGTTTGCCCAGCTTTATACGCCTTTTGGCAACAATCCATTTGGATTTAGTGCTTCCAAACTGCAGGCAACTGCACCCGAATTTGTGCCCCAAATGGCTAAACTGAATCTGGATGAGCCATCAGCAACACAACCAATAATGAATGGTAATAGCACTGCCAGCCAACCGGAAACTGCCATAAATACAGAAGCTTCACCATTGAACCAGAAATTACGTTCAGCCTTACCACCCACCAACGATAGGGATCGGGATCGTGATCGTGAAAGGGATCGTGATCGGGATAGAGATCGTGACAGAGATCGTGACAGAGATCGTGACAGAGATCGGGATAGAGATCGTGACAGAGATCGGGATAGAGAGCGTCCTATTAATTCACGTCAGCAACGTCGTGTTGATTATCGGGATGAACGTGAGGATCGCTATGATCGCAGTAAAAAGCCACAGAAGCAACAACGATATGACAATCATCGTAGTAATAAAAGACGCGACGATTGGAATCGTAATCGAGATCGTATAAATGGATTTCAGCGTGCCGTTGAGGAGCTGGACACTAGTAATGAGAGCAATCAACCATCGCCAGAGAAACATCCACAGCAGCAACAGCAACAACATCAACAACATCATCAACATCAAATATCCCCCAAAAGGGCAGCCGATAATGAGAAGCTATCGCAGCGAGAGAAACTCATTCGTGACATTGAGCAACGTCGATTGGAGTGTTTGGTGTGTGTGGAGGCCATTAAGTCGCATCATGGCACCTGGTCATGTCAGAATTGCTATCACGTTTTACATTTGAAGTGTACCATAACATGGGCAAGTAGTTCCAAATCGGATAATGGATGGCGTTGTCCCGCCTGTCAAAATGTTCTGCAAGAGGTGCCGCAGGAATATTTGTGTTTTTGTGGCAAATTGAAAAATCCTCCAATCAGTCGGAATGAATTGCCACACAGTTGTGGGGAGGTCTGTTGTCGCGTTGAAGGCTGTCCACATGCCTGCACTTTGCTCTGTCATCCGGGACCGTGTCCACCATGTCAGGCCAATGTGGAGCGTAGCTGTGGATGTGGTCGCTCTAGCAAGATAATGCAATGCTCGATGAAAACTGAAATTAAATGCAATGAAATTTGTGACAAGTTGTTGAATTGTGGCGAACATCGTTGCCAGGAGGAATGTCACGAAGGCAAATGTAAGGCATGTGCGGAGCAAGTGCAGCAGCATTGCCATTGCAGTAAACAGGAACGTTTGGTCCAATGCACCAAGGAAAATCGAGATAAACTGAGCTACTCATGCAAGGAGAGTTGTGGCAAACCATTGCTGTGCGGTAATCATAAATGCAAGGATTCGTGTCATGCAGGACAATGCCGACCATGTAAATTGAGTCCTGAACAAATAACAAGTTGCCCCTGTGGAAAAATGGTTGTACCCAAGGGACAACGTGTCAGTTGCCTAGATCCTGTGCCCACCTGTGAGGGAATCTGTTCAAAGACATTGCGTTGCGGCAAGCCCCAACATCCGCATCAGTGTGGGACAAAGTGTCATTTGGGTCAGTGTCCACCATGCCCCAAACAGACGGCTGTTAAGTGTCGTTGTGGGCACATGGATCAAATGATCAAATGCCGTCAATTGTCCACACGGGCCGATGATGCCCGTTGCAAACGTCGTTGCACCAAAAAACGCAGCTGTGGCAAACATAAATGTAATGCAGAATGTTGCATCGATATAGATCATGCTTGCCCCTTGCCCTGCAATCGTACTCTGAGCTGCGGGCGGCATAAATGCGATCAACCATGTCATCGTGGCAATTGTCCACCATGTTATCGCAGTAGTTTTGAGGAGCTCTACTGTGAATGCGGAGCAGAGGTTATCTATCCCCCAGTACCCTGCGGCACTAAGCGTCCCTTGTGCAAGCGCCCTTGTTCGCGTACTCATCCCTGTGAGCATCCGCCTCAACATAATTGCCATTCGGCCACTTGTCCACCTTGCATGATGTTTACCACAAAATGGTGCCATGGCCAGCATGAGCAACGCAAAACCATTCCCTGCTCCCAGGCTAGTTTCAGTTGTGGCTTAGCATGTGGCAAGCCCTTGACTTGCGGTCGTCACAAATGCATCAAACCATGTCACGAAGGGCCATGCCAAGCGGCAAATGAGCAATGTCGTCAGAGTTGCCCCAAACCACGTCCTGGATGTGGCCACAAATGTGCAGCTATTTGTCATGAAGATGCCTGTCCCGAGACCCCATGCAAGGAGCTCGTGGAGGTGCAATGCGAGTGCGGACACCGTAAACAGAATCGCAGCTGCCAGGAATTGGCCAGGGAACACAGTCGAATTGCCACCGCTCAATTGGCCTCATCCATGGCGGAAATGTCTCGTGGCAACTATATGGAACTCAGCGAAATTCTCGCACCAGCGAAAACAAGCAAAACCAACAAAACGTAAGTTGAAATTTTACAATTACAAAATTCGATAATCGAAATCATAAAAGATAATGTACATGTATATATTTATATACTGCGTGCATGATCTCGGTTTAGTTTTGATCAAATTAATCAAAGCTACAAATTTTTTAAATATTTGCTTTTTATAGTTAGATTCATTAATTTACTATTTGGAGAATATAGAATATGAGCTAGTAATCTTTAAAATTTGTCCATCAGTATAGAACTTCAGAAATATTTATAATGTATATTAATTTTGGTCAGAAGTTTGCAACGCACAGAAGGAAGCATCTCCGACTATATAAAGTATATATCTGATCAGCATGAATAGCCGAGTCGATATGACCAGTCCGTCTGTCCGTCTGACCGTCTGTCGATCAACTTCCCTCCGAGACCATAAGAGCTAGCCAAATTTTCAGCATCCCTTTTGCGCAGGCATTGTATATCTCGGAATCATCCCGATCGGACGACTAAATCATATAGCCCCAAGGAAGGATCGGTCATGATAAGCTTTATCCTCAATAACTCTGTTGTTTTCAACCGAATGCCACAAATTGATATTTATGAGTTTAATATGCTTCTGATACCAACCAAGTCTGATCAGAATCGGTTGGCTATATTATACTATAGGAACAATCGGTACAAAAAAATTTTGTAAAAAATTTTTTCTTAAGCTCAAAATTTTAATTTGTAAATTTGGTATGTTTAATTACAATAATGTCTTATTATATAAGAAATCTGCATGAACCCCCCAAGTTCCATCTTTCTAGTTTTTCCTATATCCCGATCACTGGAGTACTGATTTAAGTAGGTAGTGTACTACTGTGATCAATAAGTTAGGTGAATTGATTTCATCCCCTTCAAAGTAATCCTATCGCCCTATAAAAATCCCCTCTTTGCCTACGCTTTTTCCAATCCTCAAATTAGTTCGTTTTCTGTCAAGATCTTTTGTCTTCAAGATCTTTGATACGATTTGGTGTCCCCTTTTTGAGTTTCCTAAATAGCCGAAGCCAAATCATACAAATGCTGTAGCTGTGGAACGACCTGAATCGAGTTTTAATCAAGTTCGCGAAGAACCAATACAGATGAGAGATGATATGAGAGATGGCGAGTGATGAAATCTCCAATTGTAAAAGTCGAAGAAATGACGTTTGATTTTATTAAAAACCACACGTGTTTAATAATGGTGGTAATAACGCGCGAGTCCTATTCGGTGGAACAAAGGACTTGAAAGGGTTCATGCGAGGTATAGTTAGTAGTACAGCGTTTAAGAGATGAAAGAATGCAGTTTCTAGTGTGCCTAAAAATTACTAAAAATTATATTTGGTTTGGTAGCTGCATAAAATTTACACCAAGCATTATTCTACGGTTAAGAAGGGAGGGACAGGAGGTTTATTAAAGTAGCCTACTCGTATACGAGGGAAGCTTTAAGTTATGATCCCAGTTTAGATCACGAAGTGCCAAATGTTTAATCTGCCTTTGCACAGATTCGATTTTCATTTGGTGTGATTCATATGTAGGCGTATTCTAAAATTGGTCCGACCAAAGTGATAAAAAATTAATCCTTTTGACAAAAAGACACTAGGCAGATGTCGGCAAACTAAGAAATAATATTTATCTGACTTCCGAGAGTCTTAAATGACAATTTCAGTTAACCATTTGAAGGCAGATGACATCAGCATAAAAAAATAACATATGAAACAGTATAAACAGCTCAGGAGAGACTGGTGTATTCAAGTATTATAGTATATGCATATGTACATACATAGTTAAATATATAAAATATTTAAGCATAGAAAGACAACATCAGCTCGTGCTAACTTCTTTATGTATATTTGTCTAAAGGAGGATTGTTCCCTTAAAAAAAATAACAATAAACAATATGAAATACGAATCTGACGGACAACTATCGAAAATCCTCCATCATGTGACTAATGCCTCAGTGTCTGATCATATTACAGATATGAGAACTCAAGTCATATGCATTTATTTGGTATTAGATTTATGTTTGTAAACATAAAGTTCCATCATCTCTATAAGGGAAAGTAAATATTTTTAATTACATGGATTGAGAACTTCCAAAAGTGAAATAATGAGTAATAAATAGAATGGTTGACCAAAAGGTTTTGATATGACAATATTAATTCATTAAAATTTGTGTGGTTTTCATAGCTGATAAACAAAATTATTTCGGTACATACTAATGAGAGTTATTAATATTAGTAGACAGTAAGGAATTATATAAATCTGATAGGTCTTAGAGATCTGCATGGATATATTGTAAATCTGAGGCACTGTGAGTGTCTTTTGTTTTATTTGTTTTGGATTTTCATGAACTATTGAGTGGTGGGTAGGTTCCCATTGTACTGCGTTCTTATTTGTTTTAAAAATAGTTAATCATATTTCTAATATGCAATTATCTAGCATTTATAAGTAAAAGTCAACAAAAATCACATAAAATCGAATTTATTGAGATTGGATTGTTTTTGTTTTTACATTCTGTGAATCATACAGTTGAATAATAGAAATGAGTGCCAGGGTGAGTGCTTCTTTTTGATAAGATTAGGTTGTCCACCACGTGAATGTTGGTTGTTTAGAACTAATTCGCTTACTCAGCTGGATTTTGGTCGCAGATGTATAGAAATATTTAATTAATTTGTGAATGAATGTTTCTAATCTTGTTTTTTTCATACAGGCCTCTTATAGTAGGTACACTAAGCTACAAAATTGATTTACACAAGCCATAACAAGTAAATTATTTGATTAAAATTGTTGTGTTTAAGAGGCAAGAATAATGCCATCGGGCTTGATGCTAGTTTAATACTCTTTCTTTGTGTATGAAGAAGCAGCGAGAAGTGTATACAGAGTTCGGCTAATGTTATGGTTATGCTTGTATATATGTATAACCAAAATATATTTTTAATTGTTTGCTAATCAAATTTAAAGTTAACAAAGTAAAAATGAACATTCTGATTTAATAGTTAAATTTGCATCATCTTTTACATTTTATTGCCTAATCCAATAATTTAATATGAATCAGAAAGAAATTCGTTATATAATTAAATTTTAATTAGGTAAAGTTAATTAGTTATTTGTCTAGGCACCTTGATTTAATAAGATTGAGTAAATTCTGTCATTGATTTAATTGTAGGAAAACCTTACAGACCAAAAAAAACTGCATTTAAATATTTAGAATATCTTCAATAGTTTAGCAGATATGCACCATTAAAGTTTAACTGTACCGCTGCACGAAATATGCTGTGAATGACTGTAGATAATCGAACAATACTTCGCATTAAGTATTTGTTATGTCGGGTTTCAAAGATTTAACATCCTCATCAGATTAATAAACTTTTCGCATTAGTATTGCTTGCATTTTTATCACTTATCAATTTCTGGATTCAAACTCGAAGGGAATGGATTGGTGGCATTATTTTGGTCCGAAAAGGTTGCAAAAATAGGGGAATGCATTTTGCAGAAATTGTTTAAACATTCCATGTGCCATTATGGCAACTGAAACCTTAACACAATCCTTACGTTTATCTGAAATACTTTTATGTATAAGCTTACGAATAATGCAATCGTATATATACATATATATATCGTGAGTTTTATTGTCAGGCCTTAACTGTATATTGGCTTTAACAGATTTTCATTTTGGTTACTTTTACTTAAATTATTGTTTATACATTGATTTGATTCCCTTTCATTCCTGTTACTTTTAGTTTGGATTGCAATGATGAATGTCGCCTGCTTGAACGCAATCGCCGTTTGGCTATAGCTTTTCAATCTGGACGTAATCCAGAAACTCAACCAAAATCGCTTACCAAATACTCTGAATTTGTGCGAGGTTTTGCCAAACGTAATCCTGCTCTAACCAAGAGTGTATATGAGACATTAACCGATCTGGTTAAATTGGCCAAGGAGAGCAAACAAAGATCACGGAGTCATTCGTTTCCTACCATGAATCGGGAGAAACGTCAGTTGGTGCATGAACTATGCGAAATATTTGGCATTGAATCGGTGTCCTATGACAAGGAACCCAATCGCAATGTGGTAGCCACTGCCCACAAAGAAAGAGTAAGTTTTAATATAACAAATAAAACTAATACGATTACTAACAATAACATTCTTATTTTTATTTTTTCTAGTGCTGGCTACCAGCCACAAGCATTATGGAGGTGCTGAATCGTGAGTCTGGACAACGTCGTGTTCCGGTGCCTAGTAACAATGCATGGAGTTTAAAAAAGTAGCATCACGAACACGAACATGAACAACATGGACAAGAACATATTAATTCATTTCACCCGATTACCTTACTTAATTTTTCCTATTGTAAATTGTAAAGAAGGTTAGTTGAAATCCGCAAGAATCACCAAGCGCCACCCTCCTCCAATTCCCCCCAATATAGTGCTTCATCCCCAATATAGATTGATGTATGAATGAATGTTAAACACTGAATGAAACTTGAATGAGTAAAAAAAAAAACAAAAACCAAATGAAAATGTTGAGAAAAACTGAAAAGAAAATAAGCCTATGAAAATGCTGTTAAAACCAACCTGTTGTATGATGAATTTATGTAAAGATTAAACGTTTTCACTGCGTTTCATATATAAATAAAGAAAAAAACATTTAAACTGGGCATTAACGAATGATAAACAATTGATTTAAACAAAAAATAGAAAAAAAGGTTAAAAATTCGCATTGGAACAAATCTAAATCGAAGATAAACGAAATACATATAAAAACATTGTTTTTTTTTATATATTGAAGGTTAATAAAGATTTAAATATATAATGCCCAATACATTGTTATTGAAATCATTGGAAAAATTTAGTAATTTGTTTTGTACAAATTTTTAAGTACAAAGTGAAAGTTTCGTTTGGTTATGCTGCTTGCGTAAAAGGTGAGACTAATTATTTAAGGATTTTTCGTGCTCTCCAAGCTAGATTTAATTTTTGAATGAACTTTTTATTTCTGATCAGTTATCAATATTAAAAAACCATAAAATCTAGATCTCTTTAATTTCTTAGAAAGGAAACAATTAGACGGATTCGTGTTTCTTTCCGTTTATCCATTAACTAGCAAATCTTATGGAATATAAAATTTATATTTATTGTAGAAAGAAAGCATTCCCGATTTTATATTTCCTCAGAAAATCGTAAACACTCAGAATTAATAGAACAATCAAATTAATCTAGATTCTATATTAAGGTGTAAAATGAAACAAGCAAGTCGCCCCTGCTTCAAGTATACCCTGTATGAAATAGAGATACTTCAAAGAACAAATTCCATTGAAATCGCCATCAATTAATTATACATTTTTAATTGAAATTCTTTTTAAATACCGCAGCGACTCCAATTGCATGACCGAAACGCTTTGCAAAGGTATACTGCTTGCAGAACAAAGCAGCATATGCATGCGACTTGTACTTGGTATTTCTGTTCATATACATATATCTTCGATATTGTCTGATTTTTACATAATTTGGATATGTGGTACATATTGGCAATATAATTAAGTTTAGAAAAAAGAAATACGATAGCTCCAATACAACTTTAGTAGTAGACTAGACTTGGAGGTTAAGCCTAATTTGGTTGCTCTAGCTCCTATAGTGTCAAAAATCTAAATCCTCATACGAATGGACAGACGGACGGACAGTCGGGCATGGCGACATCGATTCGACTGTTTATGCGGTCAGAAATCCATCCTTCTGTTTGTTACACATATTTTAGCGACTTTAATATATCCCATTACCATGTCGGTTCAGGGTATATAAAAACACTATTTTATCTGTCGATAAGAAATAAACCTATTAAACCAATTCCTTGAGAATACAACATCGGGCATAGGTAAAGCTAAGTGAAATAATATATGTTGTATATATGTAAACACTTTTGTATATAAAGTATTTTTATCTTTTTATTTGAAATGTTGTAAATAATTACCCGAGAAACGAACCCAAGAACGCTTTCTGCTTTTATAGCAATCAGCTTTCTGTTATGAATAGAAAAGCTTTTGCGGTGTATTTATTTAATTTAAATGTAACCGTCTTGTGGCATCTCTCGTCCTAAATTCGTGGAGCGGGTTTGATAATTAACAAAAATATTACGAGTAATTTTTAATTAAGTTTTTACTTGAATAGAGAATTTTGTACTCTAAATATTTTAAATGAAATGTTATACAATTTGTCGATAAATTGTATTTTATATAAAAGTGTTTCTTATCCTGTAAATTAGAATGTTTTTTTCTTACCAACAATAGACCGTTCCTTTGAATATTCTTCCCCGTGCGTCTATTACATTTACCAGGTACTTACTAATACTATTATATATCTCATTTCTGTATTTTGCCTTGTTTATCTATGAAACTAATTTCAAAGGACATCCAGCAGTGCATTTCTATACAGGATCACCCCATGAGTTTCCCTTATTAAAATTCAAGCGGAACATGATGTAGAATTAGTAAGTATATTAAATTAAAAAATACCATTCTTATTTGAAAATTACCTTTTACATTTTCAGAAATGAAAAAAGGTGTGGGAAAAGAACAAATTGTCTTGTTCACAAAAATAGGAGTAAAACTGAAAAATGAAAAATTTTAAACTTTAAATCATAGGTCAATTTAGATTTTTGAGACTGAGTACTTGGTCGTAAATCCCTTATTAGCAATAACGAGTGGCGACTGAGCTGGCTATGACATACCGTCGATACCCTCTGATCCAAACCAATCTTTACCGACCTTGCTCGTGTGTTTTGGATCGTTGTCTTGTTGATAAGTCCATTTTATGGGCATATTCCAATCTGGCATTTAGAGAGCATTATATTTTCCATTATGTCCACGTACACATTTCGATCCAGAATCCCTATCTATTTTGGTAATTTTCCATTTTGAAACTACCAATGTCATTGCAATTCGTGGTATCAGCTCACACAAAGTGAAAGAATATTTCAATTTTAAGATTTGTTGTTTAGTGAAAAGTGATATGATTAAATTATATATTCTTCTATTCTTTCTATGGATACGCAATCCCTAACGGACAAAGATTCGGATGAATTCGGTTCGAATAAAAATTGTAGACCGGTTTATGTAGATCGGTTTATCTTTTTGAGCGGATTTGCGATTTCAAGCTTGTCTCAATTACCTTTATTTCTTTTGGTTACCATAGCATCACATTAGGCATTTCATATGTACATATATGTATAATTTATTTTAATTCCTTTATCGGATTTTAAACAATTAAATATAGCAAAGGTTTATTTCTTTTTTCTCTATTTACCCTTTTTCTTGCAAAGGGGAAATTAAACTTTGTGGCAAATGTTGCAATTATTTCATTTTTTTTTTACAAGTTAGATAGAATAAATAATTAGCTAGCACATGTCCATTTGATAATTAAAGTATAGGAAAAAACCACACTTAAGTAAACCCGACCCATATCGTGATGTTTATCCTTTCTCTGATACTATTCCACTCTAGCCTTCGTTCTGGGCTATGGGCACGCTTCTAATTTGTGGCCATTGCCGTTGCCATTTTCACGAAAAACAATAAGCGGCATCAGGGGAATAATGCCAAAAATAAAGATGAAATGTTACGACAAGGCAAAGTCAAAAAGGAACCAGCTAAAGCAGCTGAGCTGGAGTTGGAGGAAATGAATAGGATGAGAGGCATCTCGAACGCACTCACGCATACGGCCATCCCTTACGTACGTACAGCATACTCTCTGCATCATGGCCAGAACAGGCAAAGAAACGCCGGAACAGCCAAGAGTCGTATATGTATATGAATATAGACCTGACATAATGAGCCGCCTATAAGCGAAATGGCTGCCATTCCCCCACTCATTCCCGCCCCCAACCCCCCACTCTCATCATCTTCTGTTACTCTTAAGATGTGTGCGTAATTTGAATTTAGTCTGCCTGGGAGTTTATTAACAAATACAAAGAAGAAGAAAAAAAAACAAAAAAAAAAAAAAATAAGAAAAACTGAAATAAAGAAAGTACAAGACGTAGGCGGGAGCAATGAGCACGCTCTAAGACACAAAAATACATAGAGAGAGAGAGAGTGAGTGGGAGAGAGATAAAGAGTGTGGGTGAATGGTATATTCAGGAGAAAGAGTCGGAGGAGGTCAAGTGAGTTGGGGAATACCATAATTCCACAGAGATTAAATTGTGGTTCCCACTCCTTTGGCCACATAAAGGGGCTAAAGGAAAACGTCGCTTATGTCGCGGCTTGGACTGAAACAGAGCACAAAATGAAATAAAATAAAATAAAAAAAAAGAGTTCATTTTGGGTCAGTTGAGGCAACGGGGGGGCGGCACATTAAGTATGTGGTTGGGGGTAGGAATGGGGATGGGGAGCATATCAACTTGCATGTGTAATTTAAATTAAAACGATTTACAGAAGTGCGAGTACTTATCTATACAAATTACTAATTATTTTCTCATATGGTGAGGGGGTTTTGTGCCTTAACATAAAATTAAAAGATTTTAAAGTAGATAGATCGATTTCAAGTAGATATAAAGTTCATATCCCGAGGGAAATGAGTTGGGTTGTGTTTAATTGCCCTTCTGTATTTAAGGATAAATTAATTCTGATCTTAAGCTTTCTGTATTATATTAAATGAAATAACTCATATTCATTGTATCGAGAATTAAACTTTTAACATCGATCGATCACTAAAAAAGTCTTTGATTCGATAACTAAATCGCTTTCACCAGCAAGATCCTTTATCCTTATAAAAACTAATTGTTCTATTTACTATACATAGTTACTTCAAAAGAAATTATTTAATATTTTCATCATAAATTTTCGATTTACTACAGAATCGCTTGAAAAAAAACATGAAAATAATTAAAATTATGCATTTAATGATTGTTTAATTATATGAAAAGTTTGAACAGACTTTCCAGACTCTTGGTACCTCTTCATAGTTTAAGTATCCTAACCTTGGCCAAGTTGGCAAACCAAAAACACTGTCAATTACTTAAGTATCTAATGGTCAAAGTATTGTATTAAGTATCTAATGGTCAAGTCCACCTATGAACTTTTCCAGCTACGAAATGAAAAAAAAAGAAAGAAAATAAATTGTTGCGTAGGTGTAACTGAGAGCAGGTCGAAGTTTGTATACCCTTACAAATTATACGTTCAACTGAAATTTTTGAAATCGTGTTAAATGGAAGAATTCTATGAAATTGATGATGAAAGATTTTCTAGTTTTAAGTGTTTAGATAAAGATATAGTCAAAGATTAAAGTGTATTAACACCTAGTTAAGATTCAATCATGTTTATATAAGTATGTACATATATATAACATTATATATATATTATAATAGTAATCCAAAACTTCAGTTTCAAACAAAGTAAACGAATTTCCGAGGATACAAAGGAAAAAGAAGTGAGGTATGAACGTTAGTTGCACACTTTTGACATTTGTGCTGGGAGCAGATGTATTACATATGTAGTGCCAGGTAATACCCATATATATATATATGTAGATATGTATATATATACATATATATGTTTATATTTATATGTATGAATGTACATAAGTTCACTGCTTAAAATATTCATTAAGCCTGAGTGGAAATTATGCCTGCGTGTCCTGGTTGGGGCACGTGACCCGCTCTGACAAGAGCAAAGAGAGGAAGGGCCTCGGCAACCGCAAAAATGTCAGGCGAGGCGCTTTCAATTTGCGCTTTTGGCTTTTTTAAAAATGCATTAAAGGAACAGCAGCAGCAGCAGCAGGAACACAAATAACGTGCCCAAAAAGATCTGCAGACAGACAGCGAAAAAAAAAAATATATATATATATAAAAGAAGAGGAAAAAAAATTGGCAAAAAAAGAAATGGAAAAGTGGAGAAGGAAAAGAAAACCGTTGCGATGAAAGCGCGAAAATTACTTCCTAAATAGCCGCCTGACTGGCTGCCAAGATGCCGGCATGGCCATGTCCTGGGCTCAATAAAGGCGACACAAACATACACACACACACAAACACACATTCAAACACACAAACACAGATATTCACACAGGAAAAGGGACACAGGAGACAGGGTCGCCATAGACGAATTCAAATTGCAAATTCGCCGCAGATTTTTTATGCACTTTTTCCCTAGCCAAAATTAAGCCAAGCGAACACTGCGCCGGAACGAACTCCAGACGGGGGCCACGAAGAAGACGACATTGCTGACGTTTTGACAGCAAAATAAAAAAAAAGAAAAATAAGAATAAGAAGAAAAAAAAAGGAATGGAAGGGTAAGGCTAAGGAGGGGAGGGGATAAAAAAGAAGAGAAATAGACTGCAACAGGAATGGGCTGGAGGCCCAACTGAATGCAAATATTATCGTATCTGTATGCGAAAAGAGAAAAGGCGAGAAGGAGAGAAGGAGAGGCGAGGAGGGGAAATGGGAAAGGAGAAACAGTAAAGGACGACGGCGATGTTCCCGGCCTTTGGGTAAGACCTTTTGAAAAGCGAAAAGGTGACAAACTGGTTGAGCCACCACCACCACTCAACTATAGTGGAATGGAGTGGCAAGAGTAGTAGTACGTTTCCTTTTCTATCTATGTCTATGTCTCTCTGAGAACAGGTTTCCTCCTGCCCTCATGCCCAGAACCTCCGACTAAATGCATTTCGGTTTTTATTCATATTTTATTCAAATGTGGCAACCGAAATGGCACAAACACTGCGCAGTTATTTATGTTATTTTTCTTCTTTTTTTTCAAAAAATAAAAATGAGAAAAAAAAGAAACGAAAAACAACCAGGGCTGCATTAATGGATGTTGGCAATGAACCAAAAACTGAAAAACAAAGGTAACCAAAATGAAAACGGTCGGAAAAAAATTTGCAATTGCAAACAAATTGTCAAAGAATTTATGTTTGCAATATATTTTTAAGTAAAATGATCTTTCCACTCGTAAAGAATTTTAATACCCTTTAAGCGTTTGAAAATTGTTGGGAGTCTCAAATCTAACTATAATATCTAAAAATCTTTTTATCCCGTGTAACCAACTAAATCCACTCAATATGTATATGTACATATATTATTAATAGCAGAATAAAGCTTAACCAATTTTATGAGTATCAAAAATATATTTTTGGTTTCAAAATCATTTAAGAAATTTCTAAAGGCACATTTTTTTAACACCTAAGATTTTGACAAAACAATGTGGACTTTGAGTGTACCCTGTATCAATTGTTGATTATTTAAAAATCAAAGTCCCTAGAAATCGTTATGAATATAATATAAAATTTGAAATAAAAACCTCATACATATCATGGCCCAATACTGCTTGATGAAAGTTTTACTGCTTGCAGAACAAAGCATCAAACACATTCTATCTGGTTCACTTAAATCACATATTCTTGTCCTTGTCATTTTAATACATATGAATATGAATATGTTCGATATTTATTGTTCGATTTGAACGAAATTTAGTCAACTGATACATATTCGCCATATTATTAAATGTACTATACTATAAATATCATAGCCCTAAAACAACTATAGTTATTTGTGTTTGGCGACTTTAATATACCCTTTCACTCTCATGGATTATGGATAACATTCGCATATCTATTTATAAACGCTGATCAAATTGAATAAAATTGTTCATAAAATTCTCTTAACAAACCGCAACACAAAATGCATGCTTTCTCGCTCATTCACATCAGTAGACGAAACTAATGCGTCATTCGGTACAAAGCAACATGCGCATGCTATCTCGCTCACACATAGAATTTCAGTACAAAACATATATACGTATATCTCCGATCTCCGATCTCCGATTTCGGTCAAATTCGGTCAGATGGTACATATTGGCTATATAATTGAGTCTACTAAAAATAATTACTG